>CM054120.1:154104109-154611032 GCA_028673005.1 Tanypteryx hageni
AAGCGGCTGAGGGTGGTACGAGAGGCAGCGCCTCGCTAATTGTCCGTCACGAGAGTTTTCCGAGTTGTCTCCCTGCGTAATACCTGGATCCTAGCTGGCTCATTCTCTCCATGTAACTCGCACCGATTATATCTTGAAGGATCTCGTTTATTTAAACGGTCTTTCCGTATTCTCGGTGGTGTTCTTAACTCGGCTACTCTCTCGTAGCTATTTCGTATCAATTACATAATTGGCTTATAACTCGATTGTAGTCGTTGATATCGATAGAAATCTTTAGAAATCAATGGTTTGGGTGTGTTTTTATGTATTATTTGTTAGCTTTTGAGTGAAGTTCCGTAAATCGGTTCAATTAAAAGAATTACGAAGAAAGTGAGAGAAACTATCATGTGTTTACTTTTTGAGTAATAGGACCCGTTATAGAGGTTGTTGAATAATCACAAATAATTAATCCGCGTTGCATAAAAGAGCGTTGCACAGTATTATTACCTAATGATAAATGAGGTTTTTCTTATGAATTCGTTCAGTGCTATTAATTTTCACACCTACGAGTGGGAGTATGTACCATCTTAACCACTTTCCTTTTTTCCTTCCAATGGTGCGCAGTTTGTTTTAATTATTAATCTTATTCACATTCATTTTTGTTTTATTGATTTATGTTGCCTTTTCTGTTATTTAATTACTCATTATTTCTTGACATATAATACGCCTAATGATGGCTGCTTTTGAATTTTATTTAAATAAATAAATTGGTCGTCCCGTAAATGATAGTGTGAAGTTGTAATTGTAAAGAAAAAATTAATTCTTGGATTAGGTTTGGAGAATAATTGATAATCATAAGAGGACACTATTAGGAAGGAAGAATTAAAGAGAGAGATTGTGGGACAGAGTTCTAAGGAGATGTCTTTACCTCAGAATAATTAGAGAACACAACAGCATACCACCTACAGTGTCCGAGTAGTTTGTTTTCATTAGGCTGGTGCTGCGCAACCTCTGCTTCGACCAAGCTCGTGAAATCTTCGGTGTTATGTAAATGAAGATACCTGCAAATGAACTTGAATCGCCCCCATAAAGGCGGCATATAACTCTTTATAGCGTAAAACGTTTTTATTTGAATTAATTCTACGTCATTGATGAACGAGTGTGTGTTGGTTTGAAATTACCTCGGTATACGTTTTCAAGGTTATGAGTAAAAAAATAATGTTTTGTTACATTTGAAAAGTTAATTACTTTTAAGACCAGCATGAATTGATAAGATTAAAATCTTTTTGATGCGGTTGACATTTGAGAAACTAATAATAATTATTAGTCGCTTGGGCAGATTTGTTTGGAACTTCAATTATTCACAATGAACTTTTATAAAAATATTTTGTGAAAATGCGTTATATGCTAGTTTCTCTAGCGTTTTCATTGCATTGAATGTGTTTTTAATGCTGAGACTCCGAATAGATAGTCGATGGAAGTTTAATTAAGACTTGAGGAAATAAATCGTACCTTAAGCGAAAAAATAGAATGTGTTGTTGGTTATACTCGATAAATGATCGCGCGTTGCATCCTGGTGTGTTTACCCATGCCTATCCGTAAAAATCATCGGCGCAAATATGTTATCGATTCTTAAATATGAAATTATCATCGAAGTATAAATTAATATTTTGTCCTAATAAATCGGCCCTTTTAGCAAAGAGATTGAGATAAAAGCATCGAAAATCATTTTCTAAAACCTCTTACTACGGCGCCCAAGGAATAAATAGACGCAGCACGTTAAAACAGGAAATGGTCGAGAGATAGTTGTAAGAAATTGGAGGGAGAGAGAGAGAGGTATAGGAATCGGATACAATTTGTTTCCCCTTGTCCTCCTTCGTGCCTCACCTATTCCACTTATTCCTTTTTTATCTTTGTCCCCGCCTAAACCCTCTATCTCTCTCTCTCGCCTATCTCCTCCTCCCATCTCCCTATCCTTCCTTCCCCACCTCTCCCCCCTCTCCTACTCATCCCACGTATTCGAGGCAAATACGCCGATTTCGCAGCGTTCCGTTACCTAAGCTGGTGCAATTACAGCGTCGTGCCCACGGCTTCATCACTCGCCGCGTGGGACCTTCGGAGACTCGCCATTGTCCTCTTCCTCCCTCCCACTCCACCGCTCTCATACCCAGACCCACCGCCGCCCCCTTCGCCCCTCCCGTGCTCTGTCACCTCTCCGCCCCCGACGCGGATCCCCCTCTCTCTCTTTCTCTCTCTCTCTCTCCTTCCCTCTTCTTTCCTCCCCCTCTCCCCAACTCCACCCCCGGGGTTCCGGGCGGGAATGAAGGGTGCGTGGGGTGACGGAGGTGCCTCGAATGAATTATACAAGCGGGCGAAAGGATTTGCATACAGGGCCCCCGACACCCAGACCTCAGTAGGCGAATTGAATTAGCTCGAATGCGACTCCTCATTGGCGGAGAGTAAGGCACCCCACCCGAGCCCACGCGTGTCCCTAAGCGCACCACCGCGTCCACCACCTCTGTCGCTGCGCGCGCGAAAAAAAAGACTACGCGGGAAAAGATCATCGGGAGAGAAGGAGAAGGTGGTGGAGAGGGTTGGGGGAAAAACGGGCTCTCGACGGTGTTAATTATGACTAAAAGGAGCGTGGATTACAGTAATCAGCCCTCGCGCTAATACCCACCCCCTACTTCCCCTCCCGAAGCCTTAACCTTCCTCATCCCTCCTCCCTCCCTCTCACTCTTTTCTGCCGTAAAGCCAACGCCCAATGTTCTTCTCTTCTCAAAGGGGGGGGAGGTGGTGGATATGTGTGTGTGAAGGGGAGGGAAAGACATCCCCCGCCCATCCGGTGTTAGTAACGCATTACCCTACCCTTCCCTACCACTTTTCCTCCTCATCTCCTCCACGGGACGAGTAGGTTAAAGGAATCTCCTCCTATTTCTTAATGCCTCCTCCTTCATTTTCCGTCTCCGTGCTTTTTTTCCCTACCCCAAACCTCAAGTGTCCCCGCTCTCTCGGATGGTGTAATTTACGAATTTTATGCTTGCCTCCCGGCTAACACTCGAGCGCAGCGGGAGTAAGTAATTTAGAGAAGTGGACATACTGCTTCTCTTATCTCTCACTCTTCCCACCCCTCTTTTTCTCTCTCTCACACTCTTTCCTTCTTCTTACTTCTTCTATCTCCTCGTAATTTTATCTCCGTCTCTCTCTCTGTGCTATTCCCTCCACCACTGTCAGATAGAAGAGGCCTTGCAGTACTCTCCGTATGGGGAGCTTGGGCTCAGGGAGGCATGTCGTGCGGTGGGTGGGGCACACCTCCGCCAGCCTCGAGGGTTTTGTTTGTTGATGTACGAGCTTCCCCGTTGTCCGTGAGGAGAGGAGAGAGTAGGGTGGGAGGAGGAGGAGGGAGGTGGCGGTACGAATGGGAGAACCCTCCCTCCCCATTCCCTAAACCACTGCCATTGTGTCGGCTCGGAGATTCTTATTTGCTCCTATTCCCCACGACTCCTCTTTCTCGCGGTTGAAATTCCCTCGCGTCCTTCTCCCTCTCTCTCTGTCCTCCGTTCCTCTTCATCTGCTTTGCGCTACTCTTTATATTTCTTCGCGCACTTTCCGTTCCCTCCTCGTTCACGTTATCATCTCTTCCATCTCCCATTTTGTCTCTCTTTTCCGCCACTTGTATGCCTCCTGTGCTTACTCTTTTTCGCCTCTTCCTCCTCTCGAAACACATTTTCAATATTTTAGCTCACTTTATAAGATTTTTCATTTTCGGAACAATAATATCTTTTATCGCTATATCAAAGACTACCATAATTTTGTAGTTATGAATTAATTTCCTGCGTTATCGTCAATAAAGTCACGTATTTTTATCGAAATTCGGCATTATTTGCATGTAAAATTTATTCGATATGGTGTGAAACTCTTTATTACCAAAGTATTCGCAAGATGCTGCAATGGTGCTTAAATTTTCCACAGGTTTGTACGTTCTCCGTTTGGCCTCTTAATTCCCTTTACCACCTCTTATTTCTTATCTCTTTTCCTATTCTATTCTATTTTCATTCTATTTACTACTTGCTCTTCTTTGCCATTTTTTTCTTAATTTTACTTTAGCTCCTCTTTGCTCTCTCATTTTATCTCCCACTAATTTTTCCCTTCATTTTCCCTACAGTCTTCCATTCTCCTTTATGTTTGTTTTCCCATCTTCCTTTCCATCCCTTCTCTCTATCCTCTGCTATTGCTTTCGTCATCTTTTCTCTTATACCATTACTTCGTTATTCACTTTGGTCTCTGCATTTTTGTCTTCATCTTCCTTGCGCGCTCTTGTTCGCTTCTTTGCATTTATTTTCGTTCTTTATTGCTTTCCGTCTATTTTTCATCTTCATCGTTTCCTCTCTTTCTCTCTCAAACGGTCGATTTTCCATCTTCTCTTTGACCGAACTCCTTTGTTCCTCTCATCTCTTCAGTTCTGCTCCAATGCACATCTCTATTCAAATAACTTTCTATAATTTACTCCCTGAATCTCTGAAATGTTCTCATATAAGGGTGTTTGCCCTCCTTAGGGTGGCACTGTAAAACCGAATTGGTGGAGAAGTTGGCAATATCCGTGGTCGTCGCAAGTCCCGCTCCAATTTAAGATGTTTGAGGAAATGTGAGGTTTGATTCTTTTATTTATAACATTTTTCAAGCCGTAAAATTTTACCAAAAATCTCATATTCGTCATAATTGGTTAGTTAAAATCTCATCCTGCAACTTAATTTCTTTTTGCTCTACTTAGGATGAAAAGGTTTTTTGCACGTTCTTTCATCTTACTTTGCAAACGCTAGCATGTTTTTTTATGGTAGCATTTCTATTCCTTCCCGAAAGGACAATAAATAAATAAATAATCTAATTTATTGTTATGTAATTGTGATCATAAAACATTGAGAAAGTTTTAGAGAATCTATATCGTACCTAATAATGAGCGAATAGAATTCATTTTTCTTGGTATGCAATTAAAATTCTGTCCGCATTTTCATACAATTGAGAATTCTTATATCCTGATTGCGTGTATTTCTAGAATAACAGAAATTCGTGATCAATCATTGTAATTACTAACTTCCTATCATATTTTACCTCTTCGAGAAAATCGATTTATTTTTAATGGACCTAACTAGATATCTATTTGGCATGCAGTTATCCGAAGGAACTCTAAATACAATAACGATTTCTTCATTTTGCGTTCTTCTCGTATCATTTCTAGCATATTCTCACTTATATTTTTTCCAGTAGCAATTTTAATCAAAATAATTGATGCAGTGGAGAATTTTTACCTGTAATCGTGTTGTGCACGTAACCACCGTCTTTTGTCCGGATAGGGAGAGATGTGGATAGTGGTTACCTAGAATGAACGGAGAATTAGAGAGTCGCTCTGAATCCATGCCCTTGTTTCAAAGCATTTTTTCCCTCGAGAGCTTTGTCTTTCATTATTGCCCCAGCGTCTGAACGACGCCAGCCTCACCCTGGACTTGAGACAATGCCCCACTCTACCCCGCTCACTCAACAATAGCTCGTAAAAAGTCAATTTTTTATTTCGCCATCGTAATGGAAACTTTAAATTTGATTTCACGCTAGCTACATGAAATGTAAAAAATACACACGACTCTGCCATTAGTTGCGGCCGGTTTAATCTCCAGTTAACGTTAATTTAAACGGTGTCTTTGATACCCACGAAACGGTGATTAATTACCGGCTTCCCAGGATCTATTACCCGAGTTATAATCGTTGCAACTTTGCTAGTGGAAAGTCGTTAACCTTTTAAGTAGTGACTAATTGATCCTTCTCAACATCCGCCTAATTCCAGCTTAATATGTTTGGATGAAAGAGTCAGTGATTATTATTTATGTACATGGTTTGTTCTTCTCATACGTAAATTATCTACTATAGCTATAGCTCTTGTCACTCATCACTGGAATAAGCGTACACCTTTATTTTTGCTTCAGATTTTCCCATTTAAAATCTAATAACATGCTTAGATATATACACCAAAATATAATACGTTTCTTAACCAACGTTTTTACCTTACACTTTTACATGTATAGAAAAACATATTCCTCATAAAATTAACAGAAAACGTATACGGTTTATTTCTTTACAAAATTCCATATTTGGTATAAGTTAAAGGAGTTTTTTCAGTCTCAATCTTAGTATATGATTACGGATCCGTTCTCGGTCGAGTAGCATTCCTCGTTCGCGCAAAAACTCACATCTTTTGCAGTATGAGACGAGAGCTCAATACAGAAAGGGAATAGAGAAAGCGAGATGTACAGGATTGTTACCGCTGCTTAAAACCTATGAAACGTCTTTCTTTAATAGCCAGTCGACGGAGAAGGAAGCGCAACCACCTTGTGAAAGAAACCGTAGCTCGTAATTCAAGTAAATTGCTTAGCCTTCAGAGACACGGGATTCCAACCTCATCTCCATTATCCGTCCGTTCCTTTTATCCTATTCGAGAGGATGGAAAAAATATCCGCGGGGCTCTTCGAAAATAAAAACAAACCAACGCTTCGAGAGTATTTTTTATTTAAGAGAGTGTAAAAGTAGTCGGCAATGAAGTATTTGAAAAAAAATTAGGAAAAGTACGAGAGAGCTCTTTCCTCAAAACGTCGCCGGTTATGTCTTCATCGTTAAGATTCTAGATAGGACTGCACTCAATACGCTTGGTCGAATTTTAACGAACTTGTGAACTGATGTTCCGGAAGAGCCGTGCCTTCTTACGACTTTCTATTGAAATTTAATTTTTTTAATTTAATTCCGTCGATCTGAAAGTAATCGATGCTCAGTATGGTGAAAAAACGAATGAGTGGATAACAGAGTTCACACTCTTATAACTCAATGATTTAGGTAATTACTAAAGGCATTAAACAATTTGGTGAAGCAAGTCCGAATTTGAAAGTATCCGTCCTCCGAGGTAATGCACGGATCGTTGATTACAAAATAGAATCCCCATTAAATTTAAAATCAATGATTGGCCACTGAGCGCGTCCGAATTTCGCATCTCGTTCGATCAACCGCTTTATACCTACGATTTTCCATGTTTATTTTTCCTAAGCTTGATGTGTAAGCTCGATGTTCGACAAATTAAAGAATTGAGCAGCTTTTCTTCTCTCGTCTTATTTCATAGATGGCGGCATAGTACGGTTTTTATCTCGCTATATAAAAAACCTACGGTTTGTTACTTTACCGTCCCAAATCCGACATTTTTGTCTGTTTGCCCAATTTTTCTTATAAAAAAAGCAGTCACTTAAAGAAGAACGGGCAGGTAAACCGAAAAAATGCCCATTTCTTTTCAAAGAGTCGAAAAAAAGCGTCTCGTAACTTTTCTCCGTGTTGGTGGTGGTGGGGGAAGTCCGGGGAGATTCTGTCTCCTGCGTGAGATTGGGTTTCGTTCCCATGTGGCAAGGGAATACCACGCTTCGGTCGTGTTTTTTGGGTAAGGATGTCTGGCGACGAGGGGAAAGGGGAGGCGGACGAGGGAGGTGGACGAGGGAGGCGGACGAGGGAGGCGGACGGGGTTGGCGGACGGGGTTGGCGGACGAGGGAGGCGGACGGGGGAGGCGCCAGGACAACGAAATCTACTTTCGCGAGTGGCGCTCCTCGTCGTGGATCGGTTGTCCGTGCCAGGCCAGTAGATGGCGTAGCTGAAGATATCCGTTGGACACGCGGGATAATTCAAACTGATTCGGTTCGACTGCCTTTCGCGAGTCTCTAAATAAAATTAAACGGTTTTCGTTCATTGTTTTTTTCGTTACTTTTTTGGGTCCTGAGGGACTCCGCTCTGATTGTGTGATTAGGTTAGCGTAGGTAAAATTTCGCTGTTCTGCTCAACTTCGACGTTTATATTCTTATTTTCGACGGTTGGATGTTTTTTACCGTAAGAAGGAAAATTTCGGCCTTACGAAGTGGATGTATTATTTTTATCGATTTTCAAAAGAATAACGGTCGTGAAGGATTTTTAAAAATGTAGAGTGGAAGGTTTGGAGACAATTTCTCAATCGAATCTTGCCGAGGTTATGATTGTCTTTATTGTTCTTATTACGCTCATTATAGAAGGCCGGTAAAGACGGTTGATAAGATATTTACAATGTATAAATACATTGCTAGGTTGAGTCACTGAATTTTCCGTTTTGTGTTCTTATTCAACAAGGGTAATCGTCTAAATGTGACTAACTAAATGCCTTAATAATACGTGATCAAAATTTTGTAATACATTCGGCACGACGATTATTTTAATTTAAAATCATGTTTCGTGTATGGAGACGCTAATTAGAAAACGATAATTTCCAAGGTGAAGACCTCTGTAATGTTCCAGATGAAATATTGTGAGATTTGATTAAAACCCCACTCAATTTTTTAACTAACCATGCCCTTATTATGCTTGTTTTCAATAAATAAGAACTAAAATTTTTTGCGTTAGCTATGTTTACGTTACTATAAATAACGCTTGAATATTTAAATATTATAATTAAGACGGGGAATGCAATATCTGTATCAATATCACAGGAAAAGCAAAGGTAAACTTCAAGTCGGATTTGTTTCAAGAAACAGTTGTAAACCTTTTGGATTGGTGCAATAGATAGCGCTAGTGGCCATAAAGCTCATTTTAGTTCCATCTTCTGTGTCATCGGGTTAATGCAAGATCGATGATTCCTTTTTGCGTTTTCGAGCTTTTTGGGAATGGTTCTTTGATAAATTTATTATTTATGTTTTTGGAAGTATTTTTCATTCCATCATTTTGTGTCAGTGAAAATTTACAATTTACAGCATGAGGTACGCGATTGTTAAAAAATGCTCAAAATTACAAAACTAATTTGTTAAATTTTGAATACCACTGCCTCGGTGTATACATTTGTCATGAGTCAACTATTTCTAGTAGCCGTGTCTCTTCTCTTTTCCCGAGGAACTCATTAAAGAGGTTTCAATTGACCGAATAATGCGGTAATTTTTTATCAGAATAAATAAATAAGTTTGGTTACGAGGCTTATGAGGCTCTATGAAGTTCAAATATCTTTCTTATGCAGATTCCTTGTTCTCCGTTATTTATGACACGAACGACCAGATATTAAGTATAGGTAATGCGATTCACGTTCAAGAAGCCGACCGGATCGCATTAGCTCTCATTTTTTCCAATTGGCTTTGTTAGTCAGTACGCTAAGAATCGAGTACTACTTGAGCTTAAGCTTTCTTTTGTTGTCACTTGTCAATGTAATTTCATTGTTCAGCCTATATAGCTAGGTATTAACGGTCTTGATGGTGTACAGGATGATGTGAGACAATCCTCTTGATTCTACGGATGTCTGCATGCTTAGAAACATTATCAATTTTTTCGTACTGAAGAGCTTATTGGCCATTTTCTAATTGGGTAGTACACAGATGCAAGTCTCCTCAATCTAACGTATTTAGAAAATTTCGAATAATTTTAAATGTAAAACGACCGGCTTTCATGCTTCTGACCTCGATTTATTGGGTTTAGTTTTCTAATGTAAAAGTTGAAAGAATCCTACCGTGAGTATTGATTTTTTCGTTTGTTCTTATCGCTTCTTCACTAAGTGCAATTAGCCTTCGTGCTTTAATTTTAGTTGTAGCTTATACCATTTAATTATTTCATTTGCATTTGATACATTACTCGAACGTAGCTGCAAAATTGTTAAATGGCTTACTTAATTCACCTTTTGAAATTTCAAATGGAAGAGTGAACAACGGGTAACGAAAGGATTGAACAAGTAAAATAAAATTCGGAGTTGTTCTTTGTCTTCGGTCAGCTATATGGAAGCGAACTATCAGCATGGGCCAAATTAAGCTGGGTGCAATTATGTAAAGATATTCTCGTAATGCTATTAATTATTGAAGCGCGGTGGGATATAGGCGCCGACGCGAGATTCGTCCATTACTTTTAAACTAGGCCAACGCGTGGGTGTTACTCTTCCGCCTAAAAAAGCGCCTCCCATAGGATAAAAAAGCGGCGATTACAGCGCTACCGGCGTGTGGCGGAGAGGAGGAGAAACGAGGTACGTGTCTCCCTTCGGTGAATACTTAGGAAGGCCCAATGTTCCACCGGAAGAGCGGAAATTAAATTAAGAGAGGAGAACGGTCGACGTTATTCATTTGGGCGTACGGAGAGTGGTCCCTAGGATGCCAACTGAGTGACCGACGCTGCTAAGCTGTTCCTAAATAACCTTTCCGTCTCCATTGCCTCGCCTATACCATCATACGAAATTTAATTTTAATCTATACCAATCTAGCTCGGTGGAAATGATTCGATCTCTAAAATAGGTTCATAATTACCTCGTTTCTTGCTTCCTTATCATAGGTTATATTTTATTGCGCCGCTGCTTTCTCGTACGAGTGCTGGCGAACGATAAATTACTGCGTATCATAAATTAACGAAACATAGAATTGCGATAATTTATGTTTCGTTTATATTTTTTAGAAGAAACAGTGATGCCGAGAAAAAGGCTTAATGCAGAAGAAAGACCCACATATTAGTATTAACTCTAGGTTAACTCTGAACTACAATATGGCGAGAATTTTGTAATTGCAAAATATTCCTTTTCATAACTCTCTCTCATCATTTCTGATAAACTTCTTATCCCAGTCCATCGAAAAGAGGTATTCATATAATCGTTTTTGGAGAAAGATTGTGGAACTCACTGCAATTTTTAGGATTTAAATTCAGCCTCTATCTTCCTTAAAAATCCTTTCTTCTTTTGCATTTATCTTGTATCGTTAACTGTTTTTTTCATTGTTTTTTATTATTTTATATTGCTTGCGTTATTTGTTTGTTATTTACTTATTTTCTATTTGGAACTTGGTACTAACTCTGTATCAATCTACATAAGAGGTTGGGTGCTCGAGAGTCCCAACAGAACCTAACCTCCCCAAAAATGTGTCCATTCATTCAATTTTTTCTGAATTTCAGTCATAGGTGAAAAATATGAGTGATTTTAGCGACTTTTATAAAAATTTATATTTCATGAATTCATTTCCTAATAATATGTATTCCATAATCTGAACTAATTATCCAAACACGGAAAATTCTTCTTCTTTCGTGCTTATCTATTGCGATTTTATTATATTAATAGCTCTTTATGAATGAATGCTCAATACGTTTTGTATTAGCAAGTAAAATATCAGTTTTTAAGTAAATCCAATCAACCTGCATTATTTAATCTCGTCAATTTAATAAAAAATTTTAACACTAACTTAAAAATATTATTGGCAAATATAGCACAAGGCGGTAAGTTTAAGCAATAATTTTCAAGTTATTAATATTGAATATATGTTTTGGTAAAACAGGCAATAATATTCCGATGGACGACAGAAATTTCGTCAAAGAAATCGCGAAACGTGGATATTGTGAATATGTTCCTTATGCTCACGTGTGTCATTTGTAGTAAGTTTCGCAACAAGAAGAATTACGTATCAATCAATATCAGGTACATTTTCTGCTGCTAGGATCAAAACTGAATACATACTTCCATGAAGTGATATATTAGTCAAATAGATTAGTCATGAATATTTCAATCTGTCACGGCTCACATTTGAACTAAATAATTTCAATATTCGTCTGGGGAAATAATTATATATATATCAAACAAGGTCGTTAAGAAGTGGCTTAAAATACCATGTGGGATTTACTTCAAGGTCTTCGATCTAGTAGCTGGTTTCATGCTCACAACTGCTGCACCTAGATATTCGAGTCGTGCATATATGACACTTCTGGCTTATTTAAATCGGTAAACGTGCGAAATTAACCGTATCACAATGGTAACAAACACATCTTCCTGAATTCATCGGCAGATTGTATGTACCGCAGCTGAAATGGAAACTGAAAATTTGCGGAGTAATGAAAAAACTGAGTGCGACCACAGAACGATACCAGCATTTCCTCAATCGAGTTGCTACCTTACCTACGATTTATGACTCGAAATGCAAATTCCTGCTTTAAGAGTCAGATTGTCAAAGCGTGAAATGTCGCCGTTGCGAAACGGATTTTTATTCATCGCCTCTCCCCGGCCGTGACTTAAGGTTTTATCAGAGAAAAATTAATAACACGTTTTAAAATGCTCGTTGTGTAGCAATAAAGAAAATAACCGAGAGCGGCTGACATACGGGTTGAAACGTGAGGGTGCGGAAACACATCCACTTTAAAGCCGGTTATTTACGACGTGAGCGAAAAACGTGAGATCGCTCGTATTTCTCTAGGAATTTCCTTTCCCCCCTTCTTCTAAGCTCTCTCTCTTATCTTACATCCTCAGCATATCCGAACCTTTCCTTTAAAAACCTATGGATGTACGTTGACGCGAAACGTGCCCAATGTCATTTTCTTTTGTGACTCTCGAGGTGTAGGATGAATTTACGACTCTATCGTCTTCCTCGAAAAACTTTGGCGGTAATCCTTCTCTTGTTCTCTATCGCAGTCCTAATTTTCCGGCCGAAAGGAGAATTCTTTCGAGAGCGATCGTATATGTTGAGACATAAAAATCTCTTCTGATTTGAGAGGTATAGTGATCACTATCGGTTCAGATGCAATTCGGGGAAAAATTCGAGAACGAAATTTATCGACTTGGATTCGAGCTTTTAAACTTGTGTGAAACGGCGCACGCTAGCCGATTATTTAGGTTTATTTTTAACTAGCGATAGGTTACCCGGCGTTGCCCGGGACCCAGAGCAGTGTAAAAATGAGCTAATTAAAATAACATGAATATTAATTTATTTTATTGTGCTTACTGCAATTATTTTTTTAAACATCTGTAATGTTTATTAGTATACAGCTTCAGGATATACTACGTTTCTCGTGCAAAATAAAATCAAATCAAGATATGTAACTTTACCTGTGCAAATTTTTCCTGTTGTTATGCCAAAGAAACACTCTTACTTATGTGAGTACGAACCAACCAACCAAACTGTTAAAAACAAACAACTATATATATTCGATTTTAGTCCTTGAAACTAAATATGAATTAATAAAACAGTGAAACACGAAAACTCTTTTGCAGCTGTGCTTAAAGGAAAGTATATGCGCGTCATTTTAAATTACGATAATGTCATGTTTGTATAAGAGGTGTAATATAATATTACAAATTTAATTTGTTTTTTTTTTCTTTTGCTAGGAATCTATAGTCGGAGAATTACTCATTCGAATGTAAATTGTTATAAAATACAAATCGAACACAATAAATAATTCATTATGGCGTCATTGATTCCCCTTAATAGCATAAATTAGACGCGATCGTAACATTTCGTGTATATGTTCCCATTGAAAAGCATTAAGCTCGCAACCATGGCAATTGACATTTTCCATTGTTGAAAACCGTAAAATATTCCCTTTTTTCACGATAAAAGTTAATAATTACGCTAATTCAATACGTATTCGAATTCTGCTTTCAAAAATAAGAAAACGTATTCTTTTTTACATAGAACTGTTCAAGTCCCGAGTTCGTATCTCAATTTTAAATAATTTAAAAATGCAATTTTATAAAGCCCTGCACCGATTGAACTTACTTTCCCGTGCTTTTCTTGTGGGGAAATATGGGATAAAAACAACCCCTTAAATGAAAAAGCATAAAAAATACGCCCGAGGTGCACATCCTCAGGTTTTTTAGGTCTCTTGATTTTGGAGTTACAGCGTTAACACACAAACAAACAAACACACATTTACTTTTATTTACATGAGTTAGTTGTGCACGAACGAATATTTCCAAACATTGTCCATTGTGCAAAGTATTACCGATAAAACTACCTTATTTGTCGGAATCGGAGACGGTCAGGGATACAAGACCGCCCACAATAATGTAGGGAAGAATACGCAAATTCCAAACAGTAGGCGAACTTTTTCAAAAAATCGTATTATACCTACTACTACTAGTAGTAATGGGAATTTGCAACCTTAAAACCGTTTTATCAAGATAATTACAGTAATTTCAAATAACATTAGGGAATGGATGGCTGTGTTCTATAACTACAATACGAATAATCCCGTTAAAATTGCGAATACGAAATCCATGGTTTCGCGGTTTTGAAATTTGAAAAAAAAGCTGGATTTGTGAAATGCCTACAGAATACACTAGTGAGTAAAATGGGAGTAATTAAACAAAAGTAACGTTATGGTAAATGTGATAATCTTATGCTATTAGGGCTATACCTCTCTGCTAAAAGCGAAAAAATCGTCGACTTATATTCGGAGAAATATGGCATTATTTTGACATAGTTTTCTTATTTTATAGTCCATATATTGCAAACCTCTTTCACAAATGCGTGTTAACCGAGTCCAAAATAAGGTATTTGGCATTGACATAAAAAAATTAAATGTATGAACTCACGGTGACTGCTAGAATACCCGTCAATTCAAATACGTGTTCTCTTCTAAGAGCTTTGAAATTTCATTTCTCTTGCCGGATATGGCGTACGAAACCATTTTAAATTTGAGAATATGGTTATTTTCAATTTTAAAATTTTTAATAAAATTCTTAATCTCATCAGTGATCGAGGCAACTAAAAGAATTTCTTTCTTACGCATAAAATTTTATATCGCAATGATTGCAAAAAGTACAGAGGAAGGGATAAATCGTCGATATCTGTATTTTAACAGAATTTTGTAGTGTTGAGAATAGTGGTTGAGAAGGAATTTGAGAGGATTTGACAAATATATCCACCGGAATGCGATAATGTTAATATATCGTCATAGAATAGAACAAACGGTCCGTGTAAGGCAGATACGATATTTTTAGAATATCTCCAAATTATTTTTATTTTATAACATACGTAATATGGATTAAAAAGTAAATTCCGTCAGAGATAGCAGACTTGAGGGAAATAGAAATAGTTAGAAGAGTTTTAAGTAGTACGGCACGCGAATATTTGCAGCATGTAATAGTAAAGGAGTTAGTTTAAGACGGCGCCTTGTGAAGTGTGCACCACCGACAGCATAGAATAAATGCCATATGATATTTCAGAAAAATATATATTACGCTACTCTCGGAGAATATTTTTCGTTTGACATTTTTAGAGCTGTTGCATTAAGCAGACGGGGACTAATAAAGTGTTTTTGCCAACACAACTAAAAAGTTGATATAAAGGAAGAATTATTAGTTTTCGAAACATTTGGCGCTGCATTGAAAGGGAGTGTCATATTAGATAAATTACAAATAATTATTGAAAAATGCGATTAAAATAGCAGTCAATCTGGTGAAAGATAAGCATTATTTACACGGAAGAATTTAGCAGGAAAATATGTATATAACTGATGAAGAGATTCAATATTCGCCGTGAGTGGCGACCGCATTGGACAGTCTGGTAGTTTGTCGTTTTTGCGCGGCTCTATGTGCTTAAAACTGTTTCCAGTGATATCATTATGTGGAATATAAACGCGTAGGTATGAGGTTCTCGGTGCACCGATTATTTCTTTATTTTAGTGCACCTCTAGGACATATATATCTAACAGAACGATACGTATGTTGGGACATACTAGTTCCGTCAAATTCCTACCTAAACTATATATAATATATAATTTACTTTATCAGGCGTGACTTCGTGGAAGTGTTTAATATTATTCATAATGAAACAAGTGAGTTTCATCATGAATAATATTTATAATATATTCCGAGCTTTAAAAATACACCTTGTCTTATTGTTAATCTACCTTGTCATGATTTTCAAAAGATATCATTTCTCCCTCTGCTTTTATATCCAACAGAATGTTTCTGTTACGATGTATGAGTCTGGTTCATTTTATTCCTTAGCTATTAATGATACATTCAGATCGTTAAATATACACCTTTTCTTAGACTACCTTGTTATGATTTTGAAAAGACAATTTCGTATAAATTCGCACTGAAAGGATTAACGCTGATGCAAGTCGATGGGCTACGGAAAATCACCGAACCGGACACTGGTTCGACACCTTTGCGGCGGTGAGGAGGAGGCGGAGGGAGAAGCGGTCACGGGAGGGAGGTCATCGTCCGAATCGGTCCTCAAACCGGAGGTCGTTCATCCTCCTGTACCTCCTCCGACCCCCTCGACTTCCCCATGATGTCCCGAGCGTAAAAGCGACCGTCCTCGTCCATCTGGCAGTCCATAAAGCGAGCGTCGGAGTGAACCCTCCACGCCATTCTCATCCGCACCCATCAGCTCCCGCGCCCCCACACCCACCTCCTCCACCTTCTCGACCTCTTCCTCCTCCGCCGCCCATTACCTTACCCAAATTCCCCGCGACACCCCGCAATGCCGCCTAAGGTGAAAAGAACAAAGGAGCAACAAGTGTCTGAGCCCCTTCGATCTGCCCTCCCTCCCTTTTCCCCTCCCTCCCCTCTCTCTCCTTCCCTTCCCCTCCCCTCCCTACCTCCCTCCCCCCGACCCACCCGCCCTGCTGTCCTCGCAGCCTTCCCCTGACCACGGTTTCCCTCGATGTAAACAAAACACAGTGGGAACTTCGCCAAGTATTAAAGTGCAGCGGGGGATAGGAGATGGTGCCAAGGGGAGTGAGGGAGGAAGAGAGTGAGAGGAAAAAGACGGGTCGTAAGATGAGAAAGGGGAGAGAGGAGAGAAGAGAGAGAGATAGAGAGAGAGGGTGCCTTAATGAGGGAATGATTAATAAATTATTTTACCTTCTTCCTCTGTTCGGCACCTTCTGATTGCCGGGACACAATCCTATAGCTTTCGATATAATAGCCAGTCTCCTCTGATTTATTGTCTTTGCGCTGGTCAGAGGGCTTATCCCTCTGTTACAGGCCACTTCGGACAGTAGTGGGCCATTGAAACACGGCCGGTAATTTACTGCCCGTCATGATACTCGGCCCGTGTGAGTGCTGTTACCTCTCCTAACATCCGACGCGGCCTCTCTCGCTCAATATTCTCATTACTCGAGAAAAAGGGGGGAGGTGAAGTTAGGTTGCAGGGGTCGAAGCCAGGGGATAGTGGAGCGGAGGGATTATATCCCATAATCTGCGTCCTCCTATAAGGAAGTCGTATTCCGATATCCTCGCCTACACCAAATTACTTGTCGCTCATTTACCATAGAATATATATACACTATTAGGAAGCGTTGGTTTGTCGAACGCCTAAAAGGGTATCATTAAAAGGAAGTGGTTTTTGCGAAACAAAGGCGTCATTGTTTCATATTTTCTATGACGTAATAGCCCGAAGAGCTCTCAGATACCTAGGCTTTGTGGTTGTATATCATTGTTCGCGTTCATTGTGTTGAGTATTCAAATGAAGTGGCGTGTAGGTATCAATTAAGCCGCATAGGCCGGATCTTACTCGTCGACCCTTTATGATATTTAGTTGTTTGCGAGCCTGTTATGTTGATGGGTTGATTGTAAAACTTAAAACTGTTGGTAGTGAAGATGAATATAGCGTAAAACATTCGGTGAAGTTGGCGTGATAAGTGCATATACTAGATGACTTTAAATATGAGGTGCAGTGTAGTATCACTAGTAGGTAGTGGTTTTTATCATAGAAATGAAATACGTTAAGAATAATACTAGAACAAGAATTACTGTGATATGAGTTCCGAAATTTATAGCTGCTTCGCAGATTTAGTTTTATTTATCTTTTTCATCTTTTAGCCAGTTTAAACCCAATTTTCAGCCATTTATCATCAGTCAAAAATATATATTTCAAAATATCTCTCAATCTGGCAAATGTACGTTAATTTTAAATAAAAATTGGATTAGCTTATTTTGCTCTCCTGTTTACATTTTACAGACATTAAAATTTATTTCTACTAGAAGATCGCTCAATTGGTTTTATCAGAGTGATGTACATTTTAAAGCTTCATTAAAAAAGAATTTCAGACTCCTGTTTCGTCAGCGGCTCCCAAGTTGCGGTAGTAGAACATTAATCCTGCCTGTTCAAAAATTATAACTGACAGAGTCAAGTGATTGCTAATATATTTTAATGAATGTTATCGTTTGTAAAACCAATTAATTCATGAGTTATCGAAGCGAAAACTTTGGACTAGAGAATAATTCTATTATTATTCAGTCGATCGAATGCGACTAAAGTATAACTTATTAAATGGATATATAATGATTTCTCTCCGTCTTATCTGTAAGAGTAAATTGCGCGTTTAAAAAGTTTCTAAGGTTTTTTACTAAATATTTTTACTCTTTTCTGCTTAAACAATAGATATGATGTAGTATAAGGCTTTGGAATTAGTAATCTGTTGCTTATCCTTCATAATAAATTACCATTTCAAATGCCTGAATTGATTTGTGGTTTTGGTAATCGAATTGTATTATACTAATTCCTTGATTGGTTTTGAACTCAAACATTTTTGGGTTCAATTTTTTAGATTTCTCGGAATATGATTTTTTCTTGTCATCTCAATTTTATAAGAAAGAGTCATAAATTGTGGGAAGTTAATTAGATACTTCTCACAGTACTAACATTTGTTCTAGGAGATGCTAACATGATTAATTTTGATCAATGAAATATTTTTCATGTTGTACTTAGGTTTAACTTATTAAAAAGTTAATTTCGTTGAAATTGGTAATTTTCTTCTTTGATAGACTCAAGACTCTCAACATATAGTATTAACTTCTTTCGAATCACCACTTGAAGGTTACTCCTTAATTTAACTGCCATGCCTTTCGGATGGAAAAACATCAGCGCGGTAATTTCTACATCAACATTTCTATTGGTAGTTAAACACTTTCTAAAATTAATTAGGTTTGACGTTAGGTTTAATTGCTATCAAGAAATCGCATAAAATTTAAGGGTTATATTTGCATTTGAATTTCTAAACGCCACCAGGTCAGAAGAATGCGAATCGGAGGTCCTTTATCATCCATCACTTTCAATTGCTACTTTCGCTTGACCTTCGCTAACTTTCAATATTATCCTGTTAGAGAAACAGAATAAGTTATGTGCTGATGTTACGCACGAATAGGACAGAAGGTCATGTAGGAATAAAATTAGCCGTTGGAATGCAGAATAATTTTTGAAATGCCTTCAAGAAATTAATCCTTCAGGAGATAATTAGGGTGTGAAAACTTCATGACCTACATTTTTCATGCATTTGTTCTAATGTTCATTTTCCCCGGATAATTTAGCTTTAATTTACCAACAAATTTTGTTGATTGAAACTTTGGATAAGTGATATTTTAAAGAAACTCGAATTTTGTTTGACATATATCGAAGGAAGGTTTTGTTTATTGCCTAGTTCTTTTAATGAAAATGTTTGAAGTGTAGTTCAAATGCAACATCCCGTTCAATTAATTGCCTGTGCTGTTTCATTTCAAACGCAAATAAATTTATTTATTTCCTTTTTCTCCCATGGAAGTATGATTGTTTCCTCCACTGCTAGCTTATAAATAACTCTTGATGACTCTTGAGTCGTAATGTAAGGTTTGCCATGATACTAGAGGGAAATTCTTGTTTATTATTGCGCCAAAATTTATGCGCGATAATTTTCGAAGCCGACTGAAGTAAAACAAGGAAGAGATTGTACGAGAATCCTCTTGGACTTTGGGGCTACTTTTAATCTGTGGTGTGCTCAGCAGCCAGAGGTTCGCGGTATTTACTCCAGCCGATGACGTATCAGTTACAATTGAGGGCTCGGTCAAAAGATGTGCCGCCGTCTGACCGCTTGAAAGATATCTCATGCCACTGATTAGAACTCCGTCAATCACTGACCAATGAACTTAATCTTAAGAGTTCTTTGTACTGTGAAAAAAAGATAAAACTCGCCAAAACAGAAAACACTCCGAACGACCCATGTGTTTAAATTATCTCTACAATGACTTGGCGATATGGACTTTATGATTCTTATCACAATGCTTCGACAAAATGAATAATCTATTAATTGTAATGAAATGGCCATAATGTACGGATAAGTCGGCAGAATTAAGAATTTCTTGCGGAGCTAACAAGAAAGGGAAATTTGTTGTTTCGAGATTTTGCTGATTTGCGACAATGTTACTGTAATGTTATTGGGCTTGGAGATATCTAACCAATATGTAAATATTAATCATTTTAGTATGATTCTGGTTTACTGGTAACAGAAAACATTTGATGGATGCCTTTAGACAATCAGAATAATGGTCATTCTGCATAAGGAGGTTGGTATCTGAACTCCCTAAGAAAATCAATCTTTTATGTAAAGTCTAGCGTTTATAAATTTCACGTATAATCACAACAACAGAAAAGATAGAAACAAAAGAAATAATCTCGCTAATTTATAGCTTTATCGATCATGTGATTAATAATAGGGCGATGTTTTCTCCTCCGACTCCCTAGCTAATTTGCTCGGATGAAGGTTTATAAATAAATATTGATTGATTTTTTGTTCTAAGCCTTTCCGTTTGGAAGGTTTGTAAATCAGATCTTGTGTCACTTTCTTCATTAATATACGCAGTAATAATTGCGTCACTTTCTTAATTCCAGCATAATGGATCGGTATATCGAGAGACGAAAACGTTTATCCTCCAATGGCCTTGACCCCATTGACGGTTCCAAAGTTAATTTTTTATCGATTGTGAGTTTCCTTTAAACTGTTCGAAACATGCGTTCGCTTCGCCACTCGTGTCACTCTCTCTGACCCTTCCTTCATATCAAGAGTCTTTGGATCGAGTTTAGCGATTTCAAGTATCATTCGTCATAACAACCGTTGTACTAGACTTCTTCGGACTAAATATTTCCCCGTCCATATATATGTATATTTCAATATCTTGTACAAATAGACGGTTCAAACTTTGCCACGTGTACTTTCTAAACCGAACTTCTCTAACTTGAAGTTTGGGAACGCTAACTTCTATAATTCGAGGTTTTTTATGCCTCACAAAAGGTATTATTACTGTCAGTACCCCAATTGTCGGGTTCCATACGTCTCTTTTTTGCAATACTCCGAGGTTATAGAGGGTCGGCCGTATGACCACCCACATATTCCTAACGTCGCAACTCCTTCCGTAAACGGGATGTGAATGTCGTTTTCTCGCGTTACGACCAACTAAATGGATTCTCTCTTATTTTCTCGGCCTCCACTGTGTTTTACTGACCATATTCCCTCGGGTGCATCCACAGGTCAGAGAAGAACGGAGGCAGCTGAAGCGGCAGCCGACTGAGGCCGTGGCTCGGAGGAGGCTGTAGCAGGGAGGAGGCGGGGACAGGGAGGAGGAAGGTGGGTGAGGAGGCAGGCCAGGCCAGGACCCTCGACGAGGATTCCACCGCGCCAGCCCCTCCGAGTCCTCCCACACCCGCTTCAATGGGGCTGGTGAGTACAGCATCTCCCCCCCCCTTAACCCCTTCTTCTTCTTTTACTCCTCCCCATCTCCTCCTGCACGCTCGTGTTTGTCGAGGGCGCGTGATGTGGGGTTGGGATTACATCACCGCCAGACCCTCGCGAGTTGAAATAGGAAGAGGAGGAGGAGAAAGCCCATCTCGGCGATAATTTCGGATATGAACAAGAGGCTTGGGGGAGAGATGAGGGAGGAGTCGAGGAGGCGGGAGACTTTTAAGTGCGTCGTGCATAAACATTACTGTCTTTGCGCGGATCACGCATATCCTGTCCGGCTTGTCTCGTGTCTCTTTCATCCTCCCCCCTCTCCGCCTTTCTCTCTCGCTCTGGCTAATATCAACCCTTCGCATTCAATGCGATCCTTATATGGGTGTTCTTCCTTCAGAGATTTACGATTTACGGAGAAAGGGCATTATATTTGTCTTATTCATTTATTTATTCATATAATTCCATATACAGCGCAAGCCATTTTATAGTGAGATATTATAACGAAATAAATCAACTATACAATGCATAATAACAAATTATAACAATTATACAAGAAATATAAGCATATCTGTATTTGCGTGATTATTGTAATGGTATTCATACGGAATTACAATTTTCGTGGATTTGATACATATTAATCGTTATTTGTGGACGTCCGCCAGAGAAGGGCCCACTTTGTCGATTCTAGTTTAGGAGATATCAGGAGATATCGTGATTTTAGCTTCAATTTTCTCAAAACACTGTTTTTAAATATATGTAATATTCAATAAAAAAATTATTTTTCAACATAGAAGTGTGATTTTTCTTTTATTTTACTCGGAATTTATCACAGAATACCGCTGCATTCTTAACTCTACACCGTCAAAGTGGTCCCTTCTCTGGCGGACGTCCACATTTATGCGTATTATGATTTGGCTGGACTGGTAAACTCGTCCACGCTGTAGAATTAGGGTAATGGCGTATCCTTTGCAGCCTTATCGCGACGGAGAAAGTCCGTTAAGAAGGGGATACGCGAAACATTAAAGATAATAATTTTCTTCTCCATTCATCATTAGTGGGTGATTTCGGGAATCAAAGGTTGTGAAGTTGCAACTACGAATAGTGTTATAAAACCGACTAATGGGCGTTGAATTAAAACCATTTTCTTTAATATTTTTGCATACCCCCGTGAAATACATAAAGAAGCACGCTAAAATTAACAAATCGATACGGGAACTATATATGTTAAATACCTCTTCGCTAAGAGACACAGTCATCCAAAAATTTCGTTGCAAGTAATATTTTCATTTTCTTATGATATCAAATTTAATAATAAAACTACGTGTTCTCTTGTGACAAATAATTTTTACTTTCGTATTAATTCTTTTTGTTATTCAAGGAGGGGGCATAATTAAATGAGGCTCACGTAGCCATAGCTAAGCCACAGGGTTAACGGTCAATACGGGTCGCCATTGTCTCTCTTTTTCTCTCTTGTTTGTTTGTTGTGTGACTCATCCCAAGGACATTTCTTTTGCTTCGAATTGTGTGTTTTTCTCGCGGAAGTGTCTTAGACAACACAAATCTCGCTGAATCAATTATCTTCAAGAGATTTTGTATTCTTCGCGTGTGGCGAACACGAGGAAATTGTTTTGTTCGCAATTGCGCCACAAACAATCCTTCGGTAAGCAATAGAGAGGAATCGCTTCTCTACGCGTACGTCCGTGTGATTCTCACATCTATGACATGCTTTATGTAGAGTGGTTTTTAGTCGTTCATAATGGATAAGCTTCCGCTGTACACTTGGAGTTTAAATGAGTTAATATGCGCGAGTTTCTTTCTTCGTCGAATGACTCAAAACGTGTGAGTAATCGTTAAAATTCTGTACTTGTGACATGCCATAATTGAAATTTGCATATTGCTTTCAATAATCCATTTTGCGTCCAATCGGTTTTTGGTTAATACATTAAGATGTGATGTGCAATGCATATTTAGCGCCTCACCGGTAATTTGTAGCTTTTACTTTTGACCCAAGTCGTGAACAAGTATAATAATATTAGCCAAAATAGAATCGACGGATGAAGCCTTTACTTTGTTGAACTCCATAATAAATAAAAAGGAGAGAATCACTTTGTAAAATAATTACTTGGAATTATTTTACAAAGTGATTATTTCCTTTTCATTTATTAAAGCCAAAATAGATTATTATTCAGACAAAATTTAATTATACGCAGCTTAACAAAGAATGTGCTGGAATTTTAGTTTTCTTTGTCATTGGCGTCCCCGAAAGTGGATACCCATCCTTCACTATAGCCTAGTTACGACATTATGGAGTGAGATTGACGAAATTTGTCCTTACAGCATAAATATCCAGTATCCAGTGAAGTCACGTTAATATAACAGTTGTTTAATAATTATAATAATAGAATTTTTAAATGAATTGTACGAATGCTCACCTTCACGGCCATGACACCTATATATGTTTACACTTTATTCTAGTTTTTTTCTACAATTTTGTTACTTACATTTACATCAAAATCTACATCAAAATCTCGAAGTCAAATTTTTCACGATAACAATACTTTCTATATATATACTACGTATATGAGAAAGTAAAAATCTAGTCAACTTATTTGCTAGATTAAATTTCAAGTCGCGATATTCCATTTTATATGCCGCCGCGCAATTCGTTTGGTTTTTCTGTAGCTTTTCGATTAAATCGTTTCTAATTTTTGAAAGAGTTTACGGAAATCGCCTTCAAAATATTATGAATCTACAAAGGTCCCCTTCGTCAAGTTTCTGTTGAGGAATTTTTGCAACGGCGGAATTCCTATTTATGAAGACATTTCACGGCGTTCGTTGGCCTTTAATTAGTATTAGACAAGAAATAGAAAAAATACCCAGCCTGCTGTCATCAATTTTATGAACTTCTTTTGCTTTGCTTTGTGATTACATGTTTCGGGGGCCAATAGAAAATTGTATTTAGGTTAATGCTCTTCGCGCAGCTTATTTTTTATCGTCCATTTTCTTTCAAAATTTATGTACAAGTAGCAAAAACATGCCTTTCAGACCAGTCATATTTGGATTATTTTTACAATAACCGATGTTGCCTTTATGGTTATGCATTATAATTTAGACCAAAAATTGCTAAGAAGTAGTAATACGCGCCGTTTCCCGTTTGACCCATAAAATTGTTGCGTAAAAATTAGGTTCATTACCGATTTTCAACTTTTTTTAAGACTTTATATTTGTCTATTCAATCCCCATAATTGAGATGATTTGATGGCCATTTACGTAATAAAGTTTTAAATATGTCGGTCAGTTATTTATTGAGATTGAAGTTCTTGTGAAACTACTCATTTTTTTATATTCATTCGAATTTCTTTACTTCTTCGTAACGTATGTAAATGATCTCAGCCTGTATCTGTATAAATTGTTGATTTTTTCCCGCATGTACCATCAAGTGTTGAGTTCATATTTCAAGTCTAACGTACTTAAAAATGCAATTTTACCAAGCTCAGAACGGAAATTCTGCGTCGACCTTCCCTCTGCGCGTAAATAAAAGCTATTTTAAAAGGGATAGGGAGGATTTGTTACCATCTACTACATTATTGGTGTGCTGACGATATGCAGACATGCCGTCGCTGGCAACAGAAAGGACATTTCGTTAAGTAGTCAGCCAAGAGTAGTCATCAGAGGGAGTTCTTCTACTGGGACTTGACATCTCTCATATAACCGACGATATATATTTCCTTTCACCGTTATTCTCTCTTAGCCGTTTTAATTGCCTCTCACAATACGCGAGAACGCACTCGGCGGTCTTTTTTCTGCCATATATTTTCTTTTCCGCGGACGTCAAGTGGTCTTCTTTTATCGCTTTTTATTTACGTTATTCGTACGAATCGCTTGGAAACGTCAAACAGAATCTTCCCGCTCGTCTTATCGTTAGCAGATTCGACTCGCGGTTATCATTTTAAGATTCAATGTGTGGCAATAAGAACGGTGACAAATGGAGGTGTTAGCATGCTTGGCGCGTACGCGTTGACTTTTACGATTTTTCTAAGTTGGAGTGTATGATTTATAATCGTTCGAGGAAACATGCGATCTCTCTTTTACTTAACATAGGCAAAACCTTCATCAAGAGCATTTAGCGCTTTTTCTGAGTGAGCATAAAAGATTTTTCCATTGAAAATCGCGCATAAAACAGGTTTTAAATATACTCTCACATTGATGCGCTTGGTATTGAAGATGAAACTGCGGCGATATATAGATTTCAGTTGAGATTAACAGCGATATGTGAAAAATTTAATAAGATTGTTACTCGTCCCTTGGAAATTCCCATTTAAAAATCGAAGTATTTTTAGTAATTGAGGATTTTTGTTCTCCACATCTCGCAGCTCGAAATGTTTCAATTATGGCAGCGTAATGGTACATTTTGAAGAAATTTCGTAAATTACAACCATCATTAGAGAATTAAATGCGGAAATTGTTCCTGAATAAATAATTTTTTTAAAGAATATTGATTCTTTAATAACTGATAAGGATAGACTTCGAAAATAAGTGAGAATCTAAATCAAATTTGAGCAAAAAATCGACAAAATTTACTGTATGAAAATGAATGGATATCTAGATAGTTAAAAGAATCGTGTTTGATTGATAAAGTACACGGAAAGTCTTCTGATAAGACAGTTTGAGACTTTCATTTGTATTAGTATGAAAACTTCACAAAACTTATTAAACTTTTAATTTAAACAACTCGCTGTTTACCTCGCAAGCTGTAGGAAATGACGAAAAAAGATGCGATTCACACTGTATAAAAGTTATATCTGCCTGAGTAAGTTTTATTTCCTTCATAAATCGTTACGTTACCCACACTTCTATTAGCTCCATCATGAGTAAAATCTCTAGGCTCATGTTATTTTCTAGTTGTTGAGTTATTGACTTGCTATTGCGATATGCGAGTAAACAATGACTGCATCACCATTTACATCATAATTCCTCTCCTTTTTTATTTTATAATCTTGAACTCGAATAAAATTCCTCGAAGCTGAGATCGAGACTAAAGAAAGGAAAGTATTCTCAAGTATAAGGAATATCGTTTAAAAGGATATGAACTCGGAATATTTATCAATAAACGGAATATGACTCATTTTTACGCTAAATTTTCTTTTACTCTCCTCCTTATTTTATTGATAATTGTTTCTAAATGCAAGACGTTTGGGTTTTAAAAATTAATCTCTTTATTTCTCAAAATAAAATATGGATGTGTAAATAATGTCGAATACGAGTCAATGATGAGCCAAAAAAACTGTTCGATTGCTGGTGGTTATCAATTTGTTTCGAACAGAACGGGACATAGTGAGAGTTGACGTGGGCGGAGTAAGCGGAAATATTTAAAGGGCGCCGAGCGAATAACGGAGTCGAAGGAATGGAAGGGAAAGCCAAGTCGCCGTAATTAATGTCCGGAGCTCATTATAACTCTTGCCGGGCGGGGAGGCATCCGTGTCAGACACGGCACCTCCCCTGGCAAGACCTCCTCAGACCTATCGCGTTGACACCCTCAACAACCTCGCGCGGCCGTTTACCAGCGTCATTCCGGAGCCATCATCCGGCAAATCTCCTCTTCCCGGAAAATAAAACATCCGCGGCGATCTCTCGGAACCACAACAGTAGATGATAGTGAATCAAACTTGATATTTTAATTGTTTCCTCTAAAAGTTTTTTTTGAGATTCGTACAGTTTAGGGGTTGTTATAAATTCTTTATATCTTCCGTGATAACTTCTATTAATATTTCGGAGATCTCCTGTTTTATTCTCGTCCTAATTTTTTAACGTATCCTCGGCGCCATCCGGCACGTCTCTCCTCTTGCCGGAAACCTACTCACCCATCTCTTCGTGTATTCTCGAATATTCCGGGACACCTGAAGTGCGTGACAATGTCACTATATTACCGTAGCGATCTACCGGCACATCCGTCTTTCAATCTTCCACAAAACCTCCAACCTACATCTCTACATAATTTATTCAAGTACTACCGGTTTTAGGAACTAGTCGAGGTATTGGCGAGCCGGACAGCTTTCCGGATCGCCAATGTGTTTTGTGGAGCTTCCTAAATAGTATGATTATACATAATTTAAAAGGAAATAAATTTAGGCAAACGAAAGATTTCGCTTAATGGGTTGGCACATGTGCGGCATTTCCTAATGCGTAAATCGTCATCGTTCCACTTTTCCATTCGTTTAAAGCTGGAATGTCTTTGATCTGTAAGTCAAACTACCTCTGGACGGCCCCGTCCGGAGTCCTCCGGGACGCCTCCTTCCCTCCTCCCGGAAGTCATCACGGACATATCCGGATATAGTTTTAAATTGCACCTCTGGATATCTCTTCCGTAATGTCTCCCTACCTCCTTTAGGGAAGTTCCACCCCGTGACCCACCCGAGGGATTTGATCGGAGTGGCGGATGGTGGTGGGGGTTGCGAGGGCGTGGTGGATGGGCGGCCTTCGTGTCTGGCGCCTCGGGGTCAACGGAGGGTCCGACGCGGGATCGCGGAAACGATGACCCTAAGGTGGCTCCGTCGGGGCAATCGCATCTTGACACTCAAATCACGTCCCGCTGATCTCACCGCGGGGAAAGGGCGATATAAGACGTACTGCGAGACTCCCTTCATCCCTTCGCTCTTCCCAGTTCGGAGGAGCTCAGATTCCGTCTCTCATCCCGTCATACCTTACCGCCACCTCGAGTTTGATCTCATTCTCTCGCAATCCTCTCTCTCTCTCCTAAAAAATGGGCATGTCTTTGCTGTGTAGTTGGAATCACGTCTCTCATTTTTTAAAGAAATGTATGCCTTTCTTGCGATATTATCCGTTTTCTGTCAACCTTTTCCGATCGATCCAACCGCGAAGTTCCTTCCTATCGTCTTTGTTCCATACGCTGTCCGATTTCATTCCCTTCTTTCCCCAAACCCGCTTCTCCTATCATCCTTTTACATTCCTTCATTCTCTACCACGTCATCCTGATTGACTCCATGCGATTTCCCATTCCGAACTCTTGAATGTTTTCCTTCGCCCTTTTTTCTTCATTTCCGGTCACCATTTTGTATGCGGTATAAACCATTTTCCAACGCGGGTTTACCTCAGAGTGTACACGGTTAAATGAGGGTGACCTTCACCAAACATGTATAAAATTTACTGTACGCAGTTCTAAATCGGGTATGCACCGCATTTTATGGATATACTGTATTTACTCGCGTAATTGCCCCACTTTTACGCAGTATCTTTTACATTAAAACAAGGCTGAGGTTAATATGGTAAGAAAGTAGTTTTTTTAGAATGAAGTATACCGATAATGCAATTTAAAACATTTACATGTATCGGTCCCGGCACAAACTGGTTTATAATAACATTTCTTATTTTAATTTATCGAAACTTGATACCTTCAAACATGTCATGCAGCATCAACAATGATAACCATCGGGCCAAATTAAAGGTAGGGAAAAGTCGTTAAAGAGTGGTTTAAATGCTTTTTTGCAATTAGGAGCGAAGTTATCGTTTTTACACTTGTTTAAAATGATATAAAAATTCGACATATTGACGCATGTACAGCCAAACGAAACATCTTGTCAAAGTAAAGGAAAGGAAACTAGGCGGTGCTAAAATTGTTTTATTTCTCGTCTTAATTCGGGTGGGGCAATTGCGGGAGTAAATACGGTATGTAGCGTGAGAAAGCTGTTTTTCCGCAAGGTATTGAACTTACGCGAAGCGGTTTTGCCTATTGCGGTTTTTTTCAAGATGCTTTTCATCCCCTCAAGGTACTGGAAATATTTTCCCGTTAATTCTCCGCTTACCTTTCTTTAATGCCAAAAATTCTTCCAAATTTCACCCCCTCGTTCCCCTTCTCATCACTGGACCCACTTAACTTTTCCCCTCGACCCGATACGTTATCTTCCCTTTTCCGCCATCCTCCGGGAAATCTTCCCCCGTTGATTCAACCTTCCCCCCTTCCCGACCCCCCGCGAGCTTTCTCCTCCCCTCTCTCCCTCCCCCCCCTTTTCCCCTCCCCCTCTCCTCTATGGCGCCCACCCCAACGTCGTTATCCTATGGCTCGTGCGAAACCCAGCTCCGGGTGTTGCATCACCTCTTCGGTCATCGGGGTTCACGGCCGCCGTTTTTGCGACGCGAATTCTGGCCACTCGCACCGCGAGGTCTTGCGCTCTCCCACTCCCTATTCCCTTCTCCTCCATAGAGTTCCGCGTCAATGATTTCTAGAGGGAAAGCGTTTGTAGATGCTACAGACCCTGCCAGAAGAAGAAATTTTTCGGGGATAGCGGCATCTTATTCTGTAGGTTCTCTTATAATTTATGGTTTGTGACTCAAAATGTTCCGTTACTGACGAGCTAAGCGATTTGTGTGGGCGTAGTGTGTATTTTTCTATCATTAATCATCGAATCGAACCACCATTTGGGTTATAAACACATTTGAGGTTTTTATTAATGGCTTAAAATTTTTGAAAGGCAGTTACATGTTTAGTTTATTGCGGAAGTGATATTCATCTCCCCATAAACGAGAACGAGGAAATCACTCCAAGTGTGTTTTTCCGTAGCTTTAATAACTTCGAGTGTACATGAACGTAACTAGTGTAGGCTTCGTAAAACTCTAATGCAACCGCATAGCGCATATGTTCGGTTAGTTGGTTGTATTACGTAAATTTTTACTTAATTGTTTCATTGATAGTCGAAAGCCTTTGAAGTCGTCTACAAAATGCACAAGTTGATTATTTGGAAAAGTCCCTCAGGGACTTCTTTCTATTTGAAACTTATATTGACAGATCATGACTATTTTGTCCATATGGAGAAATTTCAGTTGATTCTAAAACTTTATTGAGAGGATAGATATTCTTTTTAAATAAATTTTTATCTAACGTTGAGTGAACGAAGTGCGAAGAAACAACCATTACTTGTCATTCCTATGTGTCAGCTTTTTTGGAAGAATTATTAATATATTAAAAACTCAATTATGTCAGTAGCTCTGTTTCGACCCTATAGAACAGGCATGTGAAACTGGCGGCCCTTTCTGTGCCTTGGTGCGGCCCAAATGCGATTTTTTAAAACTAAATCGTACGAGATTTTATATAAATACTTTATTTTAGTGAAAAGGATTCAAGATTTTTTCATAGCTACTGAGGTACAACAGAACGCCGTTTCTAAATTATAGTTTTTTTTGCAAAACATACCTCGAATTTTCTATAAAAGGTCTATTTTTCCAACTCTGGCCCTCATTAAATAATTGTAAAACTAATGTGGCCATCCCGTAACATCCATTGCTTTAATGCGGCCCTGATGCCTCTTCGAATTTGACATACCTGCTGTAGAGTATCTAAGCCAATTGCAGTCTCAACTGCCAAATGAAAGACTTCGTGTTTTACTGGAGAAGGTGCCGTTGAAAATGCGAATCACTTCATACCTTAAGGGGAGCACCAACATAATGACTTGAATGGCCAATTTTATAGTACTAAATATAAAAAATGTTAGTTCAAAATTTTACTTTTGAGAAGACAAAATTAATCATGCAGCGATGTTTAGTCCTGTTTACCTATTGCTCTGTATGTGTAATCGGTTTCTTTTGATTAATTAGAATAAGAAAAGTAAACCCTAGTAATTAGCATGTTCATTTCTTAGGCATAGACTAGGTGAATACATTTAGGTTACCGAAAAAATCGCATATTTATCATGCATTGAGTTCAGTTATCCATAACAAATCCAAAACTACTCTGTCTACCATGTAAAAACATACTGTTTACCCTCAAAATTTTAGTTTCACTTCATTTAATTATGCACTTAAACACTTTTAAAGTTATTTTATTTGCTGCTAACGTCTTTCTTCACTCCGAACTTATAGTTATATTGCTTTTATTATTCCCTTCATGTTTTCAGCTTCTGGCAGACAACTGATCATCCAGAATGACTCGTACAATTCCAACACAATAGCTTATAAGACGTGATAATTTGCAAGGAAAAAAGCATATATCATTGGATGACATGGATATTTAAATTAAACTTCTTCGATGAGGCGTGTGTCGATATATTCCCACTGTCGATGTAGCATGAGGTGATTTATATTTTTAAAACGTCAAGTGTATTTCGGCAATGGCAAAGAAAACATATTGAAAAATTTGCATAAGAGCTTTTTAACTTACATCTTATAGTCTTAATAAGGTGGTTTAAAGAGAGAGTAGTAGTATTAGTGAATCCGCATCGGTGGTCCGAAGTCTGCATTGAAATAAAATTATTTCTTGTTACAGTCATGGCGAACTTATCCGGGGCAATATGAGATCTATTTTTCCGCATTTTAAATTGGCGTTCTTTTTGTCTTCAATAATTGCACATAAAGGACGCCTCTTAGAATTAAATTATCTATGTCATTAAATCAAGACCACACTTCAGAATGATAATAATACTTATGTCCGAAACATGAATTTTTTTTGCTACTTTCTGCAAATATAAACATCAAATTTTTAAATTGCATAATATTGAACTGTTTAAATGTTTGAGAAAATTGGTTTTTGGGTCGAGGGTCAATTATTAAGAGATTTTGGGCGTTTCACGTCATGCCTTGAATCGTCTACAAATAGTTTCCACACGATGTATCTGGCTCGGAGAATATTTAACGAATATAGGATGCGTTTTTTCCATTTATCTCACTTTCTCATACTCTTCTCTCGATAATGCCGTATTATGACAATATTCGAATCGCTTCTCTTCAGTAAGCGTTCGAGAGATCTCCATGCATTCCTCTCCCCACTTTTTGACTTATCTGTTTTTATTCTGTCATAATCTGTTTTGATGCCATTTGTTCCTTAAAACACAATTGCTGTGATTATAATGTCATTTCTCAAACAAGCATTGTGATTGTGAAAATTATCTGGTAATGATCAGATCATTGAAATGTAAGTTTATAACCTTGTTCAAATGACATTGTATAGTCAAGTAACATTTACTCGGTTTTTATAGTTTGTCGGATTGTATTCTGTGGATTGCACCATTCCATAATATCGCATAATTACTACTTAAATTTATAGATAGAATTTTTTCAAGCCTTAGCAAATAAGTGGGATGGACTACCAATATCTATTATGCTGCAAAGTTGAGTTTCAAAACTATTTCTGTATTTAATCAGTCTGTAGTCTTCTCCTAGTTTTAATTTTTGCAAACGAGAATATTGAGGCATAATACCGTAAAGATATCTTCTCGTTCTCTTCACTCCTCAAGTACTTCGCTAGAGTTACCCCGGGTTACCTCTCTGCTCCCTTCATCTCCTCCCCTCTCCCTCACTATTTCCCTCCTCTCTTTTCTTCCTCCCTCCTTAGTACCGCTCTTCATCCCGCCTCAACACAAAGAGCGACTCAATCCTCCAACGAGGAAATGTCTAGTCCTTGTATCGATTTGTCATGAAAGATTCCTCCAAACCAACACTCAAAAGCGGACAATCAAAAACCCATTCCTCGAAAAGGAAGAAAAAGAGAGAGGATGATGAATATTTTTTCTTTAAGAAAGGAGGGTTATTTTCTTTTGAAAGTTTGAGGTCGAATAATAGATGACAGCCATTATAATCAGTTATGTATTTCACATTTGATAAGAGATTCATAATGCGATTGATTAAGTCGAAAATAATGGTCGACTGTTTAGATTTTTGATAATTTTTTTGGCTCTGGGAACAAACGTCTTATTGTCCGTCGTTGCTCTTAGATTGAGAATGGCGAATACCAATATGTAGTAATGATACATTGATTCATTTAAAGAGGTTTGATTTAACAATCGGTGAAAATTTGCAGGTTTCTCGGGTTATTCTCGAAGTTTACATATAATAAATAGGTAATTCAAATTAATATAATTCAAGGGCAGAACTAGAAACTTAATGTGGAGAGCGACCGCTCCAATCGCCCGCAAACCTCGTTAATCTGTCACTGCTGACGAGTCTATTCTTAAAATCTCTATCCCTGTCAGAATAATTCTTTCACTTGGACTTAATCTGCAGCGATGTATGGGTTTAAGCAAGCATTAAATGGAGGGCAATGAGTACATCCTACAGAGGAAAGGCGGTCGTTCTATAGTCTTTCCCCTTAGATTTGCCGCTGATAATACTTTACATATGATAAATAATTAAAATTTAAAAAGACCTTGGATACTTCAAACGCAAGTAAATACATCAATAAATGTTTCATTTTGAATAATAGTATGGAATGAGTTGTATATGAAATGGGTACGAACACAAAGACTCGATTAAGAATTGAAAGTATCACTAAATTGGGGGATGGCCAACGCACCACTCCGCTGTATAAAACAAGGACATCGGCAAACAAATGAAGATCAGCGGATGGACGCAAGAACTGGAAGCACTTCAAGTCTCGCTCAAGACCGTTTGATAGGCTATTCGCTCGGCGATTCTCGCTTGTTTTTGTCATCCCTCGGACGAAGAAGCCTCCCCTCCTCTTTAATTGTAGTCTTGCCTCCATGTGGACTATCATCGTTTCTCTCCTCTTTCTCTCTCTCTCCATTTGTCTCTTTCTCGTCACTTTTTGCCCTATCCTCTCTCTCTCTTTCTCTTTGTGTCGTCGTAATCCCTCGGTCTCCCGCAGCGAGGCGCTTTTTCATCATTTTGCCGTCGTGCGCGTGGTCGAGAAGGCTTGCTTGTGGGAAGGCTCCGGAAGTGTTGTGTCTGGGAACCGTACAAGAAGTTGCGGCTTCTCTAGTGAGATCGCTTGGGTTTTCCTCTCAAAAAGCCTTTAAGTGCTCCGATTTAGATTCATGGCTTGCGGAGGAATGGTCGAAATTCTTTTTTTTTGCATTTCTGGGTTTGTTTGCTTGTCACGCGGTTCGCTTAGGTTTTTTCATGTAATTGGAACAGCGGTTTTGATGATAAGATTGCCGATGAATGACACGAAAACAAGGAAAAAATTTGAATCGGAAACAGATAAAAAATTCAAAGGCAATCACGAGGGATGAGCGGAAATCACGTCGAAATTCTGCTACCGCTTCCATTATAAGTTTGATTAGCGCGTAATTTATGGATTTATTTTGTAAGGGAATTAAACGGGCTAGATCTTAATAATTAGTCGGGAATATTTTTTAAAATCTTGATCCCTCGTATTTAGATGGCACGTATAGAGTTTGAATAGATCGTAAATAATGTTAAATCACCTAAATCATATGGTTTAATAGCCTTTTATTTGCAATTTACGCTATATTTCATGTGAGAAGCAATGTTATATCGGTAATCGACGATTTGATATTAAATAAAATTTATCTGTATAATTATATTTGCGGCAGTTGGCTATTAAAATAATTACAGTGCGCGCAAATTTATCGTCTTATTACGTAAGGGTTCATTTTGCGTAGGATGTGAAAAATTATTTTGATGTTACAAGGATCACTATTATGTAGTGTAGAGAGATTTAGTTTGTTTTATTCTGTTTGCATAATTCAAAAGAGAACAGCGAGCAAATGCTTTGTCGGCTGCATCTTTTTGTAGACTTTTGGCCGGAGTTTTTCGTGTCATAAATAGTAGTAAAAAGTGTTGGCCACGTGCTGGTAGTTGTGGTGTGTAATACTTGCCAAGTGATGAATTAGATTAACTTCCAGCTGAAGATATTACATTTTGTAGGCATATATTTAGAGTATGCAGGAAAAATCTATGCATAATTTGAACTCAATTCTATAGTGTTATATTTAGTTTATTTTCCTGTTTGATTAGGTCGGTAGACTGAACTTATTTCGAATTTATTTGAGAAATTCCGCCGAGAAGATATTGTTTTTGTGAAATTAAACTAACATTTTGACAATTTATATTTGTAAAAATATAAAAAAATTCATCTTTGCGATGCAAAACGTACAACGTGGCACTCCTACCATCCTTCAGTATATGCGACCCGGTGGAACAAAAAAACAATTGACTGTGGATTTACCAATAAAGTTTTCAAATTTCAGTTAAAATGAACGATGCTAGCTTATTTGGTCTTAGAAAATTATTGAAATTTAATTAGATAATATTAAATCCCAGAAAACATTGATTTGTGATCATTTTCCAATCTTATGAATATTTTACACATCAGCTACTGATGATGAGAGCATTGCTCTCGAAATACGTATTTAGTACGTTAACTCATTTTTAGAGATATTGTGTGCGTGTATTCGAGTGCTTGCGTGTGTGACTGTTTTGTCCGTTAGGTCCCTTTCGTTGCCGGAAGGCACATAAACTTACAGGCCACTGTGTGCGATACTAGGTCCCTGGCGTGGTTTAATCTCCCGTAAACCTAGTATTATTTCCCCGTTCCTTTCCCCTTTTTTCCTTTACCTCTTGGCGTGTACGTGTGCGTGTGTCTGTGGTTGCTTAGTTGGTCCCTGTCGCGGTCGTACTGACTCACAAACCTTCTAGCAACGGTGTGATTTTTTGGGTCCCTGGCGCAGAGTAATTTCTCGCAAACCCGGTCCCGTTTCCTTTTCCACCTTTAGGATTAGTGCTTGTGCGATTGAGTGAGTGAATGTTTGAGTGACATCAGGTCCCTGGCGTGGAGTAACAACCCCTAAACCTGTAATTTTATAATTTTTATTGTCTTTTGCCTTTTCCTGCCTTTCCTCCTCCCCTTTTTTCATTGTGTCTCTAATTTTGAATTTTACGGTCAAGGAGTTAATTCTATTTAACATTATGAATATTTGTTAGGGAATTCAGAATTTATCTGTTTACGCAATGTTTACCTGTTACAATGAATGTAATTATCTTTTTAAAATATTTCTTATAGCTTTGTTATAAATTTTTTCGATACTTCATAAATTTGCACTATTTAGGTCCCGCTTACTGACTCTTAAAAATAACATTTTATTACATATCCCAAGATTCACGGCCTTTTTCTCTTATTACCCGTAATGGCGCATTCACATCGTCATTAGTTCTCAGCCCGTGCAATAATCCCTACGTTGTACACAATGCCATCCCATTATCGTTCCCTCGATGCCTCTTCAACTTTCAGCATATCCGCCCTATGCTCTTGTCGTAACTCCTGAATACAAAACTTGTTCTATGGGAGTGATCAGCGTTTTCATAAAGAGATAGATGACATCTCGGATTCATCGTCACTTTAGCGACTGACTTAGGAGATAAGGGAGAGAGGGAGGGTTTCTTTGATAGGAAGTGGCGGGAGAAAGGGCAGAGAGGTCCCGGAGGTCTTGACCCTTCCGCGTGGACCACGTCCGAGTTCGCTTCGCGTGCGGGGGGAAGGGGGGAGAGGGAGACGGGGGAAGGGGGGAGAGTGAGATGGGTTAGTAGGGGCGGGAGGAGGGAAACGAGAGAGGGGAATGGCTTATCTCTGTTGTTTTACGTACTTCGTTTACCGTAAACCGTTGTATCCGTCATCGTCCGAGTGACGCTGCGCAGAGTACTATTTGACCTCGGTTTTGCCTCTCTCTTTTCTGAGCTCCGCGCAAAAGTGTCATGTCGAGATTTAGGACCCCAGACTTGATGGCATTTGGAGAAAAAGTGAATTTTTTTATCCATGTATGATTTGATTATCTTATTAAATCGCTCGAGATATTTGTAATGGGCTCATTTTCAGTATGAGTTTATTTGGAGCACTTAGGGGTTTTTATAATTGGTTAATATTCATAAACAGTGATGAGCATATACGATAGTATATGCTCAAGAAAGCCTTCGAACTCACAAGCGTTTCACAAGGAAACACGCTCCATCTACCTCTCTGTCAAGGTCAACAATTGACTAGGAAGAGCGTAAGCGTAAATGCCTATGACACGATTCGATTCCGAGACCTTTCAATAGGAATGTTAACTTTAATAGCACACGCGATGAATTTGCATGAATGTTGCGCAAGTGGACGCTTTACGCGTTTTATTTATCAGCAATTTGCTCAAGTTTAAATTGGCAAAATGGTTCCTCAGAGAATTATCGAGCTCACTCCAAATTATTTTTTAGAATCTATCCTCGGTGAGTCACCACTGAGGGTGGCTGCTTTGTAACCGAAATGCGCATCTGTTGGAAAAATGATAGTTAACGAGATTTTCGCTAAAATAGGAGTTAGGTAAATATTGAATACTAATGTTTTTCATTTTTAATTGAAAATATGAAACTTACATACTTCAATACAAAGCGGAGAAGTGATTGAAGCTAAGTCGAAGTTATTTAAAAAATTATCAGGTAGATTTATTAATCTATCGACTAATCGTAAGGCGAAGGAAAATCTCCGAAGCCTTATTAGTTCCATTGCTTTTAAAATGGTCAAATCAATTAACGTGGCAAGTATCAGATTACTGTTGCTTTAATTACCACTAAATCTATAAGGAAACTAACTAACTAACTTCTAATAATAATATATAAGACATTGACGTTAAATATTATTATGGCATAACTCGGTGAAACATGAAAAACGAGTTATGGATTTTAAGGATAGCAGCGTCAGTAAAATTCGTGTAAGCGTGAATCTTTCGGTGTAACATACATTCCACAAACTTTCTCATATCTGTACACATCTGCTCCACGCATTAATGTCACGGGATATATTTACGCATATGTACAGAGTTCGAAGCAACATTGCTGCTGCTGTTAGTAGGGGAAGCTTGGCGATAGCTGAGCATCAAACTCTTTATGTTTCCATGTCGCTGGAAGCTATACACTTATTTTTTGAGAAAAATAGATTATATGTGAGTTTTTCACATTGAGATCAATAACTGGAACAGTTTCGAAATACATAGCCCCATTTTTTAGTAAATCACATTTTTGTGAAAACTACCGCTGCGCGATATGGTTCATTTCAACAAGGCTTCTATTCCGGATGATACCTTATAGAAATACAAAATTAAATCAGCAAATATTAAACCGTCTAGTCTTTAGAGCCGCGCACAGACGACTGACTACAGACGGAACATTTCTATGTACACGAGCAACTAAAACCCGCATATGATAAAAATATCGAAGTATTTTTTCCTGGTCATAATACTTTTATTGTAAAATTTTTATACGAGGAGGTTAATAATGTACGCTCTAAAAGAGCGAATTCTTTAACTAGATTTTCCCAGTATTTGTACGTAGGCGTCTAACAATGCTTGAATATTAAGTACACGTAGAAGAAAATCCGATAAACGAGCACCCGAAGGGGATGAATCAAAAATAGCCGTTTCATCCGTCATAATCTTATACATATAGATTTTGGACGTATGATTTCCGTAATGCGAGATAAATATTTGCGACGAGGTAAGGGGTAATATTCGCGAATTAGCCGAAGGGCTATGAAGGAGAGATTTTGAAGAGTAGTGGGAGTGAGGTCTTTTAGAGGATTGCGCCCGAAGGAAGAGGATGAGAGAAATTTGAAGAGAGGAATTGTGAGGGCAAAGGTGAGTGGGGCGAAATGGATGGTTTGAAATGTGCGTGCAAAACTGAGAAGGCGTGGAAATGGGGGTTGGATGCGGAGCTTATAATTTTTTGACGGTAGGTATTTTGCATAATTGGTTCTCTCTCTCTAACCACTTAATGCGGTGAAATCACAGGGCTGACTCAAAATAAAACGATGAACATTTTTTATCGACTTTTAGAACGCAATAAAAGCCGTATGCATTTCATCACACTATATTAAGCCATGCAAGTTTTAGAAGATGACTTCTAGAAGACTATTTGTTGCAAATTTTGAATTTCCGTTGGTTTATATTTATGGCTAATCAATATCTTGGATTATCATAGCGAAAGGTTGGGGTGATTCTTCGATTTGTAATTCAGTATATTTCCTTTAAGTGCGGTCTAAAAGTTGATTTAAAAATATTTTTATTGGTTTTTATTTGTTTCTGTAGTGATACAAAATGCTGATGGATATTAATAAACCGCTTCATATTATATTGCATTTTTTAACGTTAAATTGAAATTCAAGAAACTTCTTCAGATATAAGTTCCTTCTAACCAGGAACAAGTTTTCGGAAGACAAAATAGATATTTATTTTAAGGAATGACTATAGAGCATACTTAAATGAAATTCCAATAGGTGTGGCTGCGATCAAGTTTTCAATAGTTGTTGCCAGGAACAGCTTTGTAGACGACAATTTTTACCCTAGAAGTGTCCCTGAATTGTAACTACACATTCTTTGGGGGTGAAATATATGTAAACCTCCCTCTGTCCCTACGCGCACACACGCATACTAAAACACGGCGGTGTATTTTTTCATAATTCACATAATTTCCTTTATTTCGATAAACCAATCAACAAATCTTACCAAGTGAAGTTAAACTAAAAGTTGACAAAAATAAATCGTCGGTCTCACTTTATATCTTTATATCGAATAGATGTTATAGGCAGCCCCTCCCTTCTTTGATGAAACGTTCGTGTAAACCAGGTGAGCATTTTAGCTGCAAAATGGCCTTCGTCAGTGGCAATCCATCGATCTTTGATTATAATGAAAACTTCTCGTTGGAATCAATGGTGCTACCTTGTTGCTTAAACTCACGTGTGAATTACTCAACCGTTTTATTGCTGCAGAAATCGCCTTTATCATATACGGAGATCATGAGAAATTATTTAGCCAATCGAAAACATTCAGCGGTCCACATTGCAGCTCACGACGAGACCCTCTCGCCTTTGCATATATTTTGTCGGCCAAAAAAGCCTTCATCGGAATCGAGACGATAAAAATGTCGTCTTTGGCAACGGATCAAAAAAATCCCATATGGAGGAAGTTTGGGCATGAAAATTAGGATGCATTTGAGAGATTGGCGTGGGAGTCGTCGTAGGTCAGCTTTTAAGTCTTAGTCGTTTTATTCTCTTACTTACCTAACGATTTTTCGTATACAAAAAAGGTTAGTTTTTGCTAATCAAGCAGCGTTTGTAGTACCAGGTGATTGATAGAAATATTTTAATCGCATGAAATGGGACAAGGAAGGACCGGAGATAGGACGCGTTGAGGTTCGAATGGGATGAGAATCATCCTCATAGACCAGGAGTTTTCAACCGGGGGTACGCGTACCCCTTGAAGGTACCTGCAGCGCTTTAATTGGGCACGCGGAAGAATTCGCACAGGGTCGTTAATTGTACTAAAAAACAGAAACATATCATATGAACTTTTGTTACTGACATTTATATTAATCAGTAGCGTATTTTAATTCTACGATTTTGTTCGTATCCTTATCATTTTAATATGCTAGAGGTTACGCTACTATTTAAAAAATTCCCAAAGGGACATGTCATAAAAAAATGTTGAAGGACCCTTTCATAGATTATTGTGTAGATATCCGCCAGCCAAAAGGGCTCACTTTGTGAATTTATCAAATTAACAACTATGTCTCTCCCGTGGTCTTAAAAAGTTTGGAAAAACTTGAACTGAAATGAACACTTCGTAAACTACACAGCCGTCATCAGTGGAGATGAATCGGTAGTAAGCTGTCTTTTGAAAACTACTGTTGGTGAATTAGCATTTATCACGGCTGCTTTGTTTCCGAAATGGGCTTCTGGTTTATCCAAACATTTTATGGCTATTGGAGAGACAGTCTGTCAATTAAAATACGTATTTCTAGAAATCAAATATTTCGTAGAGAAATATTTTGAATAACGGCTCATAAAATAAATTCCCAATATCTTAGTACTTATCGCACCAATCCGCTCAACTTTAAATCAGACCGCATTTAAACACAAATGGATAAAAACTAACAAGAGGAGATACTTGTCCCAAAGTAGGTAGAAAATATAAGATAGAGTGATTTGGACCGTGAATGGAACTAGACGGAATAATATGCTGTAGCGTTAATTAGGGGGAGGTTGAGTAGGAGGGGGAGGGGTCGTTCGGGAGAGAGATTATATGAGCAGTGGGAGAAGGTGAGGAAGGAGGAGGAGAGGGCATCGGTAGAGCAAGGACCCGGACCGTCCGTGGTTAGATCCGGCCTCCTCTATCAATCGCGGTTTTAACGCTGGTCGTCGCCGCTCCCTCCCGCGGGACCCCCTACGGCGATTTGGGTCGAGGGAAAGGGCGTGGATGAGCAAAGGGGAAAGGGGGAGTGCGGGGGAAAGGGATTAGGGGGGAGGGGAGGATGGTTTCGTCTCGCCTCGCCATTTCCACATCCCAACGGTAATTTATTAGTATTCCCGCTTTCCCTGGGATTTATTAATGCGGTGATGCATGCCGGCGCGGGATTCCTATGATTCCTCTCACGCTGCCGACCCCTCCCGGCCCTTTTGTCGGTCCCTCCCCTCCTATCCCCCCTTTCCGCCGCCTCGCCCCCCCCTTTCTCCCTCTCTGCCTGCCTCCATCCCTATCCATCCCTCGCCGGCAGAAAGATCTATGTGGATGTCACTCATGTTGTCTGCCATTCCTGCCTGTCTGTCCCGTAATCGGACGAGCATTCTAAAAATTTTAGCAACGCATTCGACGTTTGGTCATCGGTACTCACAAGAAAACAGCAATGCTGCGATTCCGAACATAACAGACGAAGTTAGATTCGATTCTATCCCACCTGCGTGTAAAAAGTATTTGTTTCTTAACGTCTTATTTCAAGTAATTTTTGTGTGTGGAAGAGGACTAAAATCTCTCGAGTGTATCTGTATTTGCGCTATTTTAATGGTGAATAAGCCTTCTTTCCTATCCAGAATTATCTATTCCTCATTCCAGATTTAATGTGGATATTATTACGACGGTCGTATGTGATTTTTTAATCGATTATTTGTCTTAATATCATTCCGTAACCGAAAAATGAATAATCGTAGGTTGTAAAGATGGTGAGATTTTGTGTGCCCTTTCCTTGCCTTCCTTTAAATTTATAAAGTAGCGCACGTAGTAGATGTAGTGGCTGATTAATTTAAGGGTTTCAAACGAATCCATATGATTTATCATTTGCTGCTCTATATATTTTAATTACATAATTATTTTAGTATGAATTTACTTGACGCTTTTAGTCAATACCTGATGATTAATTTATCGATTTTACCTTTATGTGATTTTATGTTTGCAAGAAGAGCTACTTTTGAACAAATGAAATTCCCCTTAGTTTTTAATCCTATTTTGCATTTTTCCCCATTGTTATCGATAAATTCATGGCTTAAGATTAGCTTCGCATCTGGTATTCTTGGAAAATCTACGCAATAATTTCATGAGTTACTGGAATATAGGAAAAAAATGAAGAAGGAATTTGTGTCATTTAATGAGTGCTATAAACGTCAGCAACGCTATCTGTATTAGGAAAGAGCGGATTTTTTTGTAACTACTTCAGTTCAATATTGGCGTCTCTAATGTTATTGTTTTTACTTTCTCCATGTACGAAGCATAGAGAAAGTATTGTTTTCATAAAAAATCTAATTCTAGATTTCAGCGGAAACACATGTTTTAAAGTATCCTGAAAACGTTATTGCTATTTTCTCGATGATGTCTGTGGGTGTGTCTGTGACCGGAATTTTGTGGGTGCTCTAACTCAAAAACTAATAATCCGATCAACATAAAATTTCATAGTTAGCCATTTTATTAGAAAGTCGAGAACTAATTAGATTTTAGCTAAAATCGGTAGATCGGAAGTGGATGTTTAGTCTTGTTTTTTTCTGTTTGTCTCAATATCTTCTGTTGTTCTTCATTAATGTAATCGTGTTTATTAACCTATCTTATAGATAATTTTATTTTCTACAACATTTGTATTTAATAATTTTTTTGTAGAGCCAGTTGTTAAGGAGTTATTTTAGTTATTCGTAATTTACCTCGCGATTTGCAACCACCTAGGGGTAAATTTTGTAAACAATACTTAAAGTAATAATGATATGGAGAAAGTAATGTGTTGGCCACATCCGATTTTAAAATAATATTTCATTTTATTCCTTGTATACATAGGATATGTTCCAACTACATTGACATGAACTTTAGGAATAAAGTCAAATTGAAAGATTACATTATTAGACAAAATTTTCAAAGATGTGACTTCATTGGATTTATGCTAAGAAACGAAATGTTCGAAAAAAAGCATCATTTATATAGGATATTTTTTATTATTTAACATAACGTTCGATTAGGAAAGATAAACTATCATGTCCAGCTTTTGGTCGCAGCGAATTACTTTAACAAACATTAGTCAATCACCTTAGCATCTTTACGTGCTCATTTGTATCAGATTTTCATCTTTGCCATTGTTTTTATTTAATAAAGAAACCAATAATAATGTAGCACACTGTATCCTATGTTTAGAGCAAGTAGATGGTAGCTCGTAATCACTTTGGCTCCAAGTTGAACAGTTGTATAAAACTCCTTTAAGGAGTTTTATACAACTGTTCAACTATGTTTAGAGTTTAAAAAACTCTAGTAGAAGCCATGAAGTAAAATTTAATCCCTTCTCTGCTAAGGATTGATGTCTATAAATTCCGCAAAGAGCACACGATCATTATTTTAGTTTTATAAATCAATTTAAGTTTTCAAAAGAGTAAATATTTTATCGTCGGAATATTATCGGTCGCCATTTTCCCTTAGCAATACCGCGCTCCCTGCCAAACTTATCCTAGGTATTCCGCCTTTCACCTACTAACCGTACACACCCTCCTCCACTCTGTACATCGTCATCCATCTCCCTCTCTCCACTCTCTCCCTCTCTCCCCTTCCTCCCTCTCTCCACTCCATACCTCTCTCCACGCCCTCCCTATCTCCACTCCCTCCCTCTCTCCACTCCCTCACTCTCTTCACTCCCTCCCTCTCTTCACTCCCTCCCTCTCTCCACTTCCTCCCTCTCTCCACTCCCTCTCTCTCTCCACTCCCTCCGACTCTCCACTCTCTCCCTCTCTCCCCTTTCTCCATCTCTCCCCTTCCTCCCTCTCTCTCCTTCCTCTCTCTCTCCTTCCTCTCTCTATCTCCTTCCTCCCTCTCTCCACTCTCTCCCTCTCGCCACTCCCTCCCTCTCTCCACTTCCTCCCTCTCTCGACTCCCTCTCTTCACACAATCTCTCCCCTTCCTCTGTCCATCTCTCTCCTATATCTCTCTCCTCCCTTTCTACACTTAATCCCTCTCTCTACTCCCTCCGTCTCTCCACTCCCCACTCTCTCCACTCTCTCTCTCCACTCTCTCCCTCTCTCCCCTTTCTCTTTCTCTACCGTTCCTCCCTCTTTCCCCTCTCTCCATCTCTCTCCTTCGTCCCTCTCTCCCCTTCTGTACTCTCTCTCCTTCCTCCCTCCTTCCTGTCTCCCCTTCCTACATCTCTCCCTTTCCCCCCTCTCTCCCCTTCCTCCCTCGCTCCACTTCCTCCCTCTCTCCACTTCCTCCCTCTCTCCACTTCCTCCCTCTCTCCCCTTCCTCCCTCCCCTTCCTCCCTCTATCCCCTTTCTCCATCTCTCCCCTTCCTCCCTCTCTCTCCTTCCCCCCTCTCTCTTCTTCCTTTCTCTCTCTCCTTCCTCCCTCTCTCTCCTTCCTCTCTCTTCTTCCTCCCTCCTTCCTGTCTCCCCTTCCTCCATCTCTCCCTTTTCTCCCTCTCTTTCCATCCTCCATCTCTCTCCTTCCTCCCTCTCTCCCCATCCGTACTCTCTCTCCTTCCTCCCTCCTTCCTGTCTCCCCTTCCTCCCTCTCTCAACTCCCTCTCTCCACTCCCTCCCTATCGCCACTCCCTCCCTCCCTATCTCCACTCCCTCCCTCTCTCCACTCTCTCCCTCTCGCCACTCCTTCCCTCTCTCCACTTCCTCCCTCTCTCAACTCCCTCTCTCCACTCCCTCTCTTCCCTTCCTCCCTCTCCCCCTTCGCCCTAATAAAGCCGTTTGTCTGCCTGTCTGTCTGTCTCTCCCCCTCTTCTCTCTTTCCCCCTCTCCCCTTCCTCCCTCTCTCCCACTCTTCTCTCTTTCCCCCTCTCCCCTTCCTCCCTCTCTCCCCTTTCTCCCTCTCTTTCTCTTCCTCTCTCCATCTCTCTTCTTCCTCTCTCTCATCCCTTTCTACACATCCTCCCTCTCTCTACTCCCTCCCACTCTCCACTCCCACCCTCTCTCCACTCACTCCCTCTCTTCACTCCCTCCCTCTCTCCACTTCCTCCCTCTCTGCACTCCCTCCATCACTCCACTCCCTCTCTCTCCACTCCCTCCCTCTCTCCACTCCGTCTCTCTCCAATCCCTCCGTCTCTCCACTCTCTCTCTCTCTTCTTCCTCCCTCTCTCTTCTTTCTCCATATCTCCGCTTCCTCCATCTCTCTCCTTCCTCTCTCTCTACTTCCTCTCTCTATCTCCTTCCTCCCTCTCTCTCCTTCCTGTCACACCATCCTCCCCCTCTCCACTCCCTCCCTCTCTCCACTCCCTCCCTCTCTCCACTCACTCCCTCTCTTCCCTTCCTCCTTCTCTGTCCTTCCTCCCTCTCTCCCCTTCCTCCCTCTCTCCCTTTCCTCCCTCTCTCCCATTCCTCCCTCTCTCCATCTCTCTCCTTCCTCCCTCTCTCTCCTTCCTCCCCATCTCTCCTTTCTACCTCTCTTTCCATCTTCCCTCTCTCTCCTTCCCCCCTCTATCTTCTTCCTCTATCTCTCCCCTTCCTCCCTCTCTCCCATTCATCCCTCTGTCCTCCCCCTCTCTCTTCCTCCTCCCTCCTTCCTGTATCCCCTTCCTCCCTCTCTCCACTCCCCACTCTCTCCACTCTCTCTCTCCACTCTCTCCCTCTCTCCCCTTTCTCTTTCTCTACCGTTCCTCCCTCTTTCCCCTCTCTCCATCTCTCTCCTTCGTCCCTCTCTCCCCTTCTGTACTCTCTCTCCTTCCTCCCTCCTTCCTGTCTCCCCTTCCTACATCTCTCCCCTTCCCCCCTCTCTCCCCTTCCTCCCTCTCTCCACTTCCTCCCTCTCTCCACTTCCTCCCTCTCTCCCCTTCCTCCCTCCCCTTCCTCCCTCTATCCCCTTTCTCCATCTCTCCCCTTCCTCCCTCTCTCTCCTTCCCCCCTCTCTCTTCTTCCTTTCTCTCTCTCCTTCCTCCCTCTCTCTCCTTCCTCTCTCTTCTTCCTCCCTCCTTCCTGTCTCCCCTTCCTCCATCTCTCCCTTTTCTCCCTCTCTTTCCATCCTCCATCTCTCTCCTTCCTCCCTCTCTCCCCATCCGTACTCTCTCTCCTTCCTCCCTCCTTCCTGTCTCCCCTTCCTCCCTCTCTCAACTCCCTCTCTCCACTCCCTCCCTATCGCCACTCCTCCCTCCCTATCTCCACTCCCTCCCTCTCTCCACTCTCTCCCTCTCGCCACTCCTTCCCTCTCTCCACTTCCTCCCTCTCTCAACTCCCTCTCTCCACTCCCTCTCTTCCCTTCCTCCCTCTCCCCCTTCGCCCTAATAAAGCCGTTTGTCTGCCTGTCTGTCTGTCTCTCCCCCTCTTCTCTCTTTCCCCCTCTCCCCTTCCTCCCTCTCTCCCACTCTTCTCTCTTTCCCCCTCTCCCCTTCCTCCCTCTCTCCCCCTTTCTCCCTCTCTTTCTCTTCCTCTCTCCATCTCTCTTCTTCCTCTCTCTCATCCCTTTCTACACATCCTCCCTCTCTCTACTCCCTCCCACTCTCCACTCCCACCCTCTCTCCACTCACTCCCTCTCTTCACTCCCTCCCTCTCTCCACTTCCTCCCTCTCTGCACTCCCTCCATCACTCCACTCCCTCTCTCTCCACTCCCTCCCTCTCTCCACTCCGTCTCTCTCCAATCCCTCCGTCTCTCCACTCTCTCTCTCTCTTCTTCCTCCCTCTCTCTTCTTTCTCCATATCTCCGCTTCCTCCATCTCTCTCCTTCCTCTCTCTCTACTTCCTCTCTCTATCTCCTTCCTCCCTCTCTCTCCTTCCTGTCACACCATCCTCCCCCTCTCCACTCCCTCCCTCTCTCCACTCCCTCCCTCTCTCCACTCACTCCCTCTCTTCCCTTCCTCCTTCTCTGTCCTTCCTCCCTCTCTCCCCTTCCTCCCTCTCCTCCCTTTCCTCCCTCTCTCCCATTCCTCCCTCTCTCCATCTCTCTCCTTCCTCCCTCTCTCTCCTTCCTCCCCATCTCTCCTTTCTACCTCTCTTTCCATCTTCCCTCTCTCTCCTTCCCCCCTCTATCTTCTTCCTCTATCTCTCCCCTTCCTCCCTCTCTCCCATTCATCCCTCTGTCCTCCCCCTCTCTCTTCCTCCTCCCTCCTTCCTGTATCCCCTTCCTCCATCTCTCCCTTTTCCTCCCTCTCTTCCTACCTCCATCTCTCCCCTTCCTCCCTCTCTCCACTCTCTCCCCTCTCGCCACTCCCTCCCTCTCTCCACTTCCTCCCTCTCTCCACTCCCTCTCTTCACTCACTCTCTACCCTTCCTCTGTCCATCTCTCTTCTTTCTCTCTCTACTCCTTTTCTACACATCCTCCCTCTCTCTACTCCCTCCCTCTCTCCACTCCCCCCTCTCTCCAATCTCTCCCCTTCTTCTTTATATCCCTTCCTCCTTCCTCCTCTCTCACCTTCCCCACTCTCTCCCCTTCCTTCCTCTCTCCCCTTACTCCCTCTCCTCCCCTTCCTCCCTCTCTCACCTTCATTCCTCTCTCCCCTTCCTCCCTCTCACCCCTTCCTCACCTCTCTCCCCTTCCTCCCTCTTTCCCCTTCCCCTCTCTCTCTCCTTCCTCCCTCCTTCCTGTCTCCCCTTCCTCCATCTCTCGACTTCCTCCCTCTCTCCCCTTCCACCCTCTCTCCCCGCCCTCCTTCTCCCCCCTTCCTCCCTCTCTCCCCTTTCTCCATCTCTCACCTATCTCCCTCTCTTTCTTTCCTCCCTTTCTCTCATTCCTCCCTCACTCCTTCCTCCCTCTCTCACCTTATTCACTCTCCTTCCTCTCTCTCCACTTCCTCCCTCTCTCTCTCCTTCCGGGATTTCCTTCCTCCGTCTCTCCACTCTTTCTCTCCACTCCCTCTCTTCCCTTCCTTCCTCTCACAATTCGCCCTGATAAAGTCGTTTGTCTGTCTGTCCCTCACCCTCCTCCCTCTTCCCCCCCTCTCCCCATCCTCCTTCTCCCCCCTTTTGCCCTCTCTCCCCTTCCTCCCTATCTCCCTTTCCTCCCTCTCTCCCATTCCCCCCTCTCTCCATCTCTCTCCTTCCTCCCTCTCTCTCCTTCCTCCCTCTCTCTCCTTTCTCCCTCTCTTTCTATCTTCCCTCTCTCTCCTTCCCCCTCTCTTTTCTTCCTCTATCTCTCCCCTTCCTCCCTCTCTCCCCTTCCTCCCTCTCTCCCCTTCCTCCCTCTCTCCTCTTCCTCTCTCTTCTTCCTCCCTCCTTCTTGTCTACCCTTCCTCCATCTTTCCCTTTTCTTCCGCTCTTCCTTCCTCCCTGTCTTCCCTTCCTCCCCCTCTCCCCTTCCTCCCTCTGTCCCCCCTCCTCCCTCTCTCCCCTTCCTCCCTCTCTCCCCTTCCTCCCTCTCGCCACTCCCTCCCTCTCTCCACTTCCTCCCTATCTCCACTCCCTCTCTCCACGCCCTCTCTTCACTCAATCTCTCCCCTTCCTCTGTACATCTCTCTCCATTCTCTCTCTCCTCCATTTCTACACTTCCTCCCTCTCTCTATTCCCTCCCTCTCTCCACTCCCTGTCTCCACTCTCTCCCCTTCTTCTTTCTCTCCCCTTCCTCCCTCTTTCCCTTTCCTCCCTCTCTCACCTTCCTCCCTCTCTTCCCCACTCTCTCCCCTTCCTCCCTCTCTCTACTCCCTCACTCTCCCCTCTCTCCCTTTCCTCTCCCTCTCCCATTCCTCCCTCTCTCCCCTTCCTCCTCTCTCCTTTATCCCTCTCTCCCCTACCTCCCTCTCTCCCGTTCTTCCCTCTCTCCTACCTCCCTCTTTCCCCTTCCTTCCTCACTCCCCTTCCTCCCTCTCTCCCCTTCCTCCCTCTCTCCCCTTCCCCCTCTCTCCCCTTCCTGCCTCTCTCCCCTTTCTCCCTCCTTCCTATTCCTCCCTCTCCTTCCTCTCACTCTCCTTCCTCCCTATCTCCACTCCCTCTCTCCACTCCCTCTCTCCCTTTCCTCCCTCTCCTTCCTCTCACTCTCCTTCCTCCCTCTCTCCACTCCCTCTCTCCACTCCCTCTCTCCACTCCCTCTCTTCCCTTCCTCCCCCTCCCCTTTCACTTTAATGAAGTTGGTTGTCTGTCTGTCTGTCTCTCCCCCTTCCTCCCTCCTTCCCTACTCTCCCATTCCTCCCTCTCTCCCCCTTTCTCCCTCTCTTTCCCCTTTTCTCTCCATCACTCTTCTTCCTCTCTCTCCTCCCTTTCTACACTTCCTCCCTCTCTCTATTCCCTCCCTCTCTCCACTCCCCCCCTCTCTCCACTCCCTATCTTCACTCTCTCCATTCCTTCCCTCTCTCCACTCCCTCCCTCTCTCCATTCCTTCCGTCTCTCCACTCCCTCTTTCACTCCACTCCCTCTCTCTCGCCACTCCCCTCCCCCTCTCCACTTTCTCTTTCTCTCCACTCCTTCTCTTCCTTTCCTCCCTCTCCCCCTTCGCCCTAATAATGTCGATTGTCTGTCTGTCTCTCCCCCTCCTCCCTCTTTCCCCCCTTTCCTCTTCCTACCTCTCTTCCCTTTCTCCCCCTACCCTTCCTCTCTCCATCTCTTTTCTTCCTCTCTCTCCTCCCTTTCTGCATTTCCTCCCTCTCTCCACACCCCCCTCTCTCCACTCCCTCTATCCACTCTCTCCCTCTCTCCCCTTCCTCCCTCTCTCCCCTTCCTCTCTCTCTCCCCTTCCTCCCTCTCTCCCCTTCCTCACTCTCTCCCTTTCCTCCATCTCTCGCTTTCCTTCCTCTCTCCCCTTCCTTCCTCTCCCCCTTTCTCCATCCCTCTCCTTTCTCCGTCTATTTACATCCTCTCTCTCTCTCCTTCATCCCTCTCTCTTCTTTCTCTCTCCCTCTCCACTTTCTCCCTCTCTCCACTCCCTCACTCTCTCCCCCTTCCTCCTTCTCACCACTACCTCCCTCTCTCCCCTCTCTCCCCTTCCTCCCTCTCTCCCCTTCCTCCCTCTCTCCCCTTCCTCCCTCTCTCCCCTTCCTCACTCCTTCCCCTTCCTCCCTCTCTCCCCTTCCTCCCTCACTCACCTTCATTCCTCTCTCCCCTTCCTCACTCTCTCCCCTTCCTCACTCTCTCCACTTCCTCCCTCTTTACTCTTCCTCTCTCTCTTCTTCCTCCGTCCTTCCTGTCTCCCCTTCCTCCATCTCTCGCCTTCCTCCCTCTCTCCCCTTCCACCCTCTCTCCCCGTCCTCCTTATCCCCCCTTCCTCTCTCTCTCCCCATTCTCCATCTCTCACCTATCTCCCTCTCTTTCTTTCCTCCCTTTCTCTCATTCCTACCTCACTCCTTCCTCTCTCACCTTGCTCTCTCTCCTTCCTCTCTCTCTCCTTCCGGGCTTCCCTTCCTCCGTTTCCCCACTCCTTCTCTCCACTCCCTCTCTTCCCTTCCTCCCTCTCTCCCTTCGCCCTGATAAAGTCGTTTGTCTGTCTGTCTCCCCCCCCTCCTCCCTCTTCCCCCCTCTCCACATCCTCCTTCTCCCCCCCTTTCTCCCTCTCTCTTCTTCCTCTGTCCATCTCTCTCATTCCTCTCTCTCCTCTTTTTCTACACTTCCTCCCTTTCTCTACTCCCTCCCTCTCTCCACTCCCCCCTCACTCCACTCCCTCTCTCCACTCTCTCCCTCTCTCCTTTTCCTCCCTCTCTCCCCTTCCTCACTCATTCCCCTTCCTCCCTCTCTCCCCTTCCTCACTCTCTCCCCTTCCCCCACTCTCCTCTTCCTACCTCTCTCCCCTTCCTCACTCTCTCCCCTTCCTCACAATGTCCCCTTGCTCCCTCTTTCCCCTTCCTCTCTCTCTCCTTCCTCCATCCTTCCTGTCTCCCCTTCCTCCATCTCTCGCCTTTTCCCCTCTCTCCCCTTCCTCCCTCTCTCTACTCCCTCTTTCTCCCCTCTCTCCCTTTCCTCTCCCTCTCCCCCTTCCTCCCTCTCTCCCCTTCCTCCTCTCTCCCCTACCGCCCTCTCTCCCCTTCTTCCCTCTCTCCTACCTCCCTCTTTCCCCTTCCTTCCTCTCTCCCCTTCCTCCCTCTATCCCCTTCCTCCCTCTCTCCCCTTCCCCCTCTCTCCCCTTCCCCCTCTCTCCCCTTCCTCCCTCTCTCCCCTTTCTCCCTCTCTCCCTTTCCTCCCTCTCCTTCCTCACTCTCTCTACTCCCTCCCTCTCTCTACTCCCCCCTCTCTGCACTCCCCTCTCCACTCCCTCCCTCTCTCCACTCCCTCCCTCTCTCCCCTTCCTCTCTCTCTCCTTCCTCCCTCTCTCTTCTTCCTCACTCTCTCCCCTTCCTCCCTCTCTCCCCTTCCTCCCTCTCTCCCCTTTATCGCTCTCTTCCTCTTCCTCACTCTCTCCCCGTCCTCCATCTCTCCCCTACCTCTCTCTCTCCCTTCTTCCCTCTCTCCCCTTCCTCCATCTCTCCCCTTCTTCCATTTCTCACCTTCCTCCCTCTCTCCCCGTCTTCCCTCTCTCCCCTTTCTCCATCTCTCTCCTTTCTCCCTCTCTCCCCTTCCTCCCTCTCTCCCCTTCCTCGCTCTCTCCTCTTCCTCACTCTCTCCCCGTCCTCCATCTCTCCCCTACCTCTCTCTCTCCCTTCTTCCCTCTCTCCCCTTCCTCCATCTCTCCCCTTCCATTTCTCACCTTCCTCCCTCTCTCCCCGTCTTCCCTCTCTCCCCTTTCTCCATCTCTCTCCTTTCTCCTTCTCTCTCCTTCCCCCCCTCTCTCTTCTTTCTCTCTCTCCCCTTCCTCCCTCTCTCATCTATCTTTTCCTGCTTTCTTATAATATGCATGCCCCAACAACTTTCTTTATATTCATTCATTGTATATATTTCATGTATATTTCATCTCATTCTGCATACTTGTATATTTCTTGTTTACATTACGTTATTACCTTTACGTGTACTTTTTATGACGGTATATAATTACGCTGTATATACGAACTCTCCCACTGTACATACTCCTTTCTATTTAATGTTGTAGTTTTGTATTATCATATGTACACTATCTAGGGTTTTCGCAGGTTTTTCACACCCCCCTTCTTAGTGGGTGTTTTCCTGCATGGGTTTTACTAGGGAGGACATGTCTGTTTTTACTTTTACTGTTTTCCCCACAAACAGAAATCTGTATTCATTTTTATCTTTTTAATTTGTATGATTTAGGTACATAATGTTTATATAATGTATTTTGTTATACCTTATTTTATTCTTTTTCTTGTATTTATTATATTGACGAAGGGTTAAATGTAAGAATGTACCTTCTGGTCTAAATTTCGCCCGAATAAAGACGATTATCTATCTATCTATCCCCTTTCTACCTCTCTCCCCCTTTCTCCATCTCTCTCCTTTCTCCCTCTCTTTCCTTTCTCCCTCTCTTTCCTTTCTCCCTCTCTCTCTCTCTCCTTCCTCTCTCTCTCCCCTTCCTCCCTCTCTCCCCTTCCTCCCTCTCTCCCCTTCCTCCATCTCTCTCCTTTCTCCCTCTCTCTCCTTCCTCCCTTTCTCTTTTCCTCCCTCTCTCTCCTTCCTCCCTCTCCCTCCTTCCTCTCTCTCTTCTTCCTCCCTCTCTCTCTCCTTGCTTCTCTTCCTCCCTCTCTCCACTCCCTCTCTTCCCTTCCTCCCTCTCCCCCTTCGCCCTAATAAAGTCGTTTGTCTGTCTGTCTCTCCCCCTCCTCCCTCTTTCCCCCCTCTCCCCTTCCTCCCTCTCTCCCCTTTCTCCCTCTCTTTCCCTTCCTCTCTCCATCTCTCTCTTTCCTCTCTCTCCTCCCTTTCTACACTTCCTTCCTCTCTCTACTCCCTCCCTCTCTCCACTCCCCCCTCTCTCCACTCTCTCTCTCCACTCCCTCCCTCTCTCCACTCACTCCCTCTCTCCACTCCCTCCCTCTCTCCACTCCCTCCCTCTCTCCACTCCCTCCCTCTCTCCACTCCCTCCCTATCTCCACTCCCTCCCTATCTCCACTCCCTCCCTCTCTCCACTTCCTCCCTTTCTCCACTCCCTCCCTCTCTCCACTCCCTCTCTCTCTCCAGTCCACTCCCTCCCTCTCTCCACTCCCTCACTCTCGCCTTTCTTTCTCTCTACTCCCTTTATATCTCCACTCCCTCTCTCCTTCCTTCTCACCTCACCTCTTCCCTTCGAACCATCCCGTTTGCATCCTACATATCCTACTCTTCCGCCTTCCTTCCTAATTCTATCGTTCCAACCCCCATTCCCTCGCTTCCTCGTACTCCTGCGCCGCCTGTAGCCCCAAAACTCCCGAGGTCTCTCTTGTAAGGAGCGTAGGGAAAGAAACGGAGGATGAGGGAGTAACGCGGCGGGGAAGAGCTCCCGCCATTTCTCAGCGCTCTTCATTTTTAACGAGTGATTTCTTTCAGTTTTTACTTCGCGGCGTAATTGTCAGTGAGGTTAACGAGTGCGATGATGAGGATTTGATGAGCTTTTGAGAGGAGAGAACGGGTAATGGGTAGAGTAGGCTTGGAAGCTCCCGCAGGGGGAAAGGAGGAGTTCAGAGAGGTGTCGGAAGCGTAGGGGTGGCGGTGTGTTTTGGTGGAGGGGTGTAGCGGGTTGCAAATGTGTGCGTGCCTATTTCTCTTTGGAACTCTCCGCCGTTTGGGAAGCTTAAGATACGGGAGTCTTCTTGGGGGGGGGGGGGGGGGGTTGCGTGCGGGAATTGGAAAAGATGGAAAGAGGGGAGTGCTTAGAGAGAGACTATTGCGGTGGATATCCTCTTTCTCTCAACTCTCGGGGAAATGGAAAAAATTCAGACATTTAGCTAAGTGTGCCGCTTCGAAATTTTTTCTTCCACATTTTAAAGTGGCGAGTTTATTTTTTTACTCCGCGCGGAGGGTAGAGTGGGTGAGATAGAGGGAATGTAATTATTTTCGAATTTTTTCTCCGTCTCTCCGTTCTCACCCTTCCTTCTTCCATCGTAACTTTTCCTCACTCTTTTTGTGGGTTCCGTTTCATTTCCGATACGGCTCTGCGAGTCTTCTTCGCCGTCGAGCGTCAAGCGGGACAGGTGGACAAAAGGACGCAAGGTTTTAAAACTCGATTCAGTCCGTGAAACGTTTGCCGGAGCGAGATCTCCAAACTCCGCCGTCTCTCCCAACCTTACCCTCCCGACTCCACCACCTTCTCACCCGTATTCACCTTCCCTCCATCACCTCACTACGTCGAGAGGAAAAAACTAGAGTTTTTATGGGAGGGGAAGGGAGGGACATCCCTCAATCCGCGACCGCCGAGGATTCACTACGTCGCCCGTGACTGTCCGGCCTCTCCGGCTATATAATAGGATGTAAGCCGCTCGGACCTCACACCCGTTCTCTCTCTTTCTCTTTCCTTCTCTCTACGTAGGCATCCTTTATCTTCTCCAACGTCCTCTCCCGCCCCGCTCCACCCGCCACTCACCCACTTCTCCCGCCAAACCTTATCCAGTGCATTCCCCCCGTCCGCGCGCTGTCTCGTTCCCTCCTAAGTCCCCCCTTTCCAGCTCCCAAAAAGCAAGCTTCCTCGTGTGAGTTAAAAATCAATATCGTGGTCGTATGTTTTGTGGGCCGCAGTCTCGTCGTAGCCAAAGGATGAGTGGTGAGGGAGATTTTGCTGTCGAGAGGCGACGAGAGGGAGAGTGAGGTGGGAGGTGGCGGGAGGTAGAGAGGGGGAGTTGGAGAGAGGAGGGGGAAGGGTATGCGATGGGGAGGAGGAATTGTATTCGTAGGAGGAAAAGGTGGCTATACGGATATGTGGTGGCATATCTACTCTCTCTCTCTCTATGTATATATATATATATATATATATATATATATATATATATATATATATATATATATATATATATATAAAGTGTTTTTTCCGCGTTTAGCATTCACTTCTATTGGCCCCAGCCAATGTTCCGTACACAATACAATATTTTCCTCGATTCAGAGTTTTACGCACATTTGATGAATATAATTCTGGTCCCTCCACGAAATCCGGACCTCGATTTAGCATTCGCGGTCAAATATTTTATTCTACTTTCCAGATTTAACCAAAGATGACGATACATTTTCCAAACAATTTACGAATCAGAAGTAAACGAAATGTGTGAATTGTAATTTAATGTATACTTTTATTTCCGTGATGAATGTAATTTGCAAAATCATATATTTGCACATTGATTGAGCTTGGTATTTGTAATATTATAGAGTAATATTTTGTTTAGATTTTATTGTTAGACAACCTTCATTTGAAGTTTTCCTCGATCTTAGGTGATATATGTAGGTATCTGCTTGTATATGCGTGTATGTATACATATATATTCCGTCCATCTCATTCTCACCTCATCCCGCTCTGGTGACAATGTATCTCATCCGACCACCCATTCTCACTCCCCTTTCCGCTCTCTCCTTCACTCGCCTCGTCCATACTCTCTCTCCTCTCTCCGCCCCAAAAACTCTTTTCAATATTACTCACTTCATCGTTCCTAAACTCGCGCTTTTCTCTCTCACTCCCTTTCTCTGCCCTCGGTCTCTCTCTCTCTCTCTCCTCACTTTCCCTCCTCCTCCCACTCTCCACCCTCACCTCCATCCACCCTCACCTCCATCCACCCCCGCCTCCTTTCCTCCGCCTCTTTTCCTCCGCCTCCCTCTCTCTCCCTCCCTCCGCACCAGATGCGGTAGTAGACGGTTTTACTCGCGTGACAACTCGTTTAAGGAGAACTCTGCATCCCCATTACTACACGTAGGTTATTTTTTCTTCTCTCGCCATGCGCGCATTAAGAAGCCGTTGCTCGCTTGTTTATGCTATGTGTTTATTTGACGGCGCTAATGTGGCAGAATAATTATGATGAGAGCGCGTCGCTACAATATAAGATAAATGAAAAGCCGAAGAGCTTTCATGATCTGTCGACTTTATTTATATCGAATTTCGAATGACCTATTCCGTAATTGAGTATTGGTTTTTAATGGACTACTTTTTTCTTCTTCTTGGAGGTTGAAGATGAAATTCTGTTTCTCCACCATTGTAAATTATCGGCGAAAGAAAATGTTTAATATACCATCGAACTTATTAAGTAATTCAGACGTCTATTAATCCACTAATTGATTTAAGTTAATGTCCAAAAACTCCTTAAGCCATAACAATGTTTGAACACCGATGCATTTCGTCCACTAAGTGGGCATCCTCAGATTGACTGGTTCTGGCAGCGACCACAAGTCGACTCCGAATATAGGCTGGGGTTTAAGTGCTAAGGAAACCGAAAAACAATTGAATTGCGAAATGTTTTTTGCGAAGATGTTGTGTTAGTCAGTGAGTTTATATAAGGTTTTATTATAATCCATGTCTGTGTTCATAATTGTTGTACGGTTTTTATAAATATGTAAATTTTCCAAGGAATTGAGTGAGTTGTTAGAGGAACTAATTAATTTAATATCATCCAAGTTGATGCTGTGTCCTGTCTCGAGTATATGTTTAGCTACACTAGATTTATCAAAACGATTGTATTTGTAGTGTGCTATATGTTCTTTGAACCGTGTAATTATTTTACTTTTTGTTTGGCCTATGTATTGTTTTTCACAGTCTATTTTATAAATTCCTGATTTGTTAAACTCTTCAGTCTTGTCTTTCGTATTCCCTGATAAATTTTTTAAATTGTGTGGATTCGTATAAACTGTTAAATATTTCTTCTGTTTAAAATTTTTATCTAAGTGACGGGAAATACGGTAGTTTTACATACTTGTTTTCTTTATTTTTTATTTTGAGAATGGAGGCGTTTGTCAAAGTTTTTTTTGGATTTGTGTTTCCGGACTAGTTTAGTAATTAATTTGCTGCTATATCCAAGGTTTGTGGCTGTTTCTTTTATATATGTTAGTTCTTTGTCATATCTGTGTTTATTTAAAGGGACGTTGCAAAGTCAACGTCACTAATTGATTAATCAAAAGAGACACTTTCCCGTGTAAATTGCTGCATTTTATTTCGTTTGTAAATGGTTTTTTGTCTATCTCTGAAGCTAGAAGGTATTTATGCAGTGCGTATATTTACAGGTTTGCTAATATAATTTGGTGTACGTAATTTTGGGATGACGGAGAAGTTTTGTTATTATTATTTTGCTGTTGACTGAGGTGCTGCAACTCACCAAACTGTTCGATACCCTTTCCCCGTTCTACCACTTCCCTTGCACTTCATCCTTATATCCTCTCCGTGCCTTCAATCTCCTTAAACCACTTATCCATACCTTCTCCTCGAGTCTTATATCCCACCAAATCTCCGTGTAAGGGATTTTTCTCTCACTCCCAAGTTTATTGTATATTTTCACTCGTTTCTATTATATCCTGTCCCTCTTTCGCTTTTCCACAACCCTTTATAATTCCTCGTTGCCTTCGCTTTCTATCTTCATTTCTCACTCCCTTATCTCTCTCTCCCTCATCTCTTTCCTCCGCCCTTCATATTCTTCCCTTATCCTTCAATCTATATTTGTATCTTATATCATTTCAAATATTCCGAGTATTTTTCCTCTACACTTTTTCTATCCACATTTTATTTCTCAATTCCACTATTCTATTTCTTTATTTCCTCGTTGGGTTTTCTAGTTTTTTCCATACCTCTCTCCATCTCTTACTCTTTTATACTCTTTTATCTCTCCCCTTCCCTACACTTCTCCTCTCATTCTTCAACCCTCTCCTTCCATCCATACATCCTATTCCTCCCCTCTCTCCTCTTCCCTCCTCGATACATCCCTTATCCCTTTCTTCTCCATCCATTCCTCTCCTCCCCTTCCAACGCTCTCCTTCCTCCCTCTCTTCCCTCCTTTTCCTCCCCCACCGCCACTGCGGCCCGATTCTCCGCCAGAGTGTCGCCTCCCCTATCTCTATCTGCGCCCCCGCGAGTCAATTACTGGGGGAGATGGAAGTGAATCTCTCGCACAAGGGGAAATGCTTCCTAATATCGGCGGCGTCCGTCCCGTCGGTTGAACCACCTCCCTCCCTCCTCTTTCCACACCCACTCGTGTTCTTCCTCCCCTTCTCTCACTTCCCTCCTATTTCCCACCTCCCTCAACCTCCAGCTGGCTCTCTCTTTCCTGAGCCTCCTTCGGCCTCGTTCTGGTCCTCCTCCCGCTCTCCTGCATCTTGCCCCTTACAACCTCCCCCCCTATCGCCTCTTCGGCTTCTTTCGCATGGTTGAGTGGAATGAGTGAAATTGGTGGCGGATCGCGGGGAAATGACATTTATTGTGTGAAGGTGGGCTTTACTCTGCACATGGGGCTTAATTTCGGCGGGAATTACTCTCGGATTGTTTGCTGTGTCATCACTTCCGCTTTTGTGGATATTATGCCGGCGAATTTTCGCACTAAACCATTTCTTGGTAATTTCGGCGCCTTCACAGTCTTGTGCCAATTTCAATCGCCATATTTAACAGGCCGTAGTTAACGAACTTTCTTTTGCCTTCTTTTTGCAGTTTATAAATTCATTAAACGCAAAAAGCACATTTTGTTCGAAAAACCGAAGGTATTGCAGGCTAGCGTAATTAAAAACGAAAACGGAGCAATTTATTCGTTCTCATATGATGTGCATCATGGAAAAATAAAAATTTAACGGAATAATATTCTTAGATTAAAATGTTAGTGTAAATCACGGAATGCTAAAAATGAGAAATTTCAGATTAATTTACTGCTCACGTAGTTTGTTTCCTGATGTATTGTTTTTTTCCTTACCGAGTGTATGTACTATAGCGGAGGAAAATGTAAGCATTTATCTGCGGACGCGCTGATATGAATTTTTAAAGTCATCAACGAAATTTCGTTGAGATGAGCGTAACTTAAACAAGGAAAATGAAAAAGAAATCTATGCTGTCAAAAAAAATAATTTCTTTATTTACGCCAGAGAGAAGGGAGAATGTAAAAAATGTTACTTGCAGTTGTTTACGCTGCGTAAGGAGAGGAGCGATCATATCCGTAGAGGGCGTTATAAAACAAACGAATGATATAAAAAGATGTAGAACAATCCAATTTTCTCAATAGCAGGGAATCTATTTGGGAATCGACGTCTTTTTGGCACACACGCGCACCCTCCCCTCTTAAAGGAAAGTGAAATGAATTCCGGGATCAAACCGTGTTTTTGTTTAAGTCTTGTAAAGGGATCTCCCAGAGGGATATTGCAACTCTCATTTCCCGTTGGAATAAGTTTTGAGTGGGTGAGATTTCAAGTGGCACGCGAAAATCTCGTGCCCCCCTCCCCCACATCTCCCTCCCCCCACCTTTCCCTCCCCTTCCTCATTCCCCCTCCCTTTCTCTTCTTCCCTCATGGCATAGCGGAGTGTTTTCGGCCCCGGAGCGAACTCCGCTAAATGTCACCCCAAGAAAGGGAAACTCCCAAATGTGGCCTCGTCTCCTTTTCCCCTCTCTTTCTCGTGGGAGGGAAGAGGACGGAGGGGGGATATTGCCCGTGTGTAACAGCATCCCTCCAAAGGCTCGATGAGCATGTTCATTCCTGCAGCGTCTAGCCGGGGCCCGTGGCAATACACTTCCGCGGAGAAACCATCCCTTCTTCTCCCTCCCTCTCTCGCCCCTCTCCCCTCGCCCGCCCCTCGAACGCACCAAGGGAAGATGAAGCGTCGTTCCGTCTTGCCTCTCCTCCTGCCCCGCCCCTCTCTCTTCCTCCCTCTCTCGTTCCCTTTTATCTCCACCCGCACTTTAATCCCGCCTCCTCCTTCCCCTTTTTCTCCCCTTCCCTTACTCGCTATAATCCTACCACCCTCTCCTCCCACTCTATACCTCCCTCCCTCTCAAGGACTCTCTTAATCTTTGCATTCTTCCCTCTCTCTCTCTCAATCTCGAACTGACTCTCTCTCTCTCCCACCCTCTCTCAGAGTGCCTTCTTCTTCCACAGCCTCCATCTCATCAGTTTCCAACTCTTCTTCTTACTCTTCCTCCCCAACCTTCCTTCTTTCTTTGCCTCCCTCCTCCAGCTTTTTATCCCCTCGCGAGCATTTCCTCTGCACCGCAGTCAAGCCTATTCCCTCTCTCTCTTTCGCCCACTTTCCTCCTCTCGCCCAACCCACCCACCTCCTCCAATTTATTACCTCCCAAGCCTCTTTGACCCGCTGTGAGTGATGGCACCATTCGCAGGAATCTATGGGTCGTTTTGGAGTATTGTGCGTGTTTATTTTTTACTGCTAGCCGGTGCTCCCTCCGCATTCCCTTCTATGACACACGCCTGGGTGGCCCGAGGAAGATCCTTTTTTCCTCCGCTTCCGAGGCTTCTCTTTGCCGCGCTCGGGTATAACGTCGTCTTTAGTCGCCATCACTGCATCGGCGACGTAAGAGTTGGAAAGAGGAATAAGCGTTGTGGGGAGTTATTTCCCGCCCTCAAACGAGCAACGCCACCAAAAAGTTCTAAGCGAGCGGAATGTTAGCGAACTAAAGTTCTGCAGCCGAGAGCGCTGCGCAGTTTGGTAGAGGGTGTTGGCGCGGCGATGGTTAAGTCTCATGCATCCGTATTTCGCTTTAACCTCCACTCGCGCGGTTGTTGTGTTTACGGTTAAAATAAGGAGTGTTTTTGAGGCCCTTGGATGAAAAAATAAACATTTTTCCACGTTCGCGGTAAATGTTTTCCAGTTTTCTCGTCCTATTTGTAGGATGCTCACGCGACTTAATGTCAACGCGTACAATGTAATTTATAGGATAAATATTGAATTGAAGAAGTTGTTTCGCAATGGAAATTGCTGATTACCGCGGTAATTCACTGAGAATATCATATGAAATATTCAAACTTAAGCCAATGAATTTCGAAATCAACTTGTTTTATGCTTAACTGGCACCGCGCTAAACCGTCTTACAGCAGCGTTTCTCGATGTTTTTATCTCACGGCCCAGAGGAAAAATGCATTACAAAAAGGAAGGAGTCTTCTTTCCAGAGTTTTCATTAGTAAAGATTAATAGCCGCTCAAACAAAATCACTTCTAATAGAAGCATTTCGTTCCTTATCAATTTTATATACTTTAGCTTATGTATCGAGTGCTTACATTTTTTTCACTTTTCCACGGATTGTTCAAATAATTAATTTGGATAACAAATCGCATCTTCATGATCAAAAAGCTTTAAGTCGTTAGGGTGAAATTGAAGGAAAAAGATTCTACGGAATGTATAGTTCTCGTTTAAAAATTAAAAGTTATCGCGATGAAGATTAATTTTCAAAGCAACTTATAATTCCTTCTTTTCCCTTTCTACCAGCACTTCAACTCATTCACTCGACTCTCCTCCATCCATTTCCTCCTAATGAAATCTTACGATGTTTTATTTTCAGAGGCAATACGGCACATGTAAGTGTTCGTTAATTATTTTTCGAGAACCCCTCCCCTCACCCACAGCGTTATGTGCGCGCTAAAACTCTTGTTCTCGAAGAATTATTCTTGATCGCTCCTTCATTTCCAAATGGATCGTATTAACATTAATTCCGGCAATCTCTAGTTATCAAGAGGGGTCATTTTAATTAGCGAAAAGCTTTCTTCTAATTTTCTTCATTTTTCAACTGTTCACTCCCTCCTCGCATACATTTCATTTGGTGACCTTAAACCCGTTGTTCTTCCTCTCCGCCCCTTTAAAAATCCTTGTCCTCGCCTTTTCGCATTCTCATCCCTTTTCGCGCTCGCATCCCTTTTCCTTTCCAAAGTCTCAGACCACTTCCAAACCCTTTCAACAACACTCCCCTATTCTCCTCCCAGCCTCTCATCCCCCGACAAATTGAAACTGAAACTGTATTACATGGTGATTACTAACTCTTAAACATTAATCACCACAAATTACAATAAGTTTTTTTAATGGTATATGCCAGTGGTTCTCAAACTTTCAATTGTTGCGGCCCCTTTGAATAACATGCGGCCCCCTATAAATTGAATATAATAAAAATAAGAAACTTTATTGCGAATTTCTTCATTTTATGTAAATATTAATAATTTTTATCACGTAGTTTTTCTAAAAAATCCCTGATAAAATTTTATTATTCGTGAAAACTTTATTTTTCGACCTTTCACCTTGCATCCAAAATAATTTTGCGGCTTCCTTGGGGGCCGCGGCCCATAGTTTGAGAAACACTGGTATATGTAATCGATGGTTATTCGTTCGTCAACCTCTTTAGGATTCAATAAGTTACTGAGAGAATCGCTAATTATTTCGCGTTTTATTTAAAAATTTAATTTACTTCCTCACCTTATACGCATTTATTTCATTTCAATACATTCAAAACATTGTTTGTTCCGCAAACAATATTCCATAAATATCACGTCTACCTAGGAAAATTTTGTTTCTCCTTTAAAAAACGGCAAGTGAGAATGAAAACTAAAATTTGAGTAATGTACTTTTCCAAGTGAAGAGTTCTGTGGATATTTGTTGTTTCGCAACGGCATGAAAAGGAAAAAATAATATCGATGAGTGAAAAAATCGTTCATTGTGTTGATATGTTTTTTGTATTTCAGTTCTCTAGAATTGTGAATTCTTGGAGTCGAGGTATAGCTTCATTACTGTTAGGGTCCTATAAGAGAGTTTGTTACTTATAATACCCCCATACTTTCTTCCTTAGTATTTGGACAAAAACCTACGCAACCGCGTGACTTTTTCCTTGTCTTCAAGAAACGGCAATAACTCACGTCGTCTTTTCTCGATATAATTTATTGCCAGCCCAATACGGCGATAAATACAAGCGCACGAGGACATCTATCAAAATCATTCGAGGTGGAAGGGAATCGCCTGGAGGAAAAAAATTCTCCGCGTTACTTTTTGGGGCGAACCTTTCGCTCGACCCCTTCCGAAAACATATGTCCGATTTCGTTTACGTCTCTCAATGAAAATTCATCGTTAACCGCTTTCACCGGTCTCTTCTATAGAATCGAGTCCAGAGTTTTGGTACTCGAGGTCCCAACATATGGAGATTCCCCGTTGACATCACCAGGTCGCGGTGCCCGGAAAAAATCTGCCCGCGCGGGGCCACGTAAACATTAACCACCGAATTAGACTCGAATAGCGTCGACGCCGTATCAAGGGGCCCGGGGCGGTCGCACTGATCCGCCGTACGCATCGGGACGACCCTGCCCATCCCATCATCTCCTTAAATGATTCAGTCAGCGTGCTTTTTTCCCAGTTATGGATGTATCATTTTCCCCATTCTCCCCTCCGGTTTACATTTGTTCGCCGCACACACGCACGCACGAGCACACACTCAGATAGCCTGACGCATTCCGTCCGTTTTATACTTCTTTTTTTCATTGCCTTCTCAGCGCCAGTCTTAATATATATGCTAATATGAGGCGTATCTGAAGGCTCCCATCTACATTATGAGGGCGGGTGGGAGGGTACGAGATGGTTATAGAGAGGAACAGGAGTGGGGGGACGCTTTCCTTTTTCGTAGATAAAGATGCTAAAAGAATAGGGTTGTTATCATAGATTTATTTTTTAAGATGAAGAGAGCGTAGATGCGAGTCAAAGGGGTTGGGTTGGGTCGGGAGCGAGAGGATGTCTTGAGGATGTACAATTATTAAAAGGCAATGTGTTCGTTTTCATTTTTCTTTTATTATATCTTTTTGAGTCACGTAGACGTTTTGCTGCGAGATTCATTGCTCGAATGCATGTTTCCATTTCCGGGATAGCGCACATACACAAATTTCTCCTTCTCTCAACACATTTTTATTTAAATGACTCTCTCGCTCATCTTATTCACTTCCTGCTTCCCTTTATTATTCCCCATTTGTGCTCGCTCGTGCTGCTACGGACTTTTCTCTCGCTCTCTATCTCTTTAGGAGTAACTACATTAAAATGGGAGACTATGGGGACGAGGGGGGAGAGGGGGAGGGTGGGACCGAGTGTCCTTCGCATCGCGTGCATCACGATTACAAATGCCTCATTATCCGTTTTTTTTTGGCAAATTGAATCCTGCGCCGGAGTCTGGCCTAAATTCCCCATTCAATCTCCCCCTCCGCCCCCGCACATGTGGAAATTATAATATCTGCATGATAATCGATTTTGTCCTTTTCGGCGTCTTCTATTTTTCGCCACATCTAAGAGGGACTTACTCGCATTTTTAACGCGATATATGGTGTCTGCGAACCTCTACGGATGCATATTTGTATTAACGTGGGGCTGCAATTCGCCGGAGAGACTGATGACGGGGGCTTAACGGCACTATTCCGAAGAGAAAAGACCGTTATCTCATATCTCCGTTGAATGAATAGACCTCGTTAAAAAAATCATTCGATTACTTACGCAGACTGGCCTGTTTCGCGAAAATCTCAAACGATACGGAGAACTCTGGAATTATTTATTTATCGATTCGTAAAAGGTTTTTTTACGTTCAGATTCTAATCTGCGTTTAAAGACCCAATAGTTAACCGAGTCATTTTTTGGCTCGAATTTCATGTTATTGAGCAACTTATACTGCAAAAATAAGTATCTTCCACCAAGCTGTGCGTATTTAGCATCGCAATTTTGATTCTGTTTCCAGATGGGAGGAAAAATTAAAAGTGAGGCTGCAGCCGTTCTGAAGGTGAAATTTGTAAAACTTATCCTTAATTTCGAACGTTGAAATATGGTAAACATCATTTGTTGTCACTTGGCACTTGTTTGAAATATTTTATGAAACATGATTTTACTATACGAGGGTTTCCCAACCAGGTTCTTGTGAGCACCTCTGTGATCCTTGGCAACCCGATTGTCCTCTTTGGTAACCTTATTGTGCTCTTCTGCGATACTTGAAATCGCTTTTTCTAGTAGCCGTAATTTAATTTGTTCGGTTGCTTTCTTTTTAAATGTATTTAAGAGCATTGAGAATAACTTGGGCGTTGGTTTGATTTAATTTATCGCAATTTCCCTATTTTTGCAAAAGTATAATGGTGCTCGCTAAAAGAAAAAGGATGAGAACTCCTGCTATGCGATTTTGCTGTCACTGGCAGATGGGTAAAACAATTTTGTCTCTAAATGTTCAAAAATGGTGGAAAGGAAACCTCGGTTGTTTTCTCCACTTTTGCAAGATCAAGTAGCCTCCCTTACACTTGTACTTACAAGCAAGCGATGTATTTTAGATGAAGCGCCCATTTTCATTATATCCCTTATTATACTTACTTCTCTAGCCGTTAGTCCTACGTTGTATTCTCTTCCATAGTTCTCCATATTCAACTAATGAGGAGGATGAGTTTTAGTGCTGCTTTTAAAATAAAAAATCAAGGTTTGTTTTGAATTCGTGTGCGAAGTAATATTACCTCTTAGGCGTATGCTTTGACAACGGTTAAGATTCTAGCGGGATCGACGTTTTCGTTGTGAATTATAACCTCCTTTCTGCAAGTGGGAGAGTAAGACTGCGTTGAGCACGAAGTAGTTTGATCTAGCTGAACCTATACCGTAATTTATGCGCAAATTATAAGAGTCAGTGGAACCACGTTTACGCCTTAAGTGTGAGGAAGATACGGAGATTAACCCTCAACTCACGATAAAACATGTGGCGATAAATTGTCCATAAAATCAAAGACTGCGACAGAAAGAATGTTATCGGTATTGGCATTCTTCTTATTAGTAAGGAAGGGTGTGCTTTGCTGTTATTGCAAATAGAAACTAAGTAAACATGCTTGACCTTTCTAATGAGTCGTTTCCTTACGCTTGGGAGCAAATCATGGGGTGGAGACCCTGAGGTCGGTTAGAGGATGGTGAGTGGTATTTTCATTCAGCCTCTAATTTCCCCTTTTGAATCTTTAAAGCCAAATACAGGCGGGATGCCGCAATAGCCATATTTATAAAATAATCTGTACCGATTTACTGGACTCGTTTTTCAGGTAGATTCACATTTACTTCCTCAAATTTACGTTCCAATGTCCGATCAAACCCATCGATGGTGACATTATATAACGCGGATGAAATTACCGCTTACTTCCTCTTTAATCGAGTAAAAGTTTAAGTCATTATTTAAAAGTTGAACTTTGAAATTCCTCCTTTTTATGGGTAGATGACTTCGACTCCTTTACGAATGCCCATAACTCATTCATAGATTTTCCGTGTCTGATGTGTGAATTTTAATAAACATTATGGTTTAGATGTCAGATTTTAAGAATAATCCATATCGAAAGAGCCTTTTTAAATAAGTAATTTTATTGAATATTTTAAATATTAATAACGGAATAACTTTTGCTTCTTCCAATGTTTATTTGGCATTTAATTTTTATTGAGAATGGGTGGGAATTAAATATCTAGCTATCATTTGTTACTCTCTTATTTTCAATCAAGAGTTGTGGATTTTTTTCGCTTCAAAAGCATCAGGTTCACCTCGGAATATAATATTTTTTAAATTAGTTTTTCTTTATAAAATTGAAGACAACAGGCTTGCCTGAGCAAAAAAAACAATCACTCAATTTCTGTCCTCAGAAATTTGTTCCCTGAAATCATTCTCAGTTCAGCCGTTTCAAGCGGAACTTTTAACTTTCGGCCATTAAAATAATTACCCGTCTTATCGCGATATTTGAAGAATCTGGATGTAAAGCCGCAACGAAATGATTCGTGTTTTCTTTCTCTTCACGTCTCAGCGTCGTCCCGGCACTTGTGCTTCATTATTCGAGTCCCTCCTCCCTTTCCCCTCCCGCTCTCCTCCCTCCTTTGCGACCATTCACTCCTCAACTCCCTCTCAGTCGGAGCCTCGCCGTAAGATGGCTTTTAAGGCTCACTAGACTTCTTGTCCGGCTCTTTCCGTAGGAGTTGAGTGGAGATGGGTCCTCCACCCCTTCCTTTTTATTGGGCATGTGGTGTGGGTGGAGAAAAAGGAGAAGGGGAAGGGACGTAGAATTGAGCGAAGGAGGAGGATGGGGAATCGGATGGTAAATGAGAAGTGGTATTTTCTTTTTTGGGTCCTGCGGAAGAGCATCGCTTTTGGCGGATGCGGAGACAGTTGACAGTCGGAGGGGAAACTTCGCAAGTGAAAACGCGAACGAATCGCGCGTTAAACACCCGGGAGGTTTTTTTCGCGTAAAATTATGGGGCCTTTTTTCGATTGATGTCGATAGTTATTGATTGTTCGGTTAATTTAGCACTCTTTTAACAAATTGGTGACTTTAGTGAAAATTTTGTGGACAAAAACCGAAAGGTGTATTTGCTATTTTTATATGAGAACTACCATTGATTTTATTAAGCAGCTTTTTTTTGCTTTTCTGTGTGAACGAAATTAAACGGCAATATGCAACTTTTTGAGAATAATAATTTTTAGAAGCAAAGTTTTATGTGCATTGTTATAGGGATTTAAAAGCTCGAGCAGGAAGTTATTGCCCACAATAGATTTTTATTGAACTGCTTTAAAATCTTTACTGTTAGTTCAGAGAAATATAACTCCATAAACAATATTTGAAATAGTGGATTGTATTGTTAGCCACATTGTCGAAAATATTTTACATGGCATCTAGTATCGAAAGAAATAAAAATAAGCGCTATCCGATCATCTTCCATAAGTTTTCATTGAATTGCAGTTAGCATTGCGTTTGCTTTATCAAACCCCGTGTAATTGTATTTATTTTTATTTTAATACCAGTAGTATGCTTTTGCTTCTACTTTTAAGCCGATGTAAACATTTTATATTATTACTTGGTATGTACTTTCCGAGGAAGTCAGATTCCAAATTATTTAGACGAGTCAAAAACCGACTCATCCGACTCCTCGTGATCCTACGTTTACTTTAGAACGTCAATCCACTAATATTTACATCTAGCAGAGTCCTTGTTCGTTATGCATCGCGCGAAGAACATACAGCGAATTTAAGTAGGATTTTTGACGGCCACGCCATCCTCATTATAATTTCCATTCGACCCTCCTCGCAAAGCATCCCGTATGCTCTTCCTTTACCAAAAACTCCTCGGATCACGTCTCACAATGCAGTTTTTCTGAGTCACCACACACTCGGTTGCCGTTATGGGAGTCAAGTATTGAGGGCGGGTCAGTGGAACCTGAAATTGGAGAGGAGGCAATTTCTCGCTGATTCCGCCGACAATGCGACGAGTGGCCGTCGTGGTCGGAGGGGAGGTGGGCGAGGGGCGGTCGGACGGGTGGGCGGAGGAAGCGGGAGGCGGTGGGCGTGTGCCTCTCTCTCGCAATGACCTTCACTTCGGTATCTCGGCGGAGGCAATTTAGAACGCCATGTCATGCGCCGCTGCCACCGACACCCACCCGGGTCCGCGGCGGCTCTCCGTTGACCTTTCCCCGAAGCGTAGCCTTCGGTGCCTCGGGGCTTCCTCAGTCTTCCCTCCGCGATCCCCTCTTTCCCTTCCCGTCCTTTCCCCCGTCCGTTTCCAGGAGCGTAGGAATAATCCCCGACATCCGTGAGGGTAATTGTCCCATTAACACGTGCTCCAGACCAGCTTCCCTGTCATAGAGCGGATGCCCGCTCACGTGACTTCATATACACAACCACGGCCCGCGGCGACGTACCGGCATGCAGAGCGCCCACACCCTTTAAAAAGCGTCCGCCCCCTCTCGTCCCTCAACCCCCCCCTCCCGACGTCTCCCCCCCCCCCCCGCCGGAGCAATTGGGACGGGGCTGACCCCGGTGCCGGATGGGGCGGCTCGGCGTCGCGTGTCGCTGACTGGCGTTTCCGCTCCTTACCAACAAGACTCCCTTCCTCATTGATGCAGCTATAACGTACAACGCGATTTGCTCTCTACCCCTCCCCCCTCCACGCAAACTACACCACGCCGACCTCATATGCCCTCCCCCGCCGCCATCCCACGCTTCCTCATGTATCCCACAGTACCCCTTGCCTCCCCTCGCGGTCTCCTCCCCCACACTTTGCTCCTACCTCCCCATACCCCCATCCACATCCTCCCGCACCTCACCCTCCCTACCTCCTCTAATCTCTCCGCAACCTCCTCCTGTCTCCCCTACCCGCTTCTCCTCCTTTCCCTTCCTCGTGGACCGTCTCGCCTCCTCCTCAGCCTCTGTGGCCCGTACAATTGCCTCCTCTTCCTCCGCGGTCGACCCCTTCCTCTTTTCCTCCCTACGCTCCCCCCTCCACAACTTCTCCCTCGTCGGACCCTCTTCTCTAACACGGATCTCTCTCTCTTTTTCCCTCTCTATCTCTCTCTATCTATCTCTCTCCAAAGGGAGCGACAAATCCATCCCGTGGCGCGAACTACTTGACAAACGATTCCCTTAATCATGTGGAGTATTTCCTGTGGTGAAAGTTTTCCCCGAATTGTATTTTGTTACGCGATTCCATTGAGTTCCCCAAATTGCGGAATGCACTTATGATAAAGAGGTTTGTTAAATACAAACAGACAAATAAGTGAAAATATTATATATACATCTTATACACACAAACGAATTCACGCACGCAGTTTTTGAAAACTTCGTGTAATAAGCACTTAGTGTTACCTTATATAAATACGGATACAGTTGGGAAATATTATATTTTTTGAGTTATCTAATGTGAAGATTTATAGAAGCTGGAGTTTTTGATGCTCAGCTATTTGTGTTCTCTACCTTTAGATCAATAATGAAATACAAACATATTTCATAATTTTTTGAAAGACGGTGACACGAACTTGTATCCTTCACTTGGAAGGTCGATTCAACTATCCATTCTGCTGAGACATATTCGGCGTGTACATCACGGATGTTTTTCCTTTGTTTTTTACATATCTAATATCACCTAACTAATCGTTATCTAATATATATATATATATATATATATATATATATATATATATATATATATATATATATATATATATATATATATATATATATTCATTCATTCATTCATTCGTGTTCTGTCTTACGACAGGTCCTACCAATTCATTGATTGGTTTTTGCTAGGGAATACACATACACGGTGTGGTGGTTTCCCGTTGCCTTCCACACCGGACACACACACACATAAGGGAGGAGGGAAACCCGGTAAACGCATTTGCCTACTCTTTGCGAAGAGCACCAAGGGGCCAACGGCTTAACGTCCCTTCCGAAGGACTGAACGCTGAGTTTGCGCTGTCTCCTCAAACCAAACAAACAGGGGGCCGGGCGACCTTGGAAGAAATCCCACTATCGCAGGATTCGTGCCTGCTGCCTTTTCAAGCAGCAGGCAAGTAGCAGCCAGCGTCCTAACCACTTCACCACCGGCACCCCATATATATATATATATAACAGCTTACGGAAAAGGAAAGGTAAATGGATATATGGATGGCAACAAGATGTTGGGATGAGGAAGCCCAGTGAACACTCACCAATCAGACGACTTCAGGTTGGCGAGGCCCTGGGGATGTCGAAGCGACACACGTAAAAGAACACAAAAACAACACAAAAACAACACAAAAACATCACAAACGTAGAACCTTTCGGAGTTATTCCTTCATCAGCTACAGATATATACAGTCAAACTCGGCTATAACGAGCGCCACGGGACCGTTTAGTTTTGCTCGTTATAGCCGTTAAACTTAATATCCGTGAAGGCAAAAGCATGCATGCGCATGGTGAAATAAGACATAAGAAGTAAAAGTGAATATATAAACAGAAAGTTTATTTAGTAAATTTATGAAAAAACCTAAAAATGAGAATAAACTAGAAAATTTAAAGTAAACATACGTACATATAAAATTTACTCACTGCTGCATCCTTAACCACTCCCCTTTTTACAAAAATAACTTTGAATAGTAGCCTGTTTCATAGATTTCACTTTGAAGTCTCTTAAGTTTCCTCTTATTACACTTAATGCACTAAAAACACCATCGGAAATGTCAATGTTTTCAAAAAAATCATTTAATGTTTCCACGGCATCCTGAGTAAGGATTGTCTTTTCGACACATTCAACATTGTCTTCATCACTGTCTGCTGTGCTTTATACTGTCTCTATTATTTCACTCTCCGTAGGAATTCCACTGGTAATCAAATCATCATCAACATGAACAAAATTGTCAATGTCATTTACATGGTCCAAATTCGCAATTCCATTTTCACCCATTCACTTGCCGTTTTTGAATCTGCTGACAGGGCCTTTCGCATAAACAATTTTATGCCGATTTTTAAAACGATCAAGCCACCCGTTATTGCATGTGAAGTCCTCGTGTCCTAACTGTTTTGCAAATTTATCTGCCTGTACCTTGATGGGGAAACCAGCATTTCTCTGCCTCTTAAACCACTCCAGAAGTGCTTGATCAACAGTACCCAAGTCACACTTCCTCATTTTCTTGTTCGTTGTTAGGTTGTTCTCTAGTGCAGATAAAATCGCTTCTTTGTTTTTCCATAAGGTTGAAACCGTAGACGACGATAAATTAAATTTTTTACACATTTCAACATTTTTTACCACGTTCTAACTCTCGAATAATATCAACCTTTTCGCGAATAGACAAACACTTCCTTTTATGTACGGACATGTTACTCGTTCAAGGGCAAAATCTCAACTGATTTTTGTGATCAACGCTACGAACTTTCTTTGCAAACGGTGAGCATACCAATTCCAGGAAGAGTTAATGAGGAGACGGATTAAAGGGCTTAAGGGATTAAGGGGCTGACCGCCACCGCGTTTGAGACAGTGAGACGTGGTCAAAGTTTGCTCGATATATCCGTGAATCGTGCTCGTTATATACGTGAAATATTTGTATGTAAATGCTCGTAAACTTATCTTGGATGTAGCATTTGCTCACTATAGCCGTGAACTCGTTACAACCGTGCTCGTTATAAACGAGTTTGACTGTATATATATATATATATATATATATATATATATATATATATATATATATATATGAGGAAACCCAGTGAGCACTCACCAATCAGACGACTTCAGGTTGGCGAGGCCCCGGGGATGTCGAAGCGACACACGTAAAATAACACAAAAACACAGAAACATCACAAACGTAAAGCTTTCGGAACTACTCCTTCTTCAGCAACCTAAAGTCGTCTGATTGGTGAGTGCTCACTGGGTTTCCTCATCCCAACACCTTGTTGACATCCATATATTCATTTTACCTTTCCTTTTCCGTAAGTTGTTATATATATATATATATATATATATATATATATATATATATATATCACCAGCTCTTTACAATTCAGTGGCAGGTTAAGACACCCCAGACACCTCCAGTTTTCCGTATCAACTGTCTCCCTCCTCCATGTTGGCCCTAAGAACTTCATAAGCTCTTTGTCCCATCTATGTTTCGGTCTTCTTTTCGGTCTCTTGATGTTTCTTGGGATCCATTCGATGACACTAGACGCCAAACGCTGATCATTTCTTATATCAATATGACTCGCCCAATTCCACTTTTGAGCTTTTACTCTCCATATTACGTCACATACTTTCGTTTTCTTTCTTACCCAGTCGTTCCTTTTGCGGTCTCTTAGGGTGATCCACAGCATACATCTCTCCATGCTCCTCTGTGTTGTTTGCAGATGCTGGACTATTCTGGCGTTCATATTCAATGTTTCGCATCCATACGTCAGAACAGGCAGAATACATTGGTCATACAATTCAAATGAAGTGATTCATAGGAAATGATGAGTTGACTCAAGCAAATTTAGCTGTTTTCTTCATCGAGTTCTGCTCTGTTGATTGACTTTTCCTCAGGATCTGTGAAGGAGTCGTACATGGCCTTTGTTTTATTAAGATTCATTTTAAGTTCAGCTTCTTGGTTTGTCTGCTCCAGCTCGTCAGATCTTCTACAGTGCTCATCTGGGCTTCCTGCGAACAGTATGATGTCATCAGAAAAGCGCAGTTGACTCAGATGTTCTCTTTTTACCTTTTTACTATTTTCCTTCCGGCCTTGCATTTTGAACACATCCTCTAGTGCTGCTGTGAATAATTTAGGAGACATGCCCCCTCCCTTTTCAGTCTTAAAAGCAATGTATCTTCATGACGCTGGACAGACGCTGCATTTTCGTAAATATTATTCATAAAAGTCATGCATGTTTCTTCTACTCCTTGTTTTTTCAATGCGTTTAATACATTAACACCGACTAATTTTGAAGAGTGGCATAATTTGTCGTAGTCGATGAAGCACATACAGAGGGGAAACTCGTACGCATTACTCCGACTGATTTTTTTCTGACGTCTTGCATGTGTTTTATCGTATTATATCCAGTGCGAAATCCGGCAGAATCAAGATCCTTTAAAGGAGCATAGTGAGAATATTTGTGAAATATTTGTAGTCTGCCGGGATCTGCTTGGCTGATAGTTATTCAAATCTTTCTTGCAACCTTTCTTGTGCAAAAGGATGGTGCTTGCGTGGTTCCACGATCCTGTTATAGTCCACTTTCTTAGGCAAGACGTAAAAATCTTGGAGAGCATATTGCCCATATAGTTGCCTGTTGCCTTGAATGTTTTTGTTGTGATGCCATCAACTGCAGATGGTTTTTCATTTTTCATGCTTTTGATTTCATGTCTTACCTTTTCTGGAATAATATCTGGAACCTCTTCGGTGGCTACATTTCCTTCTTCATTTACTTCCTCATTGGTAAATGGATTTTGACACAGTTTCGTGTGGAATTATTCTATTCGTTCTAGAATTAACTTCTTACTATAGACAATCAAACCATCCTCTAGTATCATTGCCAACAGCAGTCTCTTACCAATCGCGTGATGTTGCTTCATTTCTTATAACTTTTACTGTTTTCTATAGCATCTCGATTAGTTCATAAAAATATTTCTTCGCATCTTCTTTGATAAACATTCTTATAATTTTGTTTATTTCTGCATTGGATCATTTCCTTAGGGGAATTAGTCATTTTCATTTCCCTTCTTTCCTTCATCAGCAGTCTAGTTCTTTCAGATAACTTTTTATCTGGCTTAAATTTAACAGTTCTTGGTATTTCTAGTGCGGTTTCTCCGTGTACCTCTGTTAACTTTGATTCCGCTTCTAGGTCTTCTACTGCATTGAATCGATTGCGGAGTTCAAGCTGAAATCATTCCTTTCACTCTTTTAACTCTTGTGCGTTTATGATGGGCATAGGCTTCCTTGCCAGTTTTCGTCTTGAATTAGAGCCGTTTTTAAGGTTGTACATGATAGGGGGTTTTGGGGCATAAAACACCACGGCGGCCCAGAGCGTGTTGGTGAGTTATTCTTTCACTTGACCGAAAAGACTTCACAGCATGGTTGAACCTGCCAGTGTCTGAGGACATGGCTGTGCTTCGCCTTTCAGCCTCCGTTTGCCCCCTTTCGCAGACTTTGAGGCGGTGAACTGAGGCAGTTGGAGGGGATATAACATATAGGTATATGTTTTTATTTTATTAGTTTAATTGACTGGCGAACTTCACCATATTGGTAGTCAGTCTAGTCTGTTAATGAATACTTCGAAATATCTTTACAAGGGAAATAAATTCTACCGATTTCCGGAGTGTTGTCTTTTTCCAGTAAAGACAGTATCATAGCTCGTTTCAGACAGAGTGAAAGCGATATTTACTTCTGCGGCATTTTTTCTTTATTATTTATTGGAAGTGAAAATGAAAAATACTCTTTTAGAATAATATTCATAGAAAAAATTTATTTTCTGCAGCATATCACCTAATCAGATAAGATAAAAATACGAGCTAGTTAAAGTAAACTGACAAAATTTGCTTGCTGTCCAAGTCATTAACTATTAAATAAATACGAAATGCAAAGTAATTACGATAAAGAATACCACGCAAGATATCAGACTTCGCCTTTGAAATAAGATTTCCAGTATTTACCTTATTCCGACCAAAATTTGTGGGGATTTTTGTCGTCGATTTCAATTAATTACTATCTGAATGCCGGTTAATTTTCATCGTATTAATCGAACGTACTTATTCTTTTCGAAACCAAACATCGGAATCGCGCGAAATAATACGTTCTATATACAAACGTTTTGATTCCGAATCCTCATATTCGAATTTTCGCCCACGAATCGTCGTGGGGTCTCGATGGTTTTTTTTCTCGTTAATTAACAACCGTCGTCTCTTCGTCCACCGTCCGTCTTACGCCCCAATCTATCACCTTCACCTTCCTCCTCCCACTCCCATTAAACTACCACTCTTCAACCTCTACAAACCCCGCTAACCGCAAACCCTTCTTCTCCTATTCAACCCTCCACATGCAATCCTCCGACACATTCCCCCTCCCTCCCCCTTCGGTTCCACCCTTTCGTGACTCTGTCGTGAAACGCGTTGCCGTATCACGCCTCTCTCCTCTGCTGCCCCGCGGAGTGATGCTCACCCGAGGCGTGAGCCGTGTGGCTGCAGTGCGGCATCGAAGCGCCCTGCACCGTATCCTTCAATGCCCGTTCGGTGAGCAACTAAATCAATCTAGGGGCTGGCGTCGCCGCGTCCGGCCTCCCTCGTTCTTCCTTCCTTCCTGCTGTCTACCTCCCTCCTCCCCACTCCCTCCCCCCCTCTCTCTCTATTCCCCACACTCCTTTTCCTCGCTCCTTATCCGACTCCGGGCTGAGCTGGCTGTTTCGCAACCTGGAGGCTGGTTTCCGTGGGTGAAAAAAGGCCGCGTCTCACGCCCACCCGTCATTCACCCCCGCGGGGGCCGACTCTCCCCCCCTATACCTCCACAGCTCTCCCACTCCCTCATCCGGTGATCGGAGAAAACGCCGTGATGGGAGGATCACGTGGCGAGAAGGCCATATACCGAGAGGGAGAGGCGATTTGCGTTACTCCTTCGGTAGTCGGCTTTTTTAAGTGGGTTTTGGGATAGCTCCAATAAAAACTGGTCACGGATGCCTCTCCTCGCCTCCCCCAACTTCTTCCCAATCCTCCTTCCCGTCCTCCCCCGCCCCCTCTCCTCCCGCTCCGCCCCGTGCCTACCACCCCCGAAAAAGAAATGGCCTGTGAGTAAGAGAGCACTTTGTCAGTAGCCGTGTCTGCAGCTGTTCTTCTTATCTGTTTCATCATCATGCCACCTCTTCTTTTTTTGCGATTCTCTGTGGTGCTCCTCCCTCCCCTCACCACTACCCCTCTCTCTTTCCTCCCTCCCCCTCTCTTTCCTACCTTCCCCTCTCTCTCTTCCCCCCTTCTCTCTCCTCCCTTCCCTCTCTCTTTCCTTCCTCCCCTCTCTCTTTCCTACCTTCCCCTCTCTCTCTTTCCTCCTCCCCCTCCTCTCTCCTCCCTTCCCTACTCTCCTCCCTTCCCTCTCTCTTTCCTTCCTCCCCCTCTCTCTTTCCTCCCTCCCCTCTCTATTTCTTCCCTCCCCCTATCTCCTCCGTTTTCTACTCTCTCCTCCTCTTTCTCTTCTCCCCCTTTCTCTCACCCTCTCCTCTGTACCTCCCCCTTTCTTTAAAAACCTTTAATGTTATCTTTTCGTTTTGATGTATTTTTATGAATGAATCTTTTGAAGGATATATACTTGGCCCTCTCCGGATGAAAATATCACTTTTTGTGTAACTCTTCGTGCGATTTCTTTTTCCCGCGTCGTATTTCACTCGTGAAAAATTATGACAATAAATAACGCTACGCTTCCATAACAAAAGAGTTCTGGTGGAGTGCTTATTCGCGTATCTGTTCTAATGGCGTTTATTCGCGGCTCTTTCCGTAGTTAGACGCATCGAAAGAGAGATTATAATGCTTTGTTGTTCTTATTTCTGTTTTATTATTCTTATTTCTGTTTTATTATTCTTATTTCTGTTTTATTATGTGTGTTTTTGTGTATTTTTGGCTAATCAACCTCTTGGATTATTATAGTTTTATTATATGTATTTATTTAAATTTTGGTCGTGGGTTCTACGTTTATCTCATTTTTTCCTTCTCCATACACGTGCGATAAAAATGTTATCGTCATGTGGTATCGAATCTTTCTCTTTGCAAAGAACCTAGCTCATGCTGTGTAGTCCAAGAAGAAATGCTCGGCAGCGCCCCCTGAGGATCGGAGCGAAACGTCATTCAAATGTTTTTCCATCCTTTTTAATGCTCCCACTCTGAAACGTGCTATACGACTTCGGGAAGAAAAAGCCTCCGCGTAGCCCAACTGTCTAAAGAAAGAATCCTCTCTTAGATTAGATTTAAATTCTTGGTGTATCCACTGTATAGTCCGATAGTTTTAAATCGAATATGAGGAAAGTAATATATTATTTTTCGTTGATGAACCATTTTTTAATTCAGCGGAAAATTAACGATAGAGAAATGCGATGACTTAAATAACTCGAAATATCTTTGTTGTGCCTGGAACAAATACATTGTATATTTACGGTAAACTGGGACAGTTTTCACGTAAATAACCTCATGAAAATGAAATTTTCGTAGATATTTATTGTATACCAATTGGAATTAATAACAAAATTTACAAATAAGATATAGCACATAATGATTTTATAATCTTTAGAGTTGTGAAAATATTACATTTGGTCAGCATTAATTGCCTTATAATTGTTGTTACATTTACGTTGGTTCGTTAATTTTTTATCGAATCTTCCGTACGCAGGTTGTCTCGTTTTATATTGTTTGTATTTTATTTTAGTTAAGACAAAATGATTTTATTAACGGTAGCTCATTCAAAGCTGATTGAAGGAGTTCCTTAGGATGGCTACGTTTTAACTTACGCCATTCATTCATACACCGTTTCGTCGTTTTACGATGTTAGCTTTTCCTAAATAATTAGTTGATGAGTACCATAATCTGATTTCCTTAATTCGTTTTTGAAATAAAAATGATAGAAATATAATATTATACGAGTTAAACCCTGCTGTTCGTGGTTTTACCTTGCCTGGGAAACAAACTTTTATTTTCAATTTAAATGTAAACGATAGGCTTAGATTTTAAAAACCTATTCCCTCGATAAATATTTTTGTTCTAGATTGACAATAATTTGAAACTAAAACGTTAATATTTTGAAGAATTTAGCATTTCCTTCATAATGGCGAGGAACTATTATTGTCACTAAAACACTGTAATTCTAATTAGAATTCACTTTATGGTACTCGAAGGATCAGTCGAGCGTAATATCTATCCGGTCTAATATTCTCCGGAATCATTTTTTTCTTCCGATCATTGTTAAAAAAAAAATCTACGACTCTGCATGCCACACGCCTAGAGTTTCGAATTCTCGTCAAACATTCTCCCTTTGCCATCATGTAATTAGACCATATCACTCGTAAAGCGAGCGGAAAAGTTTCGTATAGAAAGTGAGCGAAGGGAAAGAAGAAAGAGAACATTTTCAAAGGGAAATCGATTTTGGGAATTACTTGGCCGACCGTCGGCAATGCTCTTTATTTCCGAGCGCATAGGAATCCCAACTGTGGAGCTCTGCCGCTTTTTCTTTTCCTTTTCCGAAAACCCCCGACTGCCGATGTTCGATTCCTTTAATACCGTATCCGCAGCGCACATGACAGCGCGTCCGACGGCAATGAGTCTTTCTCAACGTTGCCGTCGACCATTATCCAGATGGCGGCGGCGGAAAACGCGATTCTACATCGGGGTGTTTGGTGTGGGCATTCGGTTTGAGGCGCACAAACCCTATCTCGGAGGAGGAAATGCGGAAGTGGGCGAGGGAGGGAGAAACTCTCTCTCTCTTTCTCCCTCTCTCCTCCCTCCACGGAAGGGAAGTGGATGAGCGGGGAGGCAGGGGAGGGGGAATGCGGCGTATAGGGAGGGAGAGAGAGAGGGAGCCGGGAAGGCGGCGGAGGAGGGGTGAGCGCTACGCAACCGAGGGAAGCTGCGGTCAAAAATAGGCGCCTGGCTCCGGCGCCTCGTGGATCTTGCGATGTTGCCACGTTGCCTCACGCTGCGCCCTCGAGTATCTCTTTTCCTTTTTACTCTCCTGCTCTCTCTCGCTATTTTCTTACTCTCTCTTCCGCTAATTTCTCTCTCTTGCCTCTCTCTTCGCTTCTCTCACTCCCCCTTCTTATCCTCTTCTCCCTTGACTGCTTTTCTCCTTTTACTTTATCCTCCCGGTAACTCCATTTCTCTTATCTCCCTCTCTCGGCTTCTTCCTTCCCTTTCTCTCCCAAACTTAATCCCCAACCTTTTAGTTCTATTCTTTCACTACTTTCCTGCGTCTCTCTTATTATTTTTCGGCTTTCTTCTTTTTCCTCTCTACTCCAAATTCCCTGAATTCAGCTCTTTCTTTTTCCCTCGCTCTCTCGTTTTCTTCCAACCTCCTTCCCTCCCTCTCTCTCTCTCTCTCTCCTCGACTCTCGCTAATTCCTCCACCCACTCCTCTCATTCGAGTATCGAGGGTACACTGACTCATCCGTATCTCCTCGGGAGTTTTTAAACCTAGGATGTCATAAACCGGATTGGCTGAAACTCAGTGTATCCGGATGTTTAAGGGATTTCCGGATATGCGGCTGTGGCCAGTTTTTTTTTTCATTTTGGAGAGAGGTCAAATCGTACGTAGGATTTTTCTCGAATGAAAACATCCATACGACCAGTTTTGCTTATTTTTCTTCGAAAAGAAACATACAGATGCCCGCGTATTTTCATTATTGATTTTTTTGTTTGAGGGATTAGGTCAAAATGGCATAGTCTGTTCGGTTTGGCTATTGCACGCGATCTGTGCAAACTAAAATGCGATTGGAACGCATAGTAAGCAGTAGTTTTTAGTGTTATTTAAAAAATAACATTATTATTGTGAGATAAGTCTTCATCTCTTTGACTTGTATATGATTATTTATTTGTTAGGCAATTTTGTATCATCGATCAGCCATGACGGGAAATTGCGTACAAATACAATCATAAATTTTCATCAGTTTGTGTGCAAAATATCGCATTTATTTGATTATAAATGGGTAATTTATTGAATAATTTCCAGATTTAATAATTGCTTGTTAATTATCAGTTGAATGCTATATTTTAACTAATTTTGTGTTTTAATCTTTAACGAAAAAAATATATGGTTTTAATTGCCCATATGAAATCAAAATTTAAACATTGCTGTTCTGTATATGTGCGTAAACTGGTAACACACTGTTGTATTAAAGTAGTCAAATTATTTTCCGTTATATTTCGCATAAGAAAAATGCAGAACGTCTTCTAATCATTTCATGAAATGTCAAGTGGCTTTATAAATTTCTCACTTGTTTTAAGATTTAACGTCATTAGTTGCTCATATTTATCATATATTACCACTTAATTATCATCATGGTAATTTTAAAGGCGTCAGTTGCTTCGAAAGATCTTAGCTAGTTTAAAAAAGTGCAATTTCACAACTTCGCTTTCGTTGACGAGCTTATCCTTGTGGATATGCAGCTCATTTGCTTCTCGTAAAGCATCCCATTGGCTGCCTCTCAAATTTATATATCTTCATGAAAATCCATCATATTTTTAAGGTGGATGCAACGATAATCCAGTTGGCATAGGTTAAAATTCGTCCACCGTATGGTGCCAATCAACTCCCAACATATGGCTGCGCACTCGTGAGCTGACACCTTAAGCTCATCGACGTCCTTCCCTCAACTGCCCTACCCTAAGGGACCGAAGTGTCTCCATCCCATTCCCACCCTCCCTCTTTCTCCCCCTCTCCCTCCACCTCTCCCTCAGCTTCTCCCTCCATCATCCCCTAACCATCCGCAGGGGATTCTCAGAAACAGAGGAGGAGGGAATGCATGAGAATAGGGTTGGGTATTGATTTTTTCATTACAACGAAGGGGAGGTGGAGTGTTAAATGGCGGTGCTTGTCGTGGGCTGTGTGCTTTGGGCTTAAGTTGCGCCGGGTAGGGGATGATGGGGGAATGGGGAAAGTTGCAGTGCGGGGGCGGAGACTGTTGGTGATGGTTAGAAAGTGAGAAAGAGAAGGAGGACATGAAACTTCAGGAAGAGAAAAGGGAAGCGTGAAAACGAGGATAGGTAAATAGAGAAGGGAGAGAGGACTTATGTATAGGGAGTATAATAGAGGATCCGAAGAACGGGGTAGGATTATATAATGTTTTGATAACAGGCAAAGTTAATGAGGAATAGATGGAGAGTAAAATGTAGAAAAAGTGGTTCAATATTGAATTGTCGAGCTCGCCTTGTGGCTAAAATCTAATTCATACGTATCTTCAGTAGCCAATAAAAATGTATGAAAAATCCAGATGCATATTCAGGCCCCAAAGCAGCCCCCATCAGTGGTGGTACACCGACTGTAGATTCTAATAATGAATAAAGTAAATGGTAAAACCAAAGAGAGCAGAGTAGATTCTAATAAATAGGATAGTAGTTTCTAATAGTCTATCAATGACGAACTAATGATGACGGATTGCATTGTACCCGAGATGCGTATGTAGTTTTCCTTAACATTTTATGGCTATTAGAGTGAATATTTAGTCATTATTTGTATAGGAAATGTTCAGAAATTGAAATGCTGCTGAAAGGGGATTGAATAAAAAGAACTGGAGGATATAAAGGATAAAAATAAATGGGAACTGCGCTTGAATAGACATTCAAATGGTAATGATTGGAGTTAGATAAAGTATAAATGAGCTAAAAGAGATTATTTTTCAAATTGTCGCTCTGTAAGGCGCGATCGTCGATATTAATTGCGTCATTATCGAAGTCAGCCGATTAATTACTTGCACAATCGCAAATGTTGGGTGGAGTTCAAGCTATTGGTATTTCTAGCAAGTGCCCGTCACCTTGCTGGCATTACGAGGGAGGAAGAAGTTGTGAAGCGCAGAAAAGGTGGACGGGGAAGAGCGTATGTGTCGAAGAGAAAGAGTGGAGATTGTGGAGTGTGGAGTGATAAATAAAACAGCGAGAAAGTGAAAAGAGGTTCTAAGAGAGGTCGGAGAATGGATTAATGCAGGACAAAAGTGGAAAATGTGGGGGAGTAAGGGACGAGTCGAGATGGGAAGAAAGACACTATGTAGGAAGGGGGGATCGAGTTAGGAGGGATTTGGTAGTAAGGGAGATTATGCCAAGAAGGAGAGGGAGAAGAGAGAAAAGGAATGGAGAGAGAAGGATGGGAGAGAGAAGGATGGGAGAGAGAAGGATGGGAGAAAGAAGGATGGGAGAAAGAAGGATGGGAGAGAGAAGGATGGGAGAGAGAAGGATGGGAGAGAGAAGGATGGAAGAGAGAAGGATGGGAAAGAGAAGGATGGGAGAGATAAGGATGGGAGATAGAAGGATGGGAGATAGAAGGACGGGAGATAGAAGGATGGGAGATAGAAGGATGGGAGATAGAAGGATGGGAGAGAGAAGAATGAGAGAGAAGGATGAGAGAGAAGGATGGGAGAGATGGATGGGAGAGATGGATGGGAGAGATAAGGATGAGATGGAGAAGGATGGGGTAGAGAAGGATGGGAAAAAGAATAGGATAGGGAAGGATGGGATAGGGAAGGATGGGATAGGGAAGGATGGGGTAGGGAAGGAGGGGTAATGGAAGCATGGGCTATGGAAGGATGAGATAGGGAAGGATGGGATAGGGAAGAATGGGATAGAGAAGCGTGGGAGAGAGGATGGGAGAGATAAGAATGGGAGAGGGAGGGATAAGATGGAGGGGAGATGAAGGATAAAAAATTGGAAGAAGCGTGGATGAAAGTATGTAGGGGAAGTTGTGAAATTGAGGAAGGGTCAGAAGGAGAAGGCGAATGAAGAAAGAGAGATCGGAGAAGGTAAGTGGAATATGGCAAATGATTTGGAGCAATGGCAAGAAAAGGGGAGTAAATTAAATATTTTGCCTTTCTTAAGTGGGTGCCTCCAAAAATTTACGCACGATGACCTGGTTGCATAATCACAGGGATAGGAACTTCTTTACTCGTTTGTGTTGGCATTACGAATCGCTTTCGATTTGGGTCAAGTTTAATATTGCTATTTTATAATATTTCTTTTACAGGAGTAGCTAATTTTGTTAACGGTTTCTTTTAAATTGTCACATAATCCGACTCCATTGTCTTAAAACAGTCCTGCGAAACATGAAACCGCTCTCGCATGAAAATCATTACCAAGTTGTTTCATCATTTAAAATTCGTTATTTTTATGAAGATAAAGTCGATTCGAGAAAATGCGAAGATATTCATTTTTCTTTTTACTTTCTCCATAAGTAATATAGGGAAAACTGTTTTCGTGAAAAAAATCGATTTCGAGGTTTCAACGGAAATACAATTTTTGAGGTCCCCTGGACACGCTTTGACCATTTTCTCGCTGTTATGTGTGTCCGTGTGTGTGATAGGAATTTTGTGGGCGTTCTAACTCTATAACTATTAATCAGATCAATGAGAGATTTTATATTTGGCATTTTTATTAAAATAACAAGAATTTATTAGTTTTTGGCAAATATTGGTCAACCAGAAATGACACTTTACTCTTGGCCTCTTTTTCGTTGATATGGATTTTCTCCATTAAAACTTCATAACTTATAATAACATTCAATTTATATATTGTAGATAATGTTATTCTCTACAACGTTTGTTTGAAATTATTTTTCCTAGAATGCATTAAGAAATGTTTTTTTAAATTATATTTTTAGCTGCTACCACCACACCACCTGGAGGCAACTTTTGTAAATACTTGACGCTTGGTTACGTCTTAATAATGCTCCTTTTTATGCTTAATTGTTGGAGCTTCGTGGCTATATCCAATGTCAGAAGGCTACCGTATGAGTTTATTTGTGTTCTTTGTAAAGTCTGAAGTTTTCTCGCAGTTCCTTAAAATATTTATTATCATTTAACCTATTTAGAATTTTTTGAAATATTGCAGGTATGGAAAAAGTCATGTGTTGGCCACATCATATTTTTTTGTTATGTTCCAAAGACTTACTCTAGATCAGGAGTGGCCAAACCGTGGCGCATGCGCCAAACGTGGTGCATTGGATGATTACAAGTGGCGCATCCTTGCGCCTACTTATTTTTTTTTTTAAAGTTGTCATAACTGAATCCATCTTAATATTTTAACACCAAAGTGATCTCAGTTCAATTCGTACAGCCTTCGGTAATGTTCAACTTCTCGGTGTCTGAAACTTAGAATGGAACTTGTGAGATGTTACTTTAGGCGGGTTTACAAACGTACGAATATTTTTATCGGTGTTGCCATTGCGCGTTCCTGCTCAAACGATCGCAAACACCGCGCACTAGTAACACATCATATGTTTGAAGTCACGTGCGAATGAGCGGCGAGCGTTCGATATGGTCAGTCAGTTCTGAGTGAGCCATCGTGGCGTGGAGTTTGAAGCAGTGTTTTATTGAGTGTACTAGCGTGGTTTTTGTATTGAGAGTGATTGAAAGACAGATTCAAGATAAATATATATTACGTTTGTCAAAGAAGAGCGCCACTACTTTTTCTTGACGCGAACATAAAATTCAAATTCCACATAATTGATATTCTGTGTGATACGACGTACGTACTTGTGATCTATTTGTTCTTTTTCACTTTTTTTTAGTTTTATACCTTTCTATGCTTAAATTCCTGTTGTCCATTACAGTGCAAAAGAAAATGAGCAAAAGAAGCCAAGAAAGTGATTGTAAGCGCGAATTCAATAAACAGTGGGAAAATGAGTTGCTATTTATAGCAAGTTCATCAGGAAAACCGTTTTGCATTGTTTGTGAAAGTACTCTTTCACATAATAGAAAACATGATCTTAAGAGACACTATACAACACAGCATCAGACTAATATAGAAGAAAAAATGAAGCTTGTTCTTGGGTCTGAGTTACGAAAAGAATATGTAACTAAGAAAAAGGAAGAAATCAGAAAAAGACAAAATATATTTGTTAAAGTAAGTAGTGAAGACTTGGCGATGACAGAAGCGTCATATGAAATTGCTTTAGCATTGGCGAAAAAAAAGAAACCTTTTTCTGATGGAGAAGAAATTGTTAAGCCTTGTCTCCAAATATTTGCACGCCATCTTGGTAATAAAGTTTTTGAAAGGAAAGCAGACGAAATTGCTACATCGAGGCAGACAGTTACGAGACGTATCGAGGAACTCTCTCAGGATGTATCTCAGCAACTGGAAGACCTTGTCCATTCTTGTACTTTCTTTTCTCTAGCTTTGGATGAATCAACGGACATATGTGATGTTGCCCAGTTAAACATTTTTATAAGAGGAATTGATGATAATTTTAATGTCTTTGAAGAACTTGCCAGTCTGGAGTCATTGCATGGTAAAACAAGAAGATCAGACATATTTGAAAAGGTGAAATCATGCCTAGAAGATCTAAAATTAGATTATAACAAACTTATCAGTGTGTGTACTGACGGAGCGCCATCAATGATAGGTAAAGTCAATGGCGCTACAACTTTGCTTGAAATTTTTTTAAAACGTCCTATACCGAAATATCACTGCATTATACACCAAGAGGCACTGTGTGGGAAAACTTTAAATATGCAGCACGTTATGTTGCCAGTTGTGAAATTTGTGAATAAAATTAGAGCAAGAGCATTCAGACGAGAATTCAGAGAATACTGTGAATTGTTAGATTTGGAATATGGTGAACTTATCCTTCATTGTGAAGTGCGCTGGCTTTCTAGAGGTCAGGTTCTGAGTAGATTTTGGAAATTAAAAAAATGCCGTTTCTAATTTTTTGGAACAGGAAAATGAACTACCTGATGAAAGAACCCTATTATTTGACAATAACTGGCTATTTGATTTGGCATTTTTAATTGATGTTACTAGCCATCTCAATGATCTAAATTTAAAACTACAAGGAAAGAATAAATTATTTCCCAGCTTAGTAAATAGCATCAGTTCATTTAAAATGAAATTAAAACTGTTCATCTCCCAGTTAGAAAATAAGGATTTAAGTAAATTTCCACATTTGAAAGAGCAGAGTGAATGTGCTGCGGATAATAGCAGTTTGACTAAATATATTGAAAAAATCAAGATATTGCAAGAGTCATTTGAAAGTCGTTTTCATGATTTTACTAAAGAAGAAGATTGCATGCTCGCATTTATAAACCCATTTTCACTTAGTGAACAAAACGTAATGCAGATGCCTAGTAACATACAAATGGAACTGATTGATTTAAAAACAAATTCATTCTTGAAAATGAAATTTGATGAGCTTTTTCCAGATCAAAATGCTTCTGATATAATTAATTTCTGGCATTCATTACCCAGTGAACATTTCCCAGAGCTAAGAAAATATGCAAAAAGTTATATATGTCGCTTTGGAACGACATACAGATGTGAACAAGCATTTTCATCCATGAAATTGATTAAAAGCGAAACAAGGTCGCGAATAACTGACTCAAATTTGAAGAACTCTCTGCTGCTTTCAGTGACAAATTTAACACCAAACATTAAAAAACTAGCGAAATCCAAGCAGGCGCAAAAGTTTCAATAAAGGTAAGTAATGTTTTTGTGCTGTAATAGATATTGTTTTTCATACAATAATTAAACCATTTAAAAATGTTGATTATGTCAATAAGCATACCTTTATTTAAAAGGGCCACCACTGTTATAAATCATATTCCAGGACCCCTTCTAGTGAGTAGAGACAGCGATCACACTCTTGTCCAAGAGATTATTTCTAACTATTGTAGAATGGTGCTCCAATAAACATGTCTATTGAAATGGCGTAAATTAATTAATTGAATTGCGTGATTGAGTTATTCCTTTTCCTCACTTAAGCAAAGCAGATCCTACCCCTACCCCTATTTTACATTTTGAGTTATTCCTTTTCCTCCCTTAAGTAAAGCAGATCCTACCCCTATCCCTATTTTACAACCCCAAACGTGAAAGTAAGAAGGTAAAAAACGTGCTTGAGTTGTATGGCGCATCTGAACTCGTCTGTGAAAAAATTGGCGCGTGGTATGCTTAAGGTTGGCCACCACTGCTCTAGATTATATTGCCATAAATCAGCTTTCACAAAATCAGCATTTATTTAAGAAATTGATTAAATGTATAAGTTTACCCATAATAAATTTTTGAGGATATCTGTGTTTATAATGCTTTTCTGCTTAATTTTAACTTATAATAGCGTAACACTTCAGTTTTTGGATTTCTCTGATAGGAATATTAAACTTTCAGTTTATATTACTTTTCGAACCGATCACTACAATAACAAAAGACATCTGATCGACGGAGGACCTTAGCGAATCTGAGAATCCTTCAATAATTCCAAATTACTTTTCTTCAACCCTTTCAATCCTGATTTTAATGTGATATGGAAATTTTTTTAAATCGTCACGCTATTGTTATCAGTTTCTTCATGTTTTTCCTCTATCTTCCAGCGTAAACTACTCTTTCCCTCCCCACAGGATATTACGTCGGAATTCCGAAAGGTTTGTTTATCGGCTCCCGGTTTCCTCCCTGAAGTCTATTCTTTCCGTACTGTCTTCCTTTCTCTCACACCGAGAAGAGTACGACGACTTGCTCGATAGCACTCTTGTTAGTATCGCGTTCCCTTTATTGGCCAGACGCTCCGTTCGATGGCGGCTGACCCCCGCGACCGTATACGACTTTTCCTCCGATTAACCAGTTGTATCGATTGCATTCGATGAAGTCCCCAACCGCGAGGACCATTTCGAGTTTAATAGCGCGCGTCGTGGAGGCGAGGGGAATTCGGAAAGGTGGAGGAGAAATATCGGCGGCTGTGTGTGATATGGGAAGATCACGCAGTTGTCGGGATAATTGGCGGTGATGCCGCGAGAGAACGCCACGTGAGAAGTGTGGGAGGGAGGTAATCGTTTTTGCATTAGTCATCTGGACATATAAATATTCTCTTCTCGGAAAAAAATATTTATGCTTGCAGATGTCGGCGGATGTCCACTATCCTCTGTTATTATCGTTATCGTTAGCGATCGCGCTGGAACAGGTGGAAATGATTTTTTATGAATTCCCGTCCTTGGCGGATTGTAAAATGGAATTCATGTTGCGACGCAACGAACGCTCTCATCACGTGGTTACTGCTTTATACGAGGCTCGATATTACGTGTAATTTAATTTCGTCGTATCGATGCATTGGTTATGCTCGGCTTTGAACGGTAGGCTTACAAGAGTTGTTTTAATGAAATGTCCGTCTCTTTCTGTCATTTATTTTCGTTATGTACACCTCTTGCTAATTGTGTGTGTGTGTGATAATTTATGGAGTTTTTTTAATCTTTCAAATCCTTTAGAAAAGTTTTCAACACCATCGTCTGCGTTTAAAATGTGTTTTGTATAATCTAGCTATTTCCTGGAAATCGTGGGGCACAATTACTTTTAAATGACTATATTTGATCGAAATGTATTCATTCAGAAATGTACAAAAATAATTTTGGACGACGAGTATGATAGTGTTTATTTTGATACTCCATTTATATAAGTCTGTTATTAAATGGGGTGTATATAATAAGTGTTGAGATGTATGATAATTCGGGACGATGAAAATCTTTTTATTTTCAATCATTTGAAAATTATACTCATGAGAATCTGGAATAGTTTCCGTGTATGAAGCGGGTCAATTACGATTAGAGAGATTAGGTTATTAGGCTTTCCAATAACTTGGTAATTTGGAAAAGAAAAAAGATATTTCTAGGCAATCCCCTCTTTTCATTGTTCCTCTTTGGGTTTATCTTAGCTTAACCCAAAAAATACGCTATTACTGTTATGAAAGATACCTTTCTTAAATATGTTTTTTTGCTTATATCAGATATATTACACTGTGACTTTGGTCTTTCTCAAATTCAGCATCGAAAAGGTAAATTTTATTTGAAAGATTGCCCTAAATTTAGGATAAGAGCAATAATAAATATGTGCTATTTCTTAACGGGCTGTGACTTATAGAATAAAAATTACCAATATATCGATAGTTTCACAACTTTTTAGGGAGATTTTATTTCACTTAATTAGGTTGTTTGTGTGGTTCAATTGACAAATGCAGAATTTAGCTTAGAGGATCAAGTGCGAAAAAAACGTATGGGGTATCCATGGTAGTTAAATTCCATGCTAAGTTTGTTATCTCAATTCTAAACTCTTGAAATTTAAATCTTTATGAATTTCTCCATTAACTTTTGACTGTTGCTTTAACTTTGTGCATCGTGTCGGACGAAATTTAATTTGTGCGGTTTAAAAGTTAATTTTTATGTGAATGGAATATGACATAATTCAGAGAAACATTAAGAATAATAATAGAAAAGGAAACAGAAATGTTGATTCTTTGATGGATAATAGATATTTGTTGCCGCATTGTTTTAAGATCGTTAATTTTACTCTAAATAAATTTTTTTAGGTGGCGTTAAGTAATTTTTCCGTGAAAATCCTCCTTAGGCGAGAAAATATTCCCTTTACGACTTTGGCATTGCGCCTGCGTCCGGGAAATAAATCCTAAAGACCTCACATTCGGATATATAAAACCTTTACTAGGCACTATTTTTCAAAACGACTCCTCTAAGGGAGAATCTTCGCATCAACTCACCACGCAGTACCATCACGACAGTGCATACTTCCTTGGTTATCACGCCTTTGCGATTCCCCATTTTCTTCTCTTTTCTCCTTAAGAGAGACTTCATCCATTGTCACCTCTATTGGCACATCCAGTGGCGAACTAATTGCGTGTGAATCGGAGAGGGTGTTGGAGTGAGGAAGAAGGGAGTGGGCGGGGAGAGGGATAAGGAGGTAAGGGGCTTCGTCGAGGGTGAAGTCGCACCCCATTCGAAGCAGGAGATGGGATGGACAAGAGGGAAAGGGGAGGAAGGTACAAGCTCCTGGGCAGAGAACAATCAGTCCTGATTGCCAACTTTTTCTCCCTCCCCCTCACTCTCATTCACCTCTCACGGGATGTACAATGACCCTCCCACCCTCTCTACCCCTCTTGCCTCTCTTTTCTCCCCGCCCTATCCTTTTTACCCGGCTCAATCTGCGCCTAAGGAAGATAAACCCTTCTCTTGTTCTTCTTATGACTTCCACGCCGTCATTATGAAATTCACCCTCTCTCTCCCCTTTTCTCCTTCGCATCCCCCCCCCCCCAAGTTCCGTCCCTTGCTGTTTTCTCGCTTGATTTCATATCGTTGGAAGGATTTGAAAGGGAAGAGGAAATTAACCCTTGAATGGTTAGAGGTTTTCCGTAATTACTAATGCGGAAGGTTTCCTCCGATCTTATCAGCGAACGTGAATTTATGGTCGCGAGGGAATCGTTATCGCGTGTGACGCTGACGGTATTTTTGGAAATCTGAGTCGCATTTAAAGAGATAAATCGGGGTTTTCTCCCTAAAACAAAATAATCATCGTTCTTTAGCAGTTATCATATGCTCCCGAGGAAAACTCATCTCACCCTATGAGGCATTTTAAAGAATATAATTTTTGCCACTGGGGGTTTACGTATTTGAAATCCAACTTTTGCATTTTAAAACTGGGCAGAATGACGTATTTAATAATTTTTATTATTTTCATGTCACTGATCGATAATGGCTTTTATCCACAATTTAGAAATGTTTCCTTTTTATTTGCATTATATTTTAAAGCTGGCAGTTTAAAAATATAAAAGCATAATGTTGTTTTTATGCTAATTTTCTCTTCCAGTTTAGCGTAAATTCTCGGTATAGGTAAACATTTTCATGGTGTACTGAATACAGCATTTTTACGCATAACCTTCTCCATTTCCCAGTGAGATTTTAATCAACTAAACGAGAATATTATGCGAATAATGCTTCATTTTGCGAAATATATTGATTTCATTCTTTACACTGGAGAAGGTGGACAAGAAGAAAACATTAATTTTATTATATTAAAAAAATTACTTTTAATTTTCTAATCACATACATGTCTCAAGTCATAAATTATGACATATTGTTGTCCACGGCTATGCTTGTGGAAACAAAATAATTGCCTTTCACACCCGTTCTTTACAACCGAATAGCTATCCATTGTTTAAGTTTATTTCACCTAGCAAGATATTTTTGGAAGAGGATAGAAATACTTTGTCGCTCTAAAAATATTTCCTGGATGATAGATATAATTCTGTACACTAATTTAAACATCACTTATAATATATATATATACACAAAATTATAACTAATTAACGAACTCGCGTGTAGTTTAAACAGTGCCGTAGCAAGGAAAGGTCGAGCATCGAAGCCAAGGGACACCAACAGGCGTGTCATGAGTCGATGTTTTAAAATAAATACTTGTAAAAATATTATTCCCGCGATTCCCGCTTTTTCTACAGATAATATTAACCATAAAAATCATCTTATTTGGCCTATAATTAAATTATTATTTTTTTATAACTTCCAAAGTCCGGGGGTTATGCTTTTATGTCTCCCCAGGGTGCTAAACTTCCCTGCTCCGGTGCTGGGTTTAAGAGATGGCTTTGAGAAGAGAGGGCCTTAAAAGGGATATATTGGGTAGGTCTCACAGAGTCCGTCACTTCCCCTCACCTCCTTCCTACCTCATCGTTCATATATTAGGCCCTTTTGCACTCCGACCATCTCCTAACCACCCTCTTATCATTCCAACCACCCTTATCCCGCTCACTCCTCTTTCCAAAAAACATCCCCATCCTATTTTCTCCCCACTCTCCTACTCCCGAGACACAAGCACACGCACGTAAATAGCCTTAAAATTGATATAATGCGCTTTGTCAAAGATACGGCTCCTGGTCATTCGTCTACGGTCAACCTCTTGTGTTGGGCCTAAGTGTGTCATTTTTTTTCTCGTGCCTCGAGGCAGCCACTGTGACCCCTCATCCACCCTTTCATCACCTTTCCCCTCTTTATTTTGTCTCCCCTTTCAACTTCTCCCCTCCTTCCGCTCACTCCCTAATTCCCCCGTCATGCGCCCCCCTTCCCTCTCTCCCGTCGCTCTAGGCCCGAGGACAGAAAAAAGAAGTTGCCTTCAAATGAAATGCACTTCTCTCTCTCTCTTTCTCCCTTTCTTTCGCTTAGCGTGGAGAAGGCTCTGAGCTTAAAAAGGAGGAAAGAGCTGCGGTATAGCGTGTTGGCTGTCCCTCTCCGAACCCGCTCTCTCTCGGATACCGCTCAGCTCTGCCTAATTGGCGGATTTCTTGCGCTCGCCAACTCGCGCGTCCCCTTGGCGGATTCTCGAGACGTCATCCACTTCACCAAACCATTCTTATTCGCAGTTCGTCGTTCCTCGGCTTTTTTGAAATCTTTTTTTTCGAATTCCTCTCCACTATTGCTACTCCCATTTTAATGCGAAAGAACCACTTATTTATTCGCGATTAGGATCGACCCTTGAAAGATGTTATATATAAGGTTCTCGTTTATCTCAATCTAATCGTTTTAAAATTTGTAATCTTTTTTTATCTCCCCGTTTAAATAGTGGTTAATTGATCGAGTGTTTTAATTTTTTCGCGACGCAAAAATGTTACTACTTCATTTTTTTATTTTCGAGAGAGAGAGAGATATTTTGTATCTTTTGTGCGAGTTTTTATCTTTCTTCTTTCATTTCTGTTACTGATAAGGTTTGAGAGATACACTTTATGTTTTTAGAGAAATATTACGAGGAAGATTGTTCATATCCTGCAAATGATTTTCTTGGACGATTATTATTTATCTTATTTAACCGTTAACTTATTTGATTAAGCATTTTTATTACTCGCCTCAATTTATTTTGGTTCAATTATGTGAATTTATTTTTAAAGTTTAATATGACTAGTGTTAGTGATATATGTCCTTTATTACCTTTAGCGAGGAAGAAATAGTATCAACTCCATTCGACGGCTATTTCAACTTCACGCTGACATTTCCCTCCGTACAGCCAACTGTTGTGATAATTCCACAAGTCTCACTGAAGAGAGATCTTTTCTTAAATATTAAGTTCATGATGAGGTAGCAATGGACGTTTTTACTTCTTAATTGCAACAGAAACTCGGAAATAAATTTACCTTTATGCCATCGTGATGCGTCTAAAGGTTACTCTTCACAAAATAAAAGTTAGTTTTTTTATTTTCCTAAAATATAAAAGTACGCAAAAGGCTTTTTGGTAGTTTATAAATGTATTGGAATATTTTTCTTTGGCTGATGTGAAAACCAAGCAAAGATTTAGTTTTTGAAATGCCTATTGTAGTCTTCATATGTGTATACTTTTTATTCGGAATATCGTTTAATATATGTCGGAAGTGGAAAACCTGATCTTGATAAACTTCATTTTAGCTTTCAGTGGTACATATGTAGGAGGGCGAAATAAAAATATTTTTGGGATAGTCTAATTATCATCGAACATTACTTATATGCTGAATCTTTATAAATGTTGACTTCAGTATGAATCCTTGTTCTTATCTCAGTAAAATTTATGTCATGCCGTAATGAATTCCTATAATTATTTGTGATACATTTGTTGAATAAATATTTTTCTGTTTTGGGTTACAGGAAGCAATTATTCGTGAAAATACGAGTTACCGAAATGGCTAGGGCTATATTATCTCCGCCACTTAAAATTTCATCTTATCCATTAAATAATTTTAAATAATCTCCGAAAAACAATAACGCGATCATTATTATAATGCGAAGCGTATTTGGAAAAGGAATTAGGCCGTAAAAATACATTATCTAATTGTACATCTCTCTGAAATTTGATAGTCTTAATTTTCTTCAATTCAAACACGTTGCTTGCATAATGCCTCCGTACTCATTTTCTCACATTTCACATTTCCAAAAAAACACTCGCGGGAGTCCTGTCTTTCAGAGTTCCAGACATACTTTCAGAGAGAAGCGGGGAAAGAAAGCGAGGGAGAGAGAGAAAACGAGTGGGTGTTCTTAATTGTGGGTTGTTAACCTGTGGAGGAAGGGATAGAAGTATTCTTCTCTGTTGCAGGTGAGGTTTGAAAAAATGATATGCGAAGGGCTTTGGATCGAACGGAAGGGAAATTGCACTCGTACATTCGGGTCCCTTGGCTCACCACTCTTTGGGTCCTTTTATGTCGTTTCCGAGAGGCAACAAACCTGAAGGAAAATAAATTTTATCTAGTGAAAATTTGTTTTCTCTTCACTCTACGCGACTAAAGGTCAGCTAAACGGTTTTATAAAGCACCATTCCGCCTCAAACTATTACTATTATTAGTTTACGTTTGATTTTCAAAAGTCATAGCGTCACAAAAAGGCGGCGATAGAGTAATTGGTTTAGTTATTTTTGAAAACATACGGTCTGCCAATTAGATACTTTCAATAACACGATTAAGGGAGACTCGCGGATTATTGGCATATATCGAATAATTCGCACAACTGTATTCAGGAGTTTGTAAGCTCTCTTTACGAACAGGGAAAGGAACGTGCAATCAGGGCCGTGCTGATAGGTGAGGCGGCGAGGCGAATGCATCTGGCGCCTCTCGAAAGGGGCGCCAAAGTTTGATCGCAATGAAAATCTTTTCATAAGCTTTCCTTGATTTCTAGAATACCATTTTTTGATGTTGTTGAGCTGCGCTGTAGCATTATTGTAACGGAATTTCTTGGCTAGGTTTAAACTTATTTTTATAGTTTGAAGTTCGTCCTATTGCCAGTTCGCAACACACCTCTTCTTGAGTTTTTTGTGGCTCTATAAGAGCTTAATATCAGCTCTTCAGACAATTACTTTTTGGCAGAAGTGCTGAAGCAGGCAGTCAAATCAGGGAGAGACTCATCGAACATATAAGCTGAATGTTTACTACGTGCTTTGGTGCTATACCTACTCCCGTTTAGGGTCAGTGCGTGCCATCTTGGAGGATCCTTTTACCCCTTGATCGAAGCCGCTAAGGGTCACGTGGACGAAGAATATTTTTGTCTAAATGAGCTGATATGGCTTTTCAATACCATCCGCCAGCCCTCCATAAACATTTCTCTAATATCTGCTAAATTAGTAGGCACAAGGTTCTGTTGCATGTTCGCCCTTATGCTGTCGTAAGAGTGGCAGTTGTGGAGATTATTTTATTTTATTCTTATTTCGCAATTATATATAATATATTTAATTTCAGCAAACTATCCTCTCTCGTCACTATTTTACTGCCGTTTGCCCTCCACAGCTCGGCCGCATTCCATATAGGCTCATATTATGCAATATTACTTTGTTTTTCATGTTTGTCGATAAAAAATGCAATTAAATTTTTGTCGATCATAGAAACTAGGAATCTCGTCTAGCGAATTCCCAGAGTGGTGCGTGCGTCATAAGGGGCGAATCGTGTCGAACATCTGCAGGCAGAGCGCTTGAGGACAAAAGAAGCAACGGATTCGACCACATATTCGTCAAATAACGACTATTAGTCAAGTGGCTACTCTCGAAGAATATATGTTTGAGAAAAGACTAAAGAGCGATGAGAGGAAGACATTTAGTGATGTGACAAATATATAAGATAGCTCTCTTAGGCTTCTTTCTTTGTCCTTAAAAACAATGAAATGCTGTAGCATTAGTGATGAAGTAATTATTTCTTAAATATTTTACTTCTTCGCGAGGGCTAGCTCATCCTGCTTTCCTTGGGCGCTTCGCGAAACTAATAATCAGTCTCGCGAAGCGCCAAGTCAAGCTTGCAAAGAACGGAAAAATTGATCTGCTACGATAGTTCAGTGATAGAATATCCGCCTAGAGTATTCCGGGTCATAGCAGAATTTTTTTCTCGCTTCAAATATATTCTCATGATCTGTGAAGCACCGATTAAAAAATTCATTCGGAGAATGTACAAGAGTTGCCACAAAATAGTCGGCGAGAGCACATAACGGCAACATTTGTTTTCGGCTGTATAAATTCGAAAAAAAAAGCATCTGGATTCGAACTTGTGACCTTGAAATTGCATGCAAATATATCCCTCGACCTTCCCCTGCATGTAGGCGGTTTCTATGCAAAATTTTATTGCGCTTGCTCTCGCGGTGTCCGAATGCATAGAGGACAGACAGACTCTTCTTTATATATTAGACATTAGACCATAATGCGTTCCGCTAGTGTCGATTAAAACATTTATTCGGATAGAAGACAACTTTTTCCACAAAAAACCACGAAACCACATAATTGGGACAGTTTTGGAAATTAAAATTCGAGAAAATCCTATGCATAACATCACATGTTGTTTATATCAGTCACTATGACTAATCTACCGGCAAACAGCTATTAAAATCCCGTATTTTTCACTCCCAAACTCTTATATGATCTGAGAGGTAAAGATTAAAGAATTTATTCGGATTGAGTACAAAATTTGTAACAACGTAGTCTACGAGAACACACAATTACTACATAGTTTTGGAGATAAAAATTCAAGAACCGCCTAATTTTTTCATACTGTTTTATACGTAAATCCCATAAGAATGCATTTGCTGTCTCTGTGTATTCCATTTATGAAGTATTCTTTTCCTTCTTATTCGTTATTTTGTAGGTTAATCAAGTTATATTTATTTATTTATCTTTAAGATTTATGATTTGGAAAAGAGATAAACATATTTAGTAATTATGCCTTTGTTTGGTGTAAGATAGAAGTAAATATATTCTAAAATTATACGCAAAAGAAAAATATACCTGAGTTTGTTTTTATAAGGAAAAGTAATTATCCGGTATGAATAAATGGATTTTTTATTATATCCTACCTTTTCCACAAACGTACAATGAAAAGGGCAAAATGTCTGCGTAGAAAGGTATGTGCTTCTAAAAGTGCAAGGAAGAAAGTATCGCTCAGAATGTACATGTAGAAGTTCTAGAAAAAGTTAACTGTGTGCGTGATAATTGTTTAATCATTGGAAACTCATAGATACCACTAATGGAGTCCATTAAAAAGTTTTATGAGGAGTGTGGTAGTTATGATCAAGAGATTTAGACTACGGAAAGATAAAATATGATATATATATATGGATTTGGCGTAGAATAGAGAAAATATTGAAGATGCAGAAAGAGTTTAAAAGACATAATTAAAAAATGACGCAAAGAATGTTTCGATCGAGGGTTTTTCTCCGGAGGTATCTCCAAAGTTTTAAATGGGTACAATAACGTGTGAAAGATTATAATTTTTCTTCTTACTTCACCTTTCATGCGTGACTTCGGAATCAAAAATGTTACGACTGAGAACAACGTTATAAAACAAAAAATACATCCAAAAACTATGAATTATAATGTAATAAACGTGGGCTATTTATCTTATCACAAGTGTTATGCATTTTATCACCTTATAATGTACTTGGGGGTACGCAGTTAATAAAAAATGCTTTAAGGCAGGGGTTCGCAATCTGGTGCTCGCGAGCACCGCCGTCCTCTTTAGCAGCCTTGCCGTGCACTTCTGCGATGCTCAAAATCGCCTTTCCTAGCACCAGTAATTTAATTTGTTCGCCTGTTTAATTTTCGAACGCACGAAAGGACATTTTAAATAAATTTTACGTTGGTTTGCTTTTATGTATCATCAGTCCTATTTTTGCAAAAGCATAGTGGGGCTCGCCACCTCCAAAAAGTTGCGAACCCATGCTCTTAGGGATACGTTAGCAGAAAGGGTTGAAGATCCTTGGTTTAGGGTATATTTGGAAAGGTAAAGTGTATAGAGATAGGTTATCCAGCTAATGATGCCAAGTGAAAAAATAATAAGGTACTAGGCTTTCTGTATAACTTGAAGGTTTTTAAAGAGGAAATAATAGGGGTGTCTTTCGCCCATGGGTAATGTAGAGGTATTAATGAATGGACTCCTCTAGAAATAGGAAACTTAACGATGAATCTTATCTCATGCTTATATTTAAAGAGCACTCTTGTTAATATGCCGTTGCTTATACCCTGAATTCTTAATATATTCCATCATGAACTCAAAAAAACTCCCACTCTATTGTCAGTTTTAATTTTTTCATTCAGTTTTTTTAGTAACCATTAAAGATAAAATATGAAAAACAAAAAAGTTTTATATCGAATTGAGTTGATGGGAGGCTGTCCTCGGTTATACGCGCGCCGACGCTCCTCCCCCAAAATCCGTTGTATAACCAGGGATTTAAGTTTATTTAAGTTTTCGGCGATGTAGGCGTGGCGAATTGTATCGACGCGGGCATCTTCCATGTCTCGATTTGTCGTCTGCGTTGTTCGGTCGTTCGTGCAAGTTTAATTGATAGGCATATAACACGTTCGGTTCTAGTAGGAAATATTCTAGTCGGTCAGGAGCATAGAGTGATCAACTTCGAGAAACTACCTTCTCATCTTGCTTTTCTCGTTTACTATTAACTTTCTTACCCGCAAACTTTCCATGTGAGTCGGAAATAATTTCTCTCTCTTCATGTCCAGCTTTCCTTAGTACGGTAGCCGAAACAATATTTCTTAATGCCGCGTTAACCTTTTCCTAATAAAATGCTTTGTGGTTGGCCTAACTATTTGCGTTGCAATCATAATGAAGACGTAAATGCCGGCTAACTTTATTAATTAGCATCCAAAAGAAGCTATTTAAAATGCATTGGAAATAAAATCTATTTCCCCATCGCGAGCTGTGCATATATTGCCTGTATATCTCTAGTTCTTCATTTTGAGAGTCGCTACACGTTTACTTTACAAAATCTCCTTTTGGCGGCCCATTTGTAATAAAATCACTATTAAACTATAATTGGGGCAATTAACATTCTAATACTTTTTGTGCGAAAAGACTAAATTGTCTAGTGATTCTATGGCACGCTATCAAATGAGTTCTTTCTTTGCTCTAGGGAGAAAGCTATATATTCATTGCTTTATACGAAATTATGGTAACAGATTCATTGGATTAAGTTATGATTTATTCACGAGTTATGTTTATCTGATGATAAATCCAACCGATTGGGATGTGTAATAATCTGAAGAACTTGTACTGCTCAGGAAAAATTTTGTTGTAAATTTAACCTTAAAATGATGGAATGTATATTTCTTTGGTAGGTTTAACTTGATCATAGCAGTTAAAAGCTAAATAAAATGTCTAAATTGATCAGCCACTGAATTTATTTTTCAGAAAATATTTTTGTTGGTAACATGGTTAAATGATCGGTTTTGGATGGTGCTTTATATATATATATATATATATATATATATATATATATGAAAGTACCTTTTTTAGTACGTAAATTTCATGAAAATACTATACACTCCATTTATAGTTAGTGGACTCCTTTTCATTGCTTCAACGGCCCCGCCGCGTCAATTTGGCATCATGCCAAAAATCTTGCATTAAAAAGCGAATTTTCGTTACCACTTCAACGTATTTTCCGATCATTTATTCGATTTGTGCGAGATCATTAACCGACAAATATTCGAATACATTAGTCCATTGGTTATATGCATCGAACCAAAACCAATACGTGACTAATTTATCGCCACAATAACCCGTTAGGAGCGATAAAAAAATTTCAGCCATAAAAATATAATCAGAACATACACTGTCTTAAGGTATTTCCTGTTATGTAAGATTCACTTTCGAAATTAAGATATTTGATGGGTTTCCTTCGTTGCCTTATCTCTTAAGTATCGGATGGGTTGCACTCTTTAATGGCCCTCTCACAACTCACTGCTGAACGAGCATGGGCACTGGCGCCTTCCTGGATAAAAATTATGGACAGAAGGGTGAAGTATATTTAATCAATCCGAATTTCCAATAGTTTGTCATTTGGAATATTTTTCTCTTTGTCGGGAGAGTGGACTGATCTTGTTCAGAGTAATGTTTTAAGGAAAGACGAGGAATGAGATTAGAATAAGTAATGCCTGTGGTGTTTAGTGTTGTCTTGTACGTTGCTTCCTCGTTCGCACGATATAAATGGTTGCACAGAAATACATTTTGTATTTATAGCACTAGTCGCGGGACCAGCGAAGCTTAAGAGCACATACTAGAATTTGTTTCCTTCGGAGAAGTTTATTGCAGTTTGAATAAAAATCTTGTTTCCTACATGTAGTTGTAAACTAAATGTATCAGAGGGGTTAATTTTTAATTCTCATCCGCTTTGTTAACATCCAAGCAATTTTTTCTTGTTTTCTTTAGTGATTTATATTACTGGTAGCAGAATTCGAGCGTCTTTTTTCATGCAGATGCCTAGTTTATGCTTAAGAATGTGTAAACACCAATGGATCGTAACTTCGTGTTCATCGCTTATGACAGGGCCATCGTTTGAAAATAGACGTAAGGGCAGGGGCTAAAAATATAACCACCTCCTCACATCCCGACGATTTTTCCGTGTGAATCCTTCTACTCTCACGCGTATGTATATATAAACCACCTTCAAATATATTATCCCGCAAATGTGACAAATATAAACAATTCCAACTATGACACATGCAAACTTCCAAGATGAATTTCCAGCCATGGAAATAGGAATACGACAAATCTCATCTGTCCGCAGCTATATGAGTCTATTTATAGAACACTAAGTGAGTTATCGAACTTTTCTCTCGTGGATGGCTGGGAAGCTTTCTTGTGTAACGTTTAAGTGTAATTATAATGGAAAAATATCCACATATATATAAATCCCAGAATTATTCTTTCTGGGCGATGTTAGCGGATGAACAGCGTCAGAAATAACTAAAAAAAGGTTTGAGAATTCTTCTCTGTCGTCTGTTAGGGGAAGAGGAACATAAGGGAATTTCGGTTTTACAATCCCTGTCATCTTGTCCGTGTCATACCTTCTGAGTTATCTGGATTGATTATGTCTAACATATTGTATATGAATTTCTCCGACGTCAGCGTTTTCAGAAGTCTTATTCTAGCATTCGGCTTAATTTGCAATGCACTGTGGACGTGTCATTAAATCGGATACGGATATTATTGCTGTTATGTGTAATTAATGAACTTGAACGGTCGAGATTAGACTCGAGAGGTAAATACATCCGACTCTGTAAGGATGCTTCCAAAAATCGCGTGTAATTTATATATTTACCCTAATTTTTCCACATACCTACCCTGAAAATCGTTTAGAACGTAGATTAACGTTCGAGGCAGAAATATCGAAAAGCATTTTTTTGGCCTAGTATGCAACAATCACCGTCATTTGTAACCCTTTATTTAGTTTCGGTTGTAGAGGACTAAGAAGGCATACTGCAAAACGTTATTCTCGTTTCATCGATATTCCCTCTCTTTTCATATCAACGTAGCCATATTTCAATTTTAGCTCGTAATATCTCCAACTTAATTAATCTCAAAAAATCTTTTGATCGGCGCCATATTGCACCGCCGAGCTTAATACGCCCCGCCAAAAATCCCTTAGAGAAATCCCTGGAGTGGGATTAACCGGCGAGGGAAGAAAAGTTTGCGTGGGCGGCAGAGTATGCGTGTGCCGGTGGGGGAGGGAAGAGGGGCGTTCCGCGGGACCATTCACAAGAGAGGCGCGCAAATTGCTTCCGATACGGTCGTCGTTAGGCGCCCTCTGGGGGTGAGCTTCGGAAGGGCTCCGTGCTGTTTCCGCGGCACGCCAAGCGATGGCGCGCGTGGCCCCTCTCCCCTTTACTCGCCTCTCCCGCCCCCTCGGCCCACCGTAACCGTCCCCGCCACACCGCTCCCGCCTCCCTGCCGCCCCCTTGCGGCCCGCGCGTGAGGTGCACGGGTATAAATAAAGCGGCCCCACACCCCTCAGCCTCCCCACACGCAAGCATACTCCCCCCGCGGAGCTGGGCAGCTGCGCTCAGATGTTAAGTGAAACGTGGTTTTAATTATAAAACCTAGCGGCCCTGTTTTCTCAGATGTTCTTTGCGCCTTAGGGTCCCAAGGAAAAGAGGAGCAGATTGAGTGACGCCCTTGCTATTAGGCTCCGGGGACGACAGAAGAGCCCCCCCCCCCCTTACCCTTTCTGCGTCCCATCCCCCAGGTACTTTTCCAGGTTCTCTGCGATATGACCCCTCCGCGCTCCCAGCATCACATTCCGTCGCATACCTATCTCACCTCGTACCTCATTTGCGCGGATTATAAAACGCACGATCTTCTTCCCCTCGCGTTCCGTATTTCTAACCGTTTAATTCTGTCATCTGTTCCAATTCATTACCTAATCTACCTCCGCATTTCGTCACGCCCCATTCCTCCGTGTATTTTTAGCCTTTCCCATCGAAATATTTCCTATTTTTTGCGTATGAATTCTGCCGTTGTCTTACGCTAAACTCGCAGGTTCCTAACCTCTCCCACGACTTTGGCATCACTTGTGGTGAAACTCATTCCTTTGATTCTTGACAAACTTTGCCTCTCTAAACGTCATAAAAACGGGAAAATCGGTCGCGCCTTACGACTACAGGGCAGCCGCCATCAGTGGCTATTCGTTAATATTATATTCTACAATTGTTTTTTTTCCTCTTTCCGATCTTCTACGATTGAAAAATATTTTTCTCCAGCATCCATAAAAAGCTTTGGGAAACGAGGAACGCATTTCGGCCATAAGATAACCGTCATCAGTGGTGATTCTATTATCGGCCTCGCCACTGATGCGGTTGCTTTGATGCAGAAATGCGCATCTGTTTTTCCCAATCTTTTGATGACTAACAGAGGGACATTTGATTTCGGCCGTAAGGCTAACTCGATGATTCTCTTTTGATTCTTGACCTCTCTACTCCCACCCATTCACTCCCGAGTCTTCTATCCGTGTCCCCATAAAAATACCTGCCGCTAAAGGCTAACGGAATGGGAATAGTGAACGCGTGATAAATCGAGAGATGGTGATTGCGGCTTCACGAAGCGGGATCATTTCCGCCTTCGCCCGTCAATCGACGACTTAAAATGTTTTACGTTTATTTGCCCGCGTTCCGACAATGACGCGTTGCGAGGGGCGTCGAGTAGCGAGTCCACGAGAGAACCTTATTATTTATCAAACGAAAAATAACCTCTCGATTAAGTCTCCTAATGGCGGTCGGCAAAACGCTCGTGTAAGTGATCGGAATGCAGTGCGCCTACGTTAATCGAGTGAGAAAAGTTTTTATGAATAGTTCTTTTTTAAGTTCTGTAATCAGCGGCGTGGAATCAATCCTACTACTCATGGCATTTAGGAACTTGGAAAAAGAATCAGAAAAATATCACTCAAATTTTTATAGTTAAGACTTGGCTATCACTATGGCGAATACGTTGAGATTTAATCTTCCTCGATTTTTACTTTCTCCTTACGTAGTATAGGGAAAATTGTTTTAATGAAAAAATCAATTTCGAGATTTCAACGGAAATACACGTTTAGAGGTCCACTGAACACGTTTTGACCATTTTCTCGGTGATGTCTGTGCGTGCGTATGTGATAGGAATTTTGTGGGCGCTCTAACTCATGACCTATTAATCAGATGAACGCAAAATTTTATATTTGACATTTTTGTTAATGAGCGAAGAGTCGATTAGTTTTTCGTAAACATCGGTCGACCGGAAGTGGGTGTTTACTCTTGTCACATCCGTTTTTTACTTTCTCCATATACGTTATAGGGGAAAGTATTGTATTCATGAAAAAATTGACTTCGAGATTTCAATGGATATACACGTTTTGAGGTCCCCTGAACACATTTCTACCATTTTCTCGATGTCTGTCTGTATGTGATGGCTTTTTGTGGGTGCTCTAACTCAAAAACTATTAATCAGGTCAACGCGAAATTTCATATTTAACATTTATATAAAAGTCAGAAGAACTGATTAGTTTTTGGTAAAAATCGGTCTACAGGAAGTGGGTGTTTACTCTTGCCACTTATCCGTTATTTTGAAATATTTGCTTTAATATTTGATAAATGTAAAATTGTATTCGAATACAGGTTGTAGGAAATTTGTCTACAACCCTTGTTTGCAACATTTTTCCATGTAATGCATTGTTTAAGAGATATCTTATATTTTTAGCTGACACCACCACGCCACCTACCGACGACTTTTGTTAACAATTGACGCTCCTTTTTCTTTTCTTAATCATTGGAGCTTTGTGGCTATATCCAATATTTAAAGGCTATGGTTTGAGTTTATTTTCTCGCAGTTTCTTAAAATATTTATGATTATGTAACCTATTTGGAATTTTTAGAAATATTACAGATATGGAGAAAGTCATGTGGTGGCCACACAAGATTTTTTGTATTTGCTTTAATATTTGATCAATGTAAAATAATATCGGAATAAAAGTTGTAGAAAATGTAATTTTTTAGAACTTTTGTTGAAAACATTTTCCCATATATTGCATTGTTTAAGAGATATTTTAAAACTGTATTTCGTAGCTACCACTACACCACCTAGAGGCGACTTTCGTAAACACTTTTATTTCCGCTTAGTTTCATCTTACATCTTACTTGTTAGTAACGCTCCTTTTTATTTTCTTAATTGTTGGAGCTTCATGGCAATATCCAATATCAGAAGGCTACGGTTTGAGCTATTTCTGTTCTTTGTAAAGTCTGAATTTTTCTCGCAGTTCCTTCAAATATTTATTATTATTTTGCCTATTTGGAATTTTTAGAAATATTACAGATATGGAGAAAGTCATGTGGTGGCCACATCAGATTTTAAAAAAAGAAATCATTATTAATCGCTTGTATCCACATGTTTTATTAAATACTCCAGTTTGAACTCCGTTCTGTCCTATTTCCTATTGTTTTCTGTAAAGCCTCCAAATATCAATTTTGAAATATTCTGTCGCAGTTAGTTTATTGAGGCATATAGTTAGCAAATTTACGTTATATAGATTAAAGAACCTAAATATATAGTTCTTGAAGATTCATTTTTATTGATTAATTTTAATAACGATAATGACTTATTTAACTGATATTACATAAAAGTAATAATTTGGTCCTGTGGGGGTCATACATGTTATCTGAAAGATTTGGAGGTTTTTATATAGATAAGTGCCAATGAAGTAACAATGTAACTCCATAGTTTTTGGAAACTTTTTATCGTAAAATTACATTTTTATATATACGGACTTGGAACTTCGTCCGGAATTCCCTTTTGAGCACGAACGCGTTTTCTAAAATCTTTTAGAATAAATTGTCTGTGATATCTGGAAATGCGTTGCTTCTTTACTAATCATGTAAAAAGAACTTATAAATGTTTTCGCTTTGTCATCTAATATGGAATTGTGACGCATTGATTATAAACAACAAATGCCTTGATATTGGCCACATTAAAAAAGAAAAAAACATTTTCTCCACCTATTAAATCTTATGCCAAAATTTTAAATATCACAAATCTGGCCGCATGTATCAACACCCCATTTTGTAGCATTGTACTTTGCTCGTTCAGCCGTTAAATGGTTTAGCAAACATTTTGAATCCGCTACAGATGAAAGCGTACATGCGTATCTGGTTTACTCGTCCGTTTCATGGCTGCATGTGTTGCCTTGATCGTATTATGGATAAGCCATAAGTTGATTTCGATAATTCATTTCAGAACTCCTTTAAACGGCGTCGGGAGAAATTTGAGCGTAATTGCGTACGGTTATATCTCCTACCTTTTTGAAATTTTCAAACCTGAAAGAGGAGCGTGTTGATTCCATTAGACATGTCGTCACAACGGAAGTTCCGCGTCAACGCTAGTAATTCAGAAATTCCTCGGGCGAAATGGAACATCGCGGCATTTTGAAGCATTAGTAGGGCGCATCGAAACGGTTTTATTTGATTTCGGAGGCGTTTCTGACAATTGCCTAGCGTGATTAGATATATGTATTCTCTGTCTCCTCCCAGCCGTATCTTTCGTGCGATTGGGCCGTTAAGTCTCCCCATCCGATTGCCATCGGGGCATTTTTTGGCTATCGCTCTACTCTCCTAAGGCCATTTTTCAACAACACCTCTTTTGCGGCACGATGCGCCTCCCTCCCCTTCACTTGTTGCCCCGCTTCGTATTGGTTCGCGTATCCGTGTACGTCGCGCCTTTCCCCTCTTTTTTTCGTGTCTCCACCGAACGCCCACTTCTTTCACCACTATAGCGTACCGTTTTATAAAAATAAAATATTTTCGCGCTCATGGACGGTTGACCATTTTTTTTAAATTCGATGGGGAGCAGATTATTTCACAGTCTTAAACAAAATTATTTTTGAAGCGCAACTTTAAGTCGAGGATTGTAGCGAGGGAACGTGATTAAGATATACGACACCCGTTCGGAAATTTAGCATTGAGGTTGACTTTGGAGACGGAACTTTAATTCTGAGTCGAAAGTTGAATTATTTTTTCGTATGGTGACATCTTCGCTCTTTTGATAGATATTTAGGATAGTGGCTTTAACGTACTAATAACAAGTGAGGGATGAATTGCGAAGCAAAGTACATAAGGCGCCTTTTTTTCTTTCAATTTCTCCATTAGTTGAAAACGGTTGGAAATTTTTCGAAAACCTTTGCAAAAATAGAATTAATAGAAATAGCACATTTCTTGTTTTAGGATTTTGACGTTATCATAAGATTGCATCTTTGGTTGAGACCGACGGCCTCATAATAGTCTTTCGATTCCCTTTAATAGCATTCCATCAATGCTATGCAATAATATGTTTCCCATTTAAAAGCAGTGGACTCGTTGTCGTGGCAGTTTATATTTTCCATTGTTAAAAGTCGGAAACTTTTCCCTCTTTTTCGATTAAAAACAATCGCTCGCGATATTTCGACACGGATTTGAATTCTGTTAAAAAAAATTAAATCTCATTCTTTCAGCTATAGAACTATTCATGCCCCTAGCTCCTATCTTAATTTAACTAGTTTAAAAATGAGAATTCATTATGACCTGCGTTGCTTTCATACTTTTCTTATAAATATATAAATGAACAAAGGAGTCAGAAAAATACACCGATTATTCCCCAGCAGCTGATCCAAGGTCCACTAAATATTTACCACGTCTAGGCCTCTTATAGACCGCTCTATCCTGAAATTTTGGTATATCCAAGCTGCAGTGTTTCAGAGATATTGCCAGTACAGACGGACGGACAGATATACCGAATACTTAAGTTTATAAGCTTAATATGTATGAATAAATTATGTGAGGCCATAATGGAAAATTCCCCCGCAGAAAGAAAGGGCGCCTTAGCGCTGCGCTACAGTCTTTGTTACATCGCTACGTGAAGTGATATCAATCAATGTCATTCCAATGATTTTCTGTCGATTATGTGATGAGACATCTTGGTTGATAAAATCTTGCCATTAGATTTTTATTGCTGGAAGTAATAGGAAAGTAATTTATTTATGCATAAAAACATATTACCTAGGTAGGTTTCTCCTGTGTTGCTCGACGTATTTATTGCTCGAAGGAGGTATTTCTTCCAGTTATTGTTGCCATATGTGGATTTGAATGTTCATAACTCGAAATTTTCTTTAAAATGAATTAATTTTCGTTTTCCATTATGAAAATTTGAACATATATCATATTTGATCGATATTTTATAACTACTTTTTGAACTTTTAATCTATGTTTTAATAATTATGTTTAAATCAAGCTTAAATAAGGGCGTTTAAATTTACCTATTCCCTCTACGTCACACTATTTCGAAACGCTTCGCAACTCACACAGGGTGAGATTTTGGTAAGAATCCAGTTGATACAGGCCAAGGAAACAAGAAAATTAAACCAAATGAAACATTTCGTTAATATTTAACTATTTAATCATGACTAAGTCATTCACTTCCTCTAAACATATCAGCCGGGGATAATATTTTCATTTCATGCGGTGTAAATGATTTATTTTTAAAATTTAAGTAATTTTCATTATTTAAATTTTACAGGTTATTCGCAAATGAAAACGAATTTTTCTATCGTTATAATAAAACAGGTTTCTGAAATAAATGTCGATGACAATTTTTTGCAGGATTTATCGGAAAAAAATAGTTGCAACCTACGCCATTGCGAAATTTTTATAATGCTAAAAGAGGGTTTTGAGGTTGTCATTAAAAGTCTTTCTTCTAATTTTGCATTTTGAAATATTCGATTGAAACAATTTTTTTTTCAAATTACGATATTTTCATTGTCAAGGTAACGAAATTTAAGAGAATTTATCTATTGGTTTGGATTCGCTTAAAATAATATAATTTGTTATATACGTGCTTAAGCACGCTTCTGGTACTGTACTTGGCCAATATTTCAGTGAGCACGAATAGGATTTCGTTTTTGAAATTTATCCCTTATAATATTTAGAGGGCTCATGTACTCTAATCTCTTAATGAAATAAATAATATCATGGGCCTATCCATTCCTCTTTTTTGATAAAATACATTTTACTGGTAATATGTTTACATTTCACTTAAAGCTTACGTACAGGTTAGTTGTTTCTTTCAGCATATCTTCTATGACACTTCCACGTATGCTAATATTAGATTACAGAACTGTCATATGACTCATCCTTTTCAATTGAATAGGATGATCAAGAATACGCAGATCCTGTATCAATTTCGAGTCATGTGGAAAGAATAAATGTCATGCGTTTTTTTATCATTTGTTTTCATGAGAGCATAACATCTTTACACGACGTCAGAAATATGTATGCGTATACAACTCTGTGTGCATATGTATGGATATAATGATTCACAATCGTTTATATTCTTGGTAGCTTCGATTCTGATTTTTACATTGCATGGCACAATGAGTAATTGGCAACGCTATTTTTAAGCGTTTATTGAAAACTATAATCCAAGTTGTGGTAAATCTTTTTACTGCAGTGGTTTACAAAATACCTAATTCTTTTTCAAGGATTAATTTCATAAAATCTCAGAGCAAAAACAGCATTTATGTGTTTATTGTGCTTTGGGTTTAGGGTTTACCTTAAATTATCGCATCGCATGCGTAAATCTGTCTTGCTTTAATTACAACAAATTTAAGGCGATGTCATTTTCTGCGTCTGTCGCAGTAAAAGAGGATCAGAATTTAATTTAAATAACTTGGGCTTGAGTTTTCACCGCAGTCCTTAGTTTTTACTCTTAAAAATACACCTCACTCAGTATGTCAATCCTCATAACGAGAAATACGTGAGAGTCACTGTAATTCATTTAACCGTTTCATGTATATCGGTTTTATTCAAGTACTTAAAGGAATTTGTTCCCCAAGTGTCTGCCAGGGAAATCCAGTTTACGAGATCGTTAGTGATGTGATAGAGGGACATAATTAAAGCTAAAACAAAAGAGAGAAGATGAAAGAACGAATGTTGATCAGACGATGTCTGTCTTCAGTGTGTTTGTTTACAGCGTCGGAAGTTTCGGATTCAAGAATCAGTCTAGCTGTGAAATCGGTAAACGAGGCCCCGGAATTACAAAAGCTCGCGGATGAGAAGGAAAAGGTAGATGTGAGTCGCAAACTCGGCCGAATGCTAGTTCCAGAATGTGTCGCTTTATTGAATTAAAACTTCTTAAAGACGTTAGAGCGATGAAGCTACAAAAGAGATAAGTACGCGTTAATTGCGAGTCAATATGCTCTCACCACTCTTAAATGTTTATTCTCCGTCCCTTCAAAGGTATATACCGTGTGTCTGAAGCCTCTTTCCATCTCGGATAAATTCCCTTTTGCGTTCATTGAATAGTGAGAAAGAAAGAGAGAGAGGGAAGGGGGAACACTTCTAGTGCACTCGATAGAACTTGACCACTCCTCCTTATGTCCGTTTTATCTTTTAAGACTCGTGGTTTAAATATAATTCTTGGATACACGCCAGCTCCATCACAGTTTACGATCATAGGAGAGTGGCCCTGACTAGGAAATTTTTCTTCCATTTTTTTAAAAAACACTCGGAAGCTGGCGCGAAATAAAAAATGTAATCTCTTATATGCAGTGCTAATCCACCTTGGCTGTGAGGTGCCGTGTGTGTGTGGGGAGGGGGGAAGGGGTGTCTCGTGTTTATTTGAAATGGAACGAGAAAATTATTAGCCGACTCAATCGCCGGTCTCGCTAGTCAACCTTTTGCTAATCAACCGAGTGAACTAGACAACCTTGAACGACGATTTACTGCCCGATTTCCTTAGGTTGGCAATGCGTGTGGATTTTATGCTTACGCTATCGTCCTATTTTTCCGTGGTATCCCATCTCGGTTTCTTCCGCCCGATTTGAACAAATAGCAACGACGCTCCAGGTGTTTTGATTTATGCGTTGGGGAAAGTAATATCTTTCCATAATTATCCTAAGACAGAAGTAAGAAATTGTTTACGAGGCAGGCCGAAGTAACAGTTGCGAGTGTTCAAGTGGGCCACGTAAGCAGTTGCGAATGCTTATACATGTCTGAAAGCTCTCGTCGAAAGTTACTTGACAGACTGAAAGGAATCCTATTAGTGAAAATCAATATTAACGTTTTTTTCATTTCTACAATTTTATGCAAAAAGCATGAAATTATGTGAATTAAATTTCGCGAATCGCAGTTTTTCCTCTCCGGTTCTGGCGGACAAATAGACGAACGGAGTCGAACTTTGTCGAACCTATTTTTAAAAAAGGAGCTTTTTCGCGATGCTTCGTGCATCCATTTATTAAGTATTTGGCTCCTTTTCCATCTCCTAAAAACCGTGCGTTTATTTTATTCCTCCTTTTTCCCTCCCTCCCTGGAAATCCATTTCTGTGATTCCATTGCCCCGTCAAATGACGAAAAGAAGAAAAAAACCGTTTCCTTTTCAAAGTACGTACTGTGTATTCGGCCTGCATCGCATGGACTCTTTCCAGCGTGCGGCCGTGAAAACTGCGGGTCATTCTCAGACGCAACCCCCACTCACCCTACCTACCTAATAGCCCGGAAAAGAAAACAGTTACGCTCTTGTTTCCTCTTCTTTTTTTCGATGTGACAAAAAAAAGAACGTCCCTTTTTGACGTACAGCATCCGCGGCCATTCCGAAGAAGGGGGCATTTCTCTCTCTCGCTCTCTCCCTTTTGTCGATATTGCTCCCTGGAGAAGATTTCCTGCAACCCCCATCTACAACCCCCTCCTCCAACTCTCTCCCGCGTTCCCTTCCGTCACCTCCTCCTCTTTCTCTCTCCCACAACCTCCTCAGTGGCTATAGCGACGATGGTGAACCTTCTCAATCCTCTTTCGTAGGGAAACTGACCCAATGTTGGTGCCTTACTGGTCATCGCCGTATGAAAGATAGACCCTTGCCGCTTGTGTCTGGGCGTTCCCCTATCTGAGCACGATGGTGTTACGATCTGTGTCCGCCGTAACAATGACGGAGTTCTTCCTTTTCCCTCCTCTTCCCCCTCCCCTTTCTCCCCTCCTCCTGCGAGAGGGTCGGCCACACCAGTGATTGTTCAGTCGTCGGCTAGACGCTAGTGTCCGAAGTAATGTGGAGTTTTGGAGTTGGGAGGGGGTAAGGGAAATCGTCGAAAGAGAAACTTATCATGTCCTTTTGTCTCTTGTGTGTTTCCCGTATTTTTTTATTTTCCATGCGGTTCTTGTTGACTGCCGTGCGTTACGACTGCCGCTAGTTCTTTGTTATGAAACTAACGGACTATGGAGGAGTTTTTGATGTTCAATGCCCATTCCATCTTATTGAATGATGATGCATATTCATGCGCAAAGACCGTACCCTATTTTTTACCAGGGTACGTACTTCGAAGGAGTGGCACTAACGTTGAATAACACCCTGTCATCGTTAAGGTTCTCTGCAATCCTTTTGTAACTCGGTAAAAATGTTCCAGATAAGGTTTTTAACGATACAATAAAGTCATTTTTTGGCCGGAAATTTTACCTCGTACATGTTTTTTTAGATAGAAAGACTTGTATAAAAGCACGCGCAGCCGCATAAATGTGTAGACAAACAAAGGGATGATTGCTATACATTTAGGTTGTTAATGTTTTACGTAATTTTTAATTTTATGTTAAGTTTCCAATACACCATACAATTTATCCATACACCAAACGAACTGCGAATATTTGTAATTGATAATTACATTTTTGATTCTTAAATTTGTACCTGTGGGTTATTGTTGTCGGTATCTTGTATGCTTTCAACAGGAACGCAAATTCCTCACGTTAGAATAGGGGATCAATTAGCGGACACCGGAAATTTTCACTATAAAACTGACTTTTTTACATCAAACTCTTATAAAAATTCATAAGAGAGGTTAGAAACTTTATCTTACATGCATTCTACTGAAAAATTTATACGGTTACGTGGAATTTGGTACTAAATACCGAAGCGTATAAGTCTATTTTTAATAGATTATTTATTTTTATAGTTATAGCTTATGATTTTCCATTGACAAACGCGATAAAGCCTCTTTAAACCATACAAGGTCTAGGAAATACAGACACGCTGGTTTAGCTTGGACTGCCAGTAGTCGTGATATATAATTCATCTGAATAAGGGAAGATGACAAGGTGGTTATGGTTTGGAAGAGAATCTTGCAATAATTAATTTTTTATTTGTTCTATTTTAAATTTGCATTTTTCGTATGAATTTCACCAAAAATTAGTTGTTTCTCGTTTCTATGGCTTTATAGGTACGAAATTTGTATTTTCAATATATGATTTCATGATTCTCATGCATATAATGAAGCAAATCTAAAGCGAAGAAAATCAATTTCCGGAAGTAAGCGTCGCCTGTGTGGAAGAAGCCGGAAATGGAAATATGAAACTTACAGACTCGTTGTTGCTCTTGGACCCTCTCTTTTATCCTTTTTGTACCAAGCTCCTTGAGGCGGCATGTTGTCTCACGGAAGAGTGTCGATTATTCATTTTTCTTTCACCTTTGTTTATGCATGTTTTAATGATAAAAAATATCCAGAATATATTTTTCATCTCTCGTTATGAGAAATATTTAAATAAAACACGCCATGGAGAAATTCTGAATCCACTCAAGCCCGTTTCCTTCTATTAACTCTTTCCTCCACTCCTCCCCCTACCCTTCTCCCACCCCTCCCCCAATCCTTACCCTCTTCACTCCATTGTTTCCCCCACTCCTCGCACACTCCTCCCACACTTCTCTCCCACTCCTCTCACACTCTCCCCTCAGTTCTCTTCCTACCCTTCTCCCAGTCCTCTTGAAATTATTCAATCTTTATCAAAATTTGACTAGATATTTTGGAAGATATTATTATTGAGTAAATACATATCGAGGTTGCCCAAAACACCCTACATTCTTTATCAGATCCTAAAATCATCATAGCCCAAAACATTCTTCTTTTGAGACAGCCCAAAATATCCCACATTTTTTGACCGCGAGAAGGTTGGCCACCGCAATGGGGGTTAATGAGGGGCGGATCAGAGCGTCTATTGTATGAAATACACTCGGATGCGGCACATAAAATTTGGAGGAGATGTGTCTATAGAAATTTTCGGCGCCATTGTTTGTTCTAAAATTTGGTGGGCCTTTCTGCCCATATGGAAGGAGGGAAAACATCACTTTTTATATAGAATTGCTATGCTGGTAGAAATGCTTTAGACAGTAAGCCATATACTCCTCACAACTTTGAATTAAAAAAGATAAGTTTGATTTACAGGTGATCACGATAATTTGAGATTGCACGTCTACGAAGGTAAACTTTTCACGATTATTCGTTTTCGTTTCAAGTCCACTCACCGAATTCAAAGCTTCCTGAATACATTTTGGAAGAGAAGAAGAATTTTCCGCCGCTCATAGAGGAAATGTCTTTCATAACTATTTCACTGTTTTCCATAGATGATAACACACTTCTAATTAACTTTAATGGTTGAACACAAGTCTCTTCAGTTGCTTTTCTCTTACAAATGCCCCGATGTTCCTGTCTCTCCAATACTATGCTCTCCACACTGTCGTGACCATGATCGGACTTATAAATCCCGGTTATCGTAGTTTTCTCCGCATCAGTCGTGATCGTAGCATAACAGCCCTTAGTGCAACAGCACCAGACAATATTGCCAGTCTTCTTAGTGCAAATGTTTCGGTATTTATAATTGTCAAAGACTAAACTCTCGCCAACCCTGTTACTAGATATCACTTTAAAACTCATGTCTTTCTTGGGGCGAAAATAACTAAAATATGTTCAAAAGTAGTGATTTAAGTTCAAAGTGGTCTCGCTGAACTGTTAACTGAACTCAGAAGAACACAGAGAAAACACAATATATGTATATCGTATTTGTCAGAGAACCCATCACCCAAACCCAGGTAGCTCCACAGGGGGCGCCCCCTACCTCTTAAACCTTAACCCTCAACCCCCCCCTCTCACTCACCTTGAAAAGTAGAATGTTTTCGGCTATAACAATTGAGGGACCTTCGTAGTATACCTGTATAAATGTGGGTGGTTTTAGACTATGAAAAGTGGGATATTTTGGGCTACAATTTTCCAAAAGGAGGATTTTTTGGGCTACTTCCGTAAATATTATTTAACGAGATGGCTTCTATAAGGTCGCTATGCACACATCTCTCATAATCTATTGTGCGAACGATTATTTAAAACATCTATATCATTTCGGGGGAGTTTTCATAGCGGTTAGCGATAAGTACGATAGCAGTGAGATTCCGATAAGTGACGAGGATATCGAGAGTGTTTGGTGCCGCATAGGTAAAGATGGCTCCAAAAAGGTGTTCATATGCTCGTTTTACAGGACACCTAACGCTGGTGTAGATTGTATTTTAAGTCTCGAGAAACAATTATCAAAGCTTAGACTGATAAATCAAGATGGTATCGTTATAGTCGGTGGTGACTTTAACTTACACTCAATTGATTGGGAAAATCTATGTTTCGAATCTAGAGGTAAAGAACGCGAATCCTGTGAGGCATTAATCGAAACATTCTGCGAGCACTCTCTCCTTCAATTAGTCAGAAAGCCAACGCGATTGGGAAACATATTAGATTTATTAGCAACTAACGTCCCAGAAAGAATAAACAAAGTCACCATTGAAGATGGGATAAGTGATCATCAGGCCGTATATGCAGAGTGTAAGTTGAAAATCGATAGGCACCCCAAGCCTCAAAGAAAGTTTTATATATTTGCTAGGGCAAACTTTTCAAGCTTCAGGTCGCGCCTACGAGAAATACTACCTGGCTTCCGTGATATGACCGAACGATCAGGTGCTGAGTCGTCATGGAAACTATTCAAGGATATAATGCTAGAGAGTATCGATAAGTACGTTCCAATTAAATCGAAGGTCGACAATAAAGAGCCACGTTGGTACAATAAGCAAGTTAGGAGTGCGCTTAGGCGTCAGAGAATATGCCACGCGAAAATAAAAAATATGCCGTCTACATCATCCGATGAATATAGAGCAACTAAAGTTAAGACGTATAAGGAATCCCGCGCTAAAGCGAGAACTACTATGCGCGAGGCTTTTACTAACTTCCGGAATAAGGTATTAAATAATTATTTGAAGGAGGACCCTAAAGCGTTTTGGTCCTATGTGAGAGAGGTCCAAGGTAGAGGCCCTACAATACCTTCCCTGCGTAATGACTCGGGTGACGTTATTCATGATAGCGTAGAGAAAGCCAACCTGTTAAACGGTCATTTTGTAAAAGCATTCACAGCCGTCAGCGACCATTGCGTACATGTTGCACCCGCAATAAGGGGGGGAGGGCTGATGGACGATATAGTATTTTCTGAGGTGGGAATAGCAAAGCAATTAAGTTCCATCAGACATAACAAAGCCACTGGCCCCGAAGAAATTCCTGCTCGCGTTTTAAAAGAATTAGCAGAAGAAATAGCACCTTTTCTTCTGATTATCTTCGAGAAATCCATTTCTCGCGCAGAGGTCCCTAGCGACTGGAGGTTAGCGCACGTTACCCCAATTCATAAGGGCGGAGACAAGGAGAACCCAGAAAATTACAGGCCGATTTCTTTAACTTCGATATCGTGTAAGATTCTCGAACATATACTCGTTAGCAACATAATGCGATTTCTTGATAGTAATTTATTGTTAGATGATTGTCAACACGGCTTCAGGAAAGGCAGGTCATGTGATACTCAGCTCGGTCTTTTTGTTAATTGTTTACTGAGAAGCGGAGAAAAGAATACGCAGGTCGATGCCATCTTCTTAGATTTTAGGAAAGCCTTTGATAAGGTACCTCACAGGAAGTTAATAACGAAATTAGAAACCTTAGGCGTAAATTCTAAAATCGTTAGTTGGATCCGTGAATTTTTAAATCATAGGAAGCAGATGGTTGTTATAGATGGGAAATCTTCGAACTTAGTGGAGGTTGTCTCTGGCGTTCCACAGGGTAGTGTAATTGGTCCGTTATTATTTCTAATTTATATAAACGATATCAGCTCAGTAGTCAGAAGTAAAATTAGGCTTTTCGCGGACGACACCGTCATCTATAGAGAAATAAGCAATCCGGAAGACCACCAGTATCTCCAAAATGACCTAGAAGCTATTTCTGCATGGTGTAAGGATTGGCAGTTAGAGATAAACCAAAAGAAAAGCTGCGTCATCAACTTCTGGAGAACCAAGAATATCTCGTTGAATAATAATTATTCGTTGGACGGAGTAGATATTCCAGTTTCAGACTCGATTAAATACCTCGGAGTCACGATCCATCGTGATCTCTCGTGGGACACCCACATTCGCCGATTGATAGGTGCCGCTAACAAAAAGCTGGCCTTTATAGGGAGAATAGTTCGAAATAGCTCCGAAAAAGTGAAAGAATTATGCTATTTATCCTTGGTTCGACCGCAGGTCGAATATGCTTCAGCTGTGTGGGATCCTTACGAAAAGGGACTCACTAACGAGATAGAAAGGGTTCAGCGCAGGGCAGCTAGATTTGTAAAGAGGAATTACGATAGTAAACAAAGCGTAACATCATTAATAGAAAATCTGAAATGGACATCGTTAGAGGAACGTAGGCTGCAGGCTAGAACTAAACTACTGGAAAAATTTATGTCGGAGGGACTAGCGAATGAGGTAGTAGGACTTATCAGAAGCCCGACGTATTTCGGAAGGCAGGACAGTGATGATAAGATTCGCGAGATTGATTGTAGAACGGAGCGATATAGAGGATCGTTTTTCCCTAGGACGATAAGAGACCATAATAGAAAAAGATGACGTAGGAAAACTATGGACCCTTGGTGCACTGCACCCCCTGCCATCCACCGAAAAGGTGACTTGCAGGGTATAATGTAGATGTAGATGTAGATGTATCATTCCAATAATCGCCTTCCAATTCAAGGCTTTTAAGTTTTGCAGGTATGTAATGGGAAAAGAATGACTACGTTCATTGGCGAATTTATGCACAGACGCACGAGACGCTAGCTGGGGGCCTCGTCGAAAAGAGGGCCTCACTAGAGGTTGGTTTTAAGCATAGGCGACTGCTAAGAGCGAATTGACCATGGAGGCTACTCCTTCATGCGGGTTCTATCAGGATAGATATGATGGCGGACGATACGTCTAGGCCTTCACCCTCGCTCCGTGTTTATTGCTATCTTTCTTTGGTGTTTTTATTGACAGTAGTGCAAATTTACGCGAGAAGTCACCGTGAATATTCATTCTACTCCCATGTCTGATTGCTCGTATGGTCCAACAGTCTGCAGTTATAGAGCTTTTAGTTTTCCTTGCTCTGCAGCTTTGTGCCGATCCCAACGTTACGAAGCCTACGGCGTCTCTGTGCCCGGTAAGAGGAGCGATCGACGCTGCCCTCCTGTGAGCCTTCGGACGGTTGTTTCTCATTCCCTTCACACTGCTTTGGTTGGTTATATGACTGTGTTATTATTATGTGGTGATATTGAGTTAAATCCGGGGCCTAATCAGGGCTTCCCCTTGTGTTTTTATTACCAAAATGTGAGAAGCATTAAAAACAAATTGTCAGCTTGTGACTTGTATGCAACGGTTTTGTCACAGTTAGATGTCTTAGCTTTTACGGAAACTTGGCTCAATTCTTCCGTTAAGGACAGTGGATTTGCATTTTCTAATACCCACAAAATTTATCGCCGAGATCGATCCTCTAGGGGTGGTGGCATGCTTTTAGCAATTAAATCAGGTTACTCCTCAAAACGAAGAAATGACCTAGAAACTTCCTGTGAAATCTTGTGGACTGAAATCTCTTTCGCGCGCAATCCATCTTGCTCATCTGCCCATAAAAAAGTGTTCGTTGGCTGTTTTTATCGGCCCCCGTCGAGTGATATCAAGGTTTTAGAAAACTGCCTCACTTCAATTATGCGAGTGCTACCGCTTGGTCCTGTAGTGTTACCCGGTTATTTCAATCTCTCCATACAGTGGGAGTCCTCTTTTAGAGGTGAAACTAAATCTCCCCATGACGAATTCTTTTACGAACATTTCATTACCGCTCTTGGGCTGTCCCAACATAATCTTTTTCCTACCAGAGATCTGGCAACGCTGGACTATATCGTCTCCTCAGTTTCTCCGCTTTCTCTCACTCCTGGCTGAAATATTTTCGACCCTGACCATGAGTCCCTTGACGTGGACTTCCGCTTACCAGGCAACCTCTGGCGACCCAAGGGTCCCCCCACCCTGTCCCGACCGTTTCCCGCTTGGAAGAAAGTTTGCTGGGATGATGTCAATCGCCGTCTAACTGCACTTTACTGGGGCATATTGGATTCCTTATCTCCCGATGAAGCAGTGAGCTACCTGCAGGATATTATTGCTGGAGTGATTAAGGACTGTGTTCCATATGTCAAGCCCAAATCTAAACGTTTCCCTCCTTGGTATAATAGAGACACTCTTTTGACCTTAAAAAACAAAAACCGAGCTTGGGAACTTTGGAAAACTCACCGCAGTTTAGAATCACGAAACACTTTTGTTAACTTAAGGCGCTTATGTAAGTCCCTATTAGAAAAAGACTATACTAACTACATTAACAAAATCTCCTCTAATATCTCCTCAAACCCCCGGCAGTTCTGGGCGTTCGTCAATGGGCGTCGTAATAATAGGGAAATACCAGATATAGTTTTTAATGGCCCTCGTCTAGCTGTGGGACTCAATAGACCGGAACTTTTTAACAATTTTTTTAACGAATGCTTTGTTCTCCCTCGTAACATCTCCAGTGAGTTTGAAGACCCACACTTGCATCATGTAGCTTCTAATTTTACATTATCTGATTTACAAACTTCTCCATGTGAAGTCTATGAATTCCTATGCAAAATTAATCCACATCGCTCTATAGGCCCTGATGGACTAAGTCCTGTATTTTTACGCAACTGTGCTTCTTCTCTCTGTATTCCATTGAGTATAATTTTCAACAGATGCTACTCCTTAGGTCTCTTTCCCTCTCAATGGAAACGTGCGAATATTATTCCGATTCATAAATCAGGTTCCAAATCGGACGTTACAAATTACCGACCAATTTCTTTACTTCCTATTCTTTCTTCAATTTGTGAAAAAATTATTTTAAACCGCCTCTTTTATTTTACTTCTCCGCACTTATCCACCAAACAACATGGCTTTGTTCCGGGCCGCTCTTGCTTGTCAAATCTAGCTGTTTTCCAAAAGCACTCCGTGGAAGCCTTAGAAAATAATTCACAACTAGATACAATATTCCTTGATTTCTCTAAGGCTTTTGATTCTTTGAATCACAACCATCTACTTAATAAGCTTAGTCACCGCTTCAACTTGCATGGAAATTTCCTTCTGCTATTACGTAGTTTATTAAATAACAGATATCAGCGAGTCATTCTTTCAGGCCATACTTCAAATTGGTCAATTGTTCCTTCAGGTGTTCCTCAGGGCAGTGTTCTTGCCCCCTTTTTGTTTAACCTTTTTATTGATGACTTATCATCTCAATTACGTCCCTCTCAAGCCGAAATACTTATGTATGCAGATGACTGCAAAATATTTAGGCAAATTCACTCCGCTGAAGACAGCTTAATACTTCAACAGGCACTCAACATCGTAACCAACTGGTGTTCTGATTCTTCTCTTCGATTAAACCCAAACAAATCCACCGTAATGACCGTAACTCTTCGCAAAAATCCTCTAGAATTTAATTACACAATTGACTCTATTTTATTACCCAGAACCATTCTTCAGAAGGACCTAGGGGTATTAATTGATAATAAGTTAAACTTCACAGCACACATAACTGCAACAAAACGCAAAGCTATGTCCCTACTAGGAATATTATACAGATTTACGGACATAAAGGATGCAGCTTCCCTTAAATTATACTTTTCCACATTAGTCTTCCCAGTTGTGAATTATGCTTCCCCTATTTGGTCTATGGCTGCAGCCTCTAATCTTTCTTCTCTTGATTGCGTACTAAATTTCTTTGTTAGAATAGTTAAATATCGTATACCCTCTCTCCGGACTTCCTCTAAGGAAGCCATCCTAACGGCCTTGTCCCTAGACCAATTTTCGGTATCTCGACAAAAATCTGACCTCTCCTTATGTTATATCATTTTAAACTCTAATATAGACAGTCCAGAGCTCTTGGCCTCTTTCGGTTTACGAGTACCATCTAGAACAACACGCTCTATGGATTTACTCCACATTCCAACCACAAGGTTATCTATTATTAGGCGCTCTCTTTTTTTCCGTCTTCCTACCCTATTTAATTATCTACCTTCCCACATAGATCCGTTTATCCTTTCCTGTAAATCATTTATCAAAGGTTCTAGAGCTCATTTACCTCATTCTCACCTCTAATTTCTTTGTGCTCTATCCGAAGTGTTATTTTCCCTTTTCTCTTTCGTGTTGTATTCTTATTATTATTATTATTCTCTGTTTTTTTCCTGTTTTTTATTCGCTTTTATTTATACTCATGATGTTATATATTTCACCCTAAAATGGCGAATGCTGTATGTGAAATTTTTAATTAAATAAATAAAATACACGCCGGCCCCGCAATTTCTATATACATATTTAAATTTAAGTGGTGTTCGAAGCATTCTCACGGCTTCGTTTGTTTTACTCTCCGATTCTACATTTACCTGCCGCCAATCTCGGCGTTGCTTATAAAATCTTCATGACACTTATTCTCTGCGTCTATCTAGCCGACCACTTGGCGTAATGAATGTAAAAATACTTCCTCGAGATTCAACTGGATCTATTTGACCCTTTTGGAAGCCAACTGCACTCATAATCCGCGAGAAAGTTTATGTAAGATGCCCGGGCTCAGCTTATGGTTTTGGCTATTTCATAACTGTGGGGTGGTCATCTGGTCTCGACATATAATATCTTATCCGGCTTTCCTCGGGCATATTTCCTTCTGAGTTTCACTCCGAACCTATTCGGATTCTCTTGTGTTCTCTCTAGTCGGACATATAGCAAGAGGCAAGAGACGTTTTGGTTCGCATATACATTTTAGATCGTGATAATGACAGAAAAATTAAGTGAAGGTTTATGTAGTAGGTGTCTATTTTGTCTGCGACATTTTTATGCTATTTGCTTTTGTATTATTTTTTAACTGCACAAAAGAGTATTGATAATATACAATGCAAGTGGTGCTGGTTTTTTCTATTTCTGTGGTTTCTATAGGTATGTTTCTAATTGTTCTTCTTTCAAATTAAAATTGAACTTGCATTTTGATTAGTAAATATGTAAAAGAACAAATAAAGAACTTTTAAATGATCAATTTGATAGAACCGAGGGATAAATTGAACTGTCATCTTGTCATTTCTTAACCGAACAATTTTTCGAATTGGATTGCGACTTGAACCATTTTAAATGATTTGCCACTATGTTCACCGATTTCACTATGTTTTATTGAAGGTTGGAAATAGTTTCCTTGAAAAATATTTTAAATAATTTTAACAGATTAGCGCAATTTTGGCCTGTTTTGTTCAGTAGGGATAATACATAGTGTCTGCTTATGTATTTGACGGGATTGGACGTTTTATAATTAATTATATCTACTCACACTAACTCTCTTACGTCTTGTTTCGTCGTTTGGTTAACAGTATGAATTTTATCGTTTTATTCTAGTCTAGTCTATTCTAATGTTAAATGTTGTCGTTATTAATTGCGAGGTAGAAAAATAGCCAATATTGATAGGTTTGAAAACTATCTTCGTTTTTACTGAAAGCATTTACGTTATAACACATTTCAATCAAAATGAGGAAAAGGTTTCAATCTGGAGAAGATAAAAGAAGAAACAGAAAGTGAGAGAAAATATTGAAAAGCAAAGAAACTCTATTACTGATTTTTTATCTCCTTCTGAATCAACTGCAAGTGATATATCAGAAAATGAAGAGATATCCGTATTAAACCGTATACAGGAAACGACGCAACTAACAACAACTGAAGAAATTAAAGATGAATAAAATGAAGCTATTAAAAAGAGGAATAAATTGAAAACTTGAAAACAAATACAGGCATTGATAGGGCGCATTGATACTGAGTTGCTGAAGCAAATACAGAGTGAACAATATTACTGGCGTGAAATTTCAAAACGAATCATTTCTACAGTTAAATTATTAGCTAGTCTTGGTTTGGCATTTAGAGTAAGTGACGAAAGCGTATCTAATGATCGCAAAGGTAACTTTTTAAGCTTTTTGGACTATCTTAGTGAGTTTGATGATTTAAAAAATGCCATTTAGAAATTTATGTTGATTGTGGACAAGGATACACAAGTTATCTCTTACATAAAACATGTGATGAGTTTATAACTCTTACGAGAATAGAAGTAAAGGAGCAATTTATATTTGAAGTTAAGGAAGCAACGTGTTTTTCAATTTATTATTGAGTCTACACCCTGTGTAAGTCACAGAGACGTATTTTCGTCAGATTTTTATTTTCCGACACCAAATCAATGAGTCGCATTCTGGAGAAGGCATCAAATTAATGTTTTCCCCTCGGGCTTCTGAAAGCATAAATCCGCCGCTGACTCCGTTGCTTCAATAAACTTCATACAGTTGCTGGCTTGTGTCTCTCTCTCGAGGCATTAAGGCATTATCGGTAGACATCGTTTAAAGTTGCTTACCCATGCAGATATGCTGTGTTGTCGCTAAAAAAAAACTTAGTTGCTTCGTCATTAACTCTGGTTATTAGTTTTTATAAAGGAAGAAAGTTTTTATCCTGCACTGCAATTAGGAGCTACGAAACGATATTTTGTAATCACGAGTTATGTAATATTATTTCTTTTGCTTTGTGACATTTTAAACAAAGAGTAAATTGGTGAAATTAGCAGTAATCGGCGCAACTTTGTTTTGATGTGGAATGTTGGTATTCGTTAGAATGTTCTCGAGATATTTAGCCTGTATGGTATTCATAAGGTAACCATAGTTTGAAGCATATATTAAAGTGATTGATAATAATGCGTTTCAGATTGTCATGTTTTGTTGCTGTTTTTTATTTTCTTGCGGCAACATGAAGACTATATTTATCTTCATTTTTCGGGTAAATAAGAGCTTGCATGAGCGCAGATGATCTTTCTAAAGACGTAATATATGAGCATACTAGTTCCGGAGTTACAGATTGAAATTCAATACGATTGAGAATTATTGATTTATTTCATCGTTTAGTCTGTTGTAATTACTGTCGAATCGTTATAAGTATCGATTTAGAGTTATCTCAAGAGGCTAGGTTCGATCGATCAGTTTTAGTCGCTGTATTCCTTTATACGTATAGCTTATCTATTTATTGAGATTTTTATATTCGCCTGTCTATCTTGATTGAATGGATTGCAGGAGACTTACCTGTTTCCGTCCGGCCAAGATTCATTTTTTATGATATTTTGGAAAAGAAAAATATTATCCCCGATGGTCGAACCGAATGGAAAACATATGGTACATAATGTGTTATAATCGATCGTTTCATTTTAGGAGTCACATTAAAAGGGTCACTAATAGACGAAATTCCTTTTGAGGGGAACGGCATATGTAAAGAAAAATGACTTATTTAGTACTTAAAGAACATAAATTTTTCTCTTTCAGTTTTCTGCTATTCAAATCTTTTAATGCTTGCTGTTTACTCTCAACTTAACGTTTCTCCATTATTCCAAGCTCTCTCATTCTCTCGACTTTTCTAGAAAATCAACATTTCGCATATCATTATTGGCTGCGTTATTCTCGCTCCGTTCTACACATGTCAAACAACCTGTCTCAAATTCCTTATTTAATTTAATCTTTTTTATTAGTCGCTTTATCATTTTTCGCTCTGGCTATTTTATCTCCATATATTTAAAAGACTTTGTTATAGCTCTTCCAGGGAAAACTGCTTTATTCATGGATATTTATCGTTTCCTGTTTTATTTAGTGCATTTCTCAAACATTCTTTGCATGCAACATGAAGGTCATTGCGCAATTAAGCGCTTAAATACGTTAAAATAACTTGCGTAGTAATAATTCTATCATATACATTAATTGATAAACATTGATGGCTTTGGTCCATCTTTGTTTAGCAATTTTGTAACTTAAGGTAATTATATTCATAAGGCATTAGGTACCTATTTACGATATACACATTCATAATTACAAAATAGTAGAAAGTAGCGGGAAGCACAGGCCCATAGACTAAATTCCAACTGCTGATTTTTGGGAGTCAGGAATTATAATGAATTATAATTCTCCATTGAAATATCGAGATCGTTTTTTTCATTTACGTGTTAGAGTCGAAACTCTTTTAACAAGCACCCAAATTCAAATACCATTACATATACTCAGAAGATATCTCACAGGTCGCTTTATTACCAATTGTAAAAGTTGAGTAGCTATAGTAAAACGTATTCCGCCCCTAAAAGCCTTTCATTTGGGTCTCTCCATGAGTATCTCTTCGACACCCCCACCGGCTCTCCAACCACAGTAAGTGTCCACTGGACTCCCTGCGACACCTAGATGCCACTCATATCTTAACTTTTCCCTTTCTCAAGTGTATGTATATATATATATATATATATATATGGATGTCAACAAGGTGTTGGGATGAGGAAACCCAGTGAGCACTCACCAATCAGACGACTTCAGGTTGGCGAGGCCCCGGGGATGTCGAAGCGACACACGTAAAATAACACAAAAACACAGAAACATCACAAACGTAAAGCTTTCGGAACTACTCCTTCTTCAGCTACAGAGAGAAACTATATATATATATATATATATATATATATATATATATATATATATATATATATATATATATATATATATATATTCCCTAATATGTATATATATATATATATACACACACATATTCCATGTGTGGTAAAGTATAAATAAAACGTGATTACCATAGCTATCTTTGTAAAACCTTTTTCTTTCCATCTCACCCGTCTCTTCCCCCTTCCCTGCGTATTCATTTTGACCCTTGCAAGGGTTTCGTCAGACTCTCAACCATCTCCCTTCGTGCGCCACGCTACCATTGCCGTCGGCGCTGACTAGAGCACCTCGTTGCAGCGCATATATTTTTTCCCTCACGACCGGGATCATAATACAACTCTACACGCCCTTGTGAATGCGTCTATTTCTTCTCACAGCGTCCCGATTGATGCACTAGGTCTGCACGCGCTTGAAGGCTAGCTACATTCGCGGGGGCTCGTTGGTCTCCTTGAAGCCCCGTTACCGAGCCTCGGGAATCGCAGCGGCGTCAAGCCCCCCACCCCCTTCCTCCATCGCGGCATCACTCTCCCCCGACTCCCATTCCTCCTCCACCGCGCTCTTCCCCTCATCCACCCTTCCTCTGCCTCCTATCCTCTCCCACTCCTCCTCCTCTTTTTCTATTCCCTATCCCATGGCCGTTAATTGACACGGAGACTGCCTCGATAAGATGCATGGGCTGCAAAAGTTGCCATTAGTCGTATATTAAACGCGGCTCTAAGGGTGGATAGGCAAGCCTCTTGCACTTGCCTCTCCCACCCTCTTAAGGATTGGCCAACCGCGACACCGCAGACCCCACGACTCCTCCGTTGGATTAGATCCCTCGGTGTCTCTAAGTCGAGTGCCACGTGCGTGGAGACCAGTGTTTTGACTCTATCGCGTGGAATATGAGGGATCGGAGGTGTGGGTAGGCGGCATCTCGTTGGATGAGGTGATACCCCGAGGGAGCTTAACAGCTCGGGAATTAGTAAAAATAAACGTTTCGTCGCGGTTTTACGGGTCCGTCGTTTGGAGCGGCGTGGAGGATGTCATGTCGGCGGCAGGAGAGCTCGCTCTTGATGGTACGTAAAGGAGTAAAGGCGGGAGAGAGGGAGCATGTGCGGTGTTGAGATATGTAGGTTAAGAGGCGAGGCGGGCGTTGAAATTACCCACCGGTGGACTTATTTTCGTCTGCCGTCCCGTTTCGCGTCTCTCTTTTGTTTTTACGCGGGGTGTAACAAGATGTTGTTATTTTACTCATTTTCTCCGTGTCCCGTGTTTTTTCAGACGGTTCGTGTGACGCGCGCTCTTGTAGAGCATCGGTTTCCACGAAAAGCGTGTTACCATGTGTAGTCACTCATAGGGTGTTTAAATGTTTTCTTGCCTTTTAGTCATTTACAATTAACTTATTAACAGGGACGGGCGTGGATGTTTGCGTCGGAATATAATTAACCTAGTTTGTGGCGCTTCAAGAGTAATTGGCTTTCTAAAATGTTGGTGTTGCTGAAATATCCGCGTATCGATGATGCGTTATCATAATTAGGTACTTACATTGCGAGGGCAGTCGTGCTATTTTTTATTACGCAATAGATTACCCTACGATGATATTGGTGATGACATATTAGCTTAATGTGAGCTTATTTTTAATTTTTCGCCTCATTTATCTCTTCATCCTTAATTAATTTTTGCGGCGGATGACGCAATGAATTTTTAATGAAATTTAGAGAGAGGAAATTGAAGTACAGTTTTTAATCGCCTGTATTGCGTTGTGTAGTGAATATAAAAGAAACGCATTATTTTTATGGTTTGGTTCCTGGATATCAACACTTTGAGATAATTTTTTGCATGTTTTGCAAATTTATTTTTAGAAATCGATATGCAAATCTCTTAAGCAAATATTTTCTTGAAAATTATATATAGTATCGAAATCATAAAAAATGAGCGAAATTCTTTTGGCCGCTCATAGATTTAAATTTTAGTTTTAAATGCGTCTAAACAATATAAATATCTAACTTTGCTTACGAGTTTGACTCTTAAGGGAAAAGGTCCTCTCAATTAGGTATTATTAATGGTCATGTAAACCAAGATATTAGTACATACCTAACTGGGCAAATGAGTCTGATGTACTGTTTTACAATCCTTATAATTTTTTATGGCACCACTATTATAGGATACTATTTGTTTTTATTTTAACAGTGTTGAGTTTTCTGTGAATCACGAGATAAAAGTCCAATTATTATTTTTATGAGTTTTAGCAGTTATGCTCTGTAGATATTTGTAGACACCTACTCACTTATTTTTGCCACTCTAATTTTGTATTTACTGCGTTCATTATAGGCAGGTATATATGTAAGCTGTCAGCGCGCAAATTTAGCGGTAGGGCATCATCCAAATTACATTGTTAAAAAACATTCTGATCAAAGTCCGAGCTGGACACTTAAAATTCAATTAAGTCAAAAATGAAGATTTTCCTGGCTGAATTTCTTTTAATGCGTCCCTAATGACCCCATTCATGAAGAATTTGAAATTAACCTTATTATTATTATCCTCAGCAATGAGACATTCCGTTACCATGGCATGTCGCCGCCTCGTTTGAACCCATTGTTGGTTGATTGATAGTTATTCCATCCTTGCACCTCCCATCTTGCAACTTAATCTGTATATACGCAATAAAATTATAAAGTCTCGCCTAAATTCAGCTTCATAAGCTTTTAACTTTCTTAAAACGTTTTATGACACTATACATTGGAAGAAAATTATTCATCAACTCGACAGATTTCTGCATCCGGTTTCGTGAAGTTTTCTTATTAATTACTCACAATATTGGAATTTCTAGTCGCTCTGTCACGTGTTACGCCGTACCACGAGTGAAGTATTTCCTGTTCAGCAGGGCGATTTTTATCGGTATATTTAGCCCATTGGGTTCCGGTGTATATGGCGGGAGTCTTTATCTGGCTGCCAATTTGACAAAGGCCGATAAAACTTTAATGCGAATTCTATCGTCGAACATTTATTATGATTGAAGTATAACGAGTAGTTTAATCTGAATACATAATACTTAATCCAAAACTTCCGACACGCGAACACATATGCTTCGACGACGTGTTTCTCTCTACCCTGCCTAAAAAGTGAATGAAGCAACAAAATAATGTATCTCTGCACATAGTTATCCGATGAGGAATAATTCCGTACGATACCTATAATTTTCCGACTCCCCTTTGCTCCCGCTCCGTGCCGAATGTCTTGCTCCTCCAAGTTCCCGGTATCCTGCTCTCCTCTCCCTCCTTGGCCGCGGCTCCCCCACTCTCCTTCCCCTCCACCCCCTCCCATCAACCGCGGCCCCCAGTTATTCATCTACAAGAGAGCTGCTTTTCCCCTCATCCTTGGCGGGCACACCCTTCCAAGTCCAGGGAAATGTCCTCCAATGGTTTATGCCGGTGCAGTGAGAGGTGCTCCTGCTTTAGGGTTGTCTGTCGTTACGAAAGAGAGGAGTGAAGAGGGCGGAGATCCGATGGATTGTCGAATATAGTACCCTGAGCAATTCGCTCTCCGTTGAGGTGCGGTCGGTATTTTTAATCACTTCCTTTATGGCTTCCTGAATCGCGTCCGTGCCTTATAAAGAAATTCACGTCCGACTCGAAATTTCTTTCTTCCCATCACGGATCTCCTGTTTTCTTTAAGCTCATGAATGTTCGATTGTGTTTTGTTTTTTAGGGCATTTTCTTACAAAACGTGATTAAGTTATTGAAGTGTACGTTTGTCTCTCCGCTGTTTTTATTAGTTTTTGTGTGTATCATCCGAGTCACTTTTTATGTTGGATAGATTTTTAAAAATTATTGCTTGACACGCGGGAGTATATTTTGTTTAGTTCCTATTTCGTCCACCAGAGGTACCGACTGCTTGTAAATTAAGAAACGAGATGACATTTTGCTGAAACTATAAATGATAGACAACTCAAGTTGCGAAATTTGTTATTTGTAGTCGACCGCAATCGATTGGTGGGAGACTTTAACTTTCTTCTCAGCGATAAATAAAAAAAAGAAATATTTAACTTTGCAGACTCTCTCGAAAGTTCTTTTTCAGGCATAAATTATGAAAAATTAATATACCTCACGCAGCAGAATTTTCCAAGTAGTTCATTAAAAACGTGTTTCCATCATTTGCTTCGCTAATACTACTTATTTAATCTCTTTTCGCATTCATTCACGCCCTGTTGCGGGAAGTCTTTATTTCGCCTTGCTTCGGTCGGATTTTTTTCCAAACCCAATCAGTAGTTTGTTAACAAGTGCCGTAAAAGTCTGCAGTTGGAATACTTCGGAGTTCCTTCGACGTGTTGAAAATAGTGCGTGGGATGGTTGACTCAAAGCAAGTCATTTTTATTGAAGGTTAGTTGGGGAGCGATTGGATGTATCGCCCGCGCATCATAAATCGAGGAAGGCTTTAAGATGTACTTAAAAACGCTCCGAGCCGTAAAGGTAGCATCGTCCGGAGTTGTTGGCCTCACAAGTTCCATCCTACACGGGGGTATTTTCATGTGATGTCTGCGGAAAATATTTTCTTTCTCTCTCTTTTATTGTGCATTGCCATGTTGTCCGGCGCGCACCGTGTTTCCACCGATGCTCCGATAAGACCAGGAGAAAATCTCTCGACTCACTTGCAGAAGAAACGGAAACGATAAATGCGAGCAATTTAAACTCCCCTTGATTGCTGTAGGTGCTGTGTCAACGAAGGTACTTTTTGACTACCTTGTAACAGAGTCGTCACTGGTACTTGGTAATTTTTGCTTTCTCGCCGATATGCATTGGCGTTTATTCTATCTGTTTTTTAGACACGCGGTAGAATATCTAAAACTAGAACCTTGCGGGAAGAAAAAAAACTCAAGGTGTAGAAAATTCCACTCTCAGAAATTCCAGATGACGTAATGTAATTCTGAGATGGAAGAAACATTATCTTAGAGATCCCTAAAACTCGAATTATAATGTTTCTGCCGATTTTTCAACAAGAGAAATGGGTGTTTACTGCTTAAAACATTTTTTTTTCATTAATTATCACTTTTATATTTAGAGTTTCATACTTGTAAACAACGATTATTTGAGCGCCTTATCGACACGGTTTTACCAATAAGATTATCCTCTTATTCTGATGTGGCTGAAGCTATTCCATCATTTTGCTATTTTCATGGCAATAAAAATATTTTACACAAATATCGTGGTGAGCTAGTTACTTAACCACAAACAATTAAACAAGCTAACTCGGACGTACGCTTACTCATAAAACGTAATTATGGATATTTATGAAAAAATTGCCATTTCTGTTAATAGTTCTACAGCAAGTTATTTATGGCAATAGATCGTATCGGAAGATGCATTTTATTTTAACACTATTCATGATTAGCGTTAACCTAGAATCATCACAGTTAATAATTTTTTGAACGTGTTCACTAGAGAAATATCGGTCATGCGTTATGGTTTAATTGGAATTCAAGAATAACCGCTCATTTCGTCTACAATGCAGTCATCTCCGGTGAAGGTTCACCGAGAGTAGGTTCCAATTTTTAAGAATGCCGGCTGAAGCTTCATTTGGCACTTATATCAATATTTTGCATTTAAAGGAAAGGTTGAATTTAATCTGTGAGTGTTTTGAATTCACTCCCATAATCGATCTGAAAATTTTTTTCGAAGTAACCAAATGATTCTGCTACCACTCCAACTGAGGTATTTGTCTTTAATTAAGTTTATTTATTTTTGTGTTCGTAATTGGTGTAAATTTATTTTATTTGATGGACTTGAGAATGGTCATACTATTTTTTTTGTTCCGTCGCGCTATTTCCTCAAAACGTTATTGATTGAATCTATTAATTAGCTTCTTCCGAGTTTTTCCAATAATTAATCCTTTGCAATCTATACCTCTCACAATCCGAAAGGGTCTATTTTTTCTCAGTATTTAGCCTCATTCGTACCAATAATACCACCGTTCTTACGAATAAGTATAACTATTAGTTTCGTCGCGATTGAAATTTTGAGGGGTCGTTCACGTTACAACAGGAATTTTGGTTTTACAGCTGATGAAAACAGGCATTGTCATTTTCATTAAGCTTTAAGCAATGTTACACAAATTTTATGGTCGTCATCCTCTTGCAATCTGTTTCTACTACGTGTTTTTTTCATTGGCCTAAACGAATAAAATTAGAAATTCGCTAAAATAGGACTATAAGGTATGTGACGCAGACATTCCCAACCCATAATTTCCCATTTTTGTCTAGATTTGGCTGCAATGTGAGGTCTCGCGTTCCCCTGTCGGAGAATAATAACTTTGCACAGGAAGCCTGTACTTTTTTACTTTTTTAGCGAATAGTTACAGTAGCATTACCTATTTACTATGGACACTTTGGCATCTAGGTAAAATGTCCACGTGAATGACAACATTTCAGGCCCAAATCGGACGCCATAACTTTACCAACCGAAGGAATCATCTTGATTTTTTCGGTAATGGTTACCACGAGTGCTTCAATACTTGGTCTCTGGTGTATGGTAATGAACCCATGTTTCACCGCACGTAACCATGCTATGTGAAACGTTTGTAGTTCTGCTTGGAAGCAGCAAAGAATCTGAGATTAAATCTGGAGTCTGTCAATTTGGTTCACATCTGGGAGCTTTCGAGGAACCCTTCGTGAAGACACTTTTCTCAAGTTTAGAAGTTTGTGAATGATTTTTTTCTACATACACAGAACTTAGGTTTGTCGTCTTACTAACTCAGAAACAGTTTTTGACGGTTTTCCAAGATTAACTATTCAACTCTGTTAATCATAACGGGAATAATTTTTGATGCATTTAATCCTCCTCTACCAGCATTGACAATACTATTTTTGAAACGGTTACATCACCCTTAGACTTGTCACATTTTCAGAGTGTCTTCTGCAAACTGTGTTTCAGGTCTTTGTAAAATTTCTGAATCTTTTACGTTTTCGTTTACAAGAAATCGAATAATAATGCGTTGTCTCATAGCTGTACTGGCATCATCTTGCTCCATCTTAAATAACTACAATTCTGTTCCCATGGCAACAAAAGCAAATGTCTCCCGAAACGCAAGAGGGTATGTTCTGATTAATCTTTATCTAAATGGTTTCAGTACAAACCTATGCTACACATTAAATTCCAGTATTAACATTTACGATCCTCGTAGTTTCTCAATTAGGCCTTTCCAATGGATACACTCATTTCCGTAAATCACCAGAAAATGCGCCTCGATTGCAGCCGAAATGCGCACTTGGTTTTTTATATCCTAGCTAAAGGTAAGATATCCTCAATAGCCATAACGAGGTTATGGAAAAGCAAATGCGCATTTCGGGTACATTGCAGCCATCTTCGGTGCTGGTTCGCTGAAAGTAGTTTTTATTAATATCGGATAAAGAACCAGAAAAATTATTATCAGCTTGATGGCATGAATAAATCACGAATGATTATTATCCAAATAATAAGTAATTTTGTTTATTTAGACGAATTGAATGAATGGAAACCTTTCCAGCGTTGGGTAAACATTCTTCGTTTACGGTTGAAACAATCTTTCTCTAAGTATGTGATACATGTCTCTTTAATGCCTTTCAAGCTGATTATATATATCAATTTTGTTAGTCACTTGTTTTTACATAACTCTCATTACTCGTAGAATTATTAACGGATTGTAACAATTATTATAAAACTTTACCTAATTATTTACCTTTTCGAGGTATAACAAGTGATTAGTTGTTTTATGACGGTCAGAGTGAATTGGATCTCACAGATAATGTCCATCGCCTGTAATCTATGGAAAGCAGTTAATCGCCACCGAAGCTCTTTTTAAAATTCGATTGTAACTTATTTTTATGGAGTCTACTGACAATCGTGGTGTTCTTTTAGGGCTGGAATGAAACTTGCCAAATTATGGCCAATTTTTTACCGATTCGAAGTGTAATGAGTGATGAATCGTCTCGTCAAAGCTGTTCGTCTAAACATGTTATTATTTTGTTTTCACGTAACGAGGTGTACAATAGTTCATTCATCGCGGGTTTTCTCACTGATTGGTAAAAAGATTTGTTGTTTATAATACGAAATTGTGGGGTTTTTATAATAGGACATAAGTCCGTCCGTCATTGCAAAATAAGAATTTATTTTTCCGCACCCATCCAAAGGGTGCGATTCAGCGGCCGTGCGTATGTTGAAAGCAGCTGAAGAGCATCTCCAATCAACCTCAGTGAATTGGCATTGAAACGGAGCGGACGGCGAAAGAGGAATTCTTGAGCCGCGCTACGACCGAACCCGTGTGTATCCGTATAGCAGCAACTTACGAGAGCAATTACTCTGAGGAGAGATCGCTGGGAAGGTCATTGCATACGAGTTCGAGAAAGGAGGAAGTCTAGGGAGGAGAGGGGGGCGGTTGATGTACGGGGTGGAGGGAGTAGAGAGAGAGAGAGAAGGGTTGAGAGGATGGCGATGAGGAGGAGGATATCGAGGGAGGTTAAGAGGTGGGGGGAGGAGGAGGTTGGCGGGGGAGGAGGAGGAGGGGGAGGAGGAGGAAGAGGAAGAAGAGGGGGAGGTAGATCGGGAGAGGTTTGAAAGGGGTCAGGTGAGGAACGGGATATCTGCATGCGTTACAGAGCTTGGCTGATCAGCCGTTTTTCATAATGTCCTAGGATATCATTGGCTAGGGATGATATTTACGAATTCCTGCAAGAACTCATTTTGCCAAAAATATTATCTCCCGGTATTAAATTTTGTGTTGAAAGAATATTCCTAAATTATATTTAAAACATTTACACTCATTATGTATTCATGTTAGTTCTTTGCTTCTATCGGATACCAATGCGCAAGCTTAAGCAAATAAACGACTCATCGGAATCATCTGCATGAGAGCATTAAACTCCTATGTAACATTCAATATACCGTAATTGTTGGAATAAAGTGATCCGAAGATCCTATGCAGACAGGCATAAGCTGTAAAGTTGGGAATAATTTTGAAACGAGAAAAAGTCTGCTATGACCAGGAATCGAACCCAGGTCTTCCACTTGCAGGGCGGACCTGGGTTTGATTCCTGGTCATAGCAGACTTTTTTCTCGTTTCAAAATTATTCCCAAATTCACTATACCGTTGTTTAACGGCTTTTTTTTACTGTAGGATTCGGATTCAGTATCGAATTTCTATTAATTAGATATTAAATCATGCGTTTATTTAATTACAATGTATTGAAGAAATAAACACACACGTTCCGACGGAATGACTAGCGATAGAATCCAAAACGCAATTCAGCCGCGTCGCGAGTACGAGGGACCATGATGTTATACCGTCGTAACTTCGAAAACTCTCAGGATCGTTACACTTATCTAAAAAGAAAATTCGACTAAAGGAGTTCTATTTAAATGAAATATTTGTAAAATGAAAATATTGTTTTAAAAGCTGTGAAATGTCATATAAGTATAATCGCCTCTTAATATGGCTTTGGTGATTCATTTAGGAAATATGGTGAAGTTAATTTTCAAACAATATTATATGAACTGCTTTCCTGAAGCCATTCCACTGACAGCCAAGATACACTAAGGAAATATTCACAGCTAAATGACACTACGACACTGTAGTGGACACACGGTGACGACCGTTTCCAAAATAATTTTTAAAAAGCCAAAGGACAAGTGTTTCATTACGATACAGAACTTGGCCAAATAATTCAAAGGATCTATTGTTGACGTTTCAACGAACTCGTAATAATGATACCACACTTTTCCATGCTCGTTCACTTATAATCCGCAGCGACTAAATTTCATTGCTTGAATTAGAGTCACGATTAGTTTCACTAAAATTTGAGGTAGGGTATCAATTATGAATTGCTAATTTTTATCGCTACTCAGCCTCTATAAATAACCACCAAATTCGTCTGCATTATAGCCAAAACGCGCTCCCGGTTTTTCACAGCGTAGTTATGGCCATTGGTGATACATAAAGTATTTATAATAGCCGTAGCAAAGTTACTAAAAACCAATTGTGCATTTCGGTTATAATGCAGCCGTCTTCTGATGATTCACCGCAAGTAGATTCTTTATTACTTTAACCTTCTTATGGCTGTTGGTGATACGTAAAATTGTTACTTTTTTAAAGTTTTGTCTTTTAAGTATTGTTGTTTAAATTTACGTTAAAGCAATCAGACGAGCTCCGTTACTCTCAGTTGAATAAAATCGTAAGTAGTTAAGCGGAATGGTGGATTTTAGGTCTTCGTAGTGGAGACGTATGGTGCTTGAAAAAGTGGCTGCTTAGTGAGCACGTGGAGTAGCTGCAACGCGGGCTAATCGTAGAGTCGTAATACTCCATACGTAGTTTTGTGGAATATAATTAGAGTTATAATTGGGATAGTGATAAGTCTAAATTATCCACATTGCATTAACGTGAAAAACTACAGCAGAAACTGCTAGTTTTGCAAATACTATTCCTTGCTATGTAATTTTAATGATACATTTTATTTTAACACTATTCATAATTAGCGTTAACCTAGAATCATCAGAGTTAATAATTTTTGAACGTGTGCACTAGAGAATTATCGGTCATGTGTCATGGTTTAATTGGAATTCAAGAATAACCGCTTCAGTATCAAAAATGGAATGGTATAGAAGTATAATCGCTTCTTACTATGACTTTGACGATTAATTTAGGAAATGTGGCGAAATTACTTTTCAAACAGTCTTATAAGAACTGCTTGCCTAAAGCCATTTCACTGACAGCCAAGATACACGAACGAAATATTCACCGCCAGAGGTCAGGTGCGCATCACAGACACACGGTAACGACCTTTTGCAACAAAATGGAAAACTATTTAAGAGAACTATTTCTTTACGGTGCAGAACTTGGCCAAATACATAATTAAAAAGATCTATTGTTGACGTTTCAACGAATTCGTAATAATGATACCACACTTTTCCATGTTCGTTCACTTATAACCCTCAGCGACTAAATTTCATTACGTGAATAAGAATCACGATTAGTTTCACTAAAATTTGGGGTGGTGTATCAATTAGGAATTGATAATTCTAATTGTTTCTCCACCTCAATATATAACCACCAAATACGTCTGCATTGTAGCCAAAATGCACATATGGTGTTCCATAACTACGTTATGGCTATTTGAGAAAAGTAATATATTTCCTATAGGCATAACAAAGTTCTAAGAAACTCAAGTTTATTTCAGCAGCAATATTCGAAATTAAAAATCATTAGAGGCATTCCTCTTATCACCGATCAGCGATATACATAATTTTATTATGTATGTTAGTCTTCGATAATATTCTTATACTATCCGATAAAAGTAAAGTAGGAATATTTTAATATAAACGAATAAATATCAATATCAATGGATATTTACTTGTATTTGAAAAAGGAATTGTTCCCAGATTCACAAAATTGCTTAAAATTCCTTTAAAAGCTTTGTGTTAGACGCTGTAAGATATTTATTAGAAGAAAAATCTATTAAACTCAACCGGCTGTTAATGTTTGCACTGGTTTATTCGTTGTTGATACATAAATGTTGGTGTCAACGGCGATGAAATTTATTTGACGAAAAGTTCACGTGAAAGAATGATAGGCAGTGGAATTGTCCATAAAATGCCGACGCACTGTAAAAATATTTGTCTTGCTGTGATCTGTATATAATTGAGACATTGTCTATTGAGGGTGGTACTGCAGAACGGCTGACACGCCTGATCCTTGAAATTTCTATTCATGCCTTAAAAGCACGATCATGTTTTATGTCGTAAGGAATGCTTATGTTATGTCGAACCGCCCTATTCCTTATACGCGTCGGCTCGTAGACGGATTTCCACCAAATGTTGCCAACAGAAAAGTATTTCGCAATTAAATAGAGAACTTTTTATCTTAGCTTTATTTGAAAATGTCTATTAACAGGAACTAAAGGTTGACCAATTATCATATCGAACTATCATAAAGCCTGGAAAACGTATTTATATTGGCATTTCAGTAACTAGAAATTAATTTTATGGATGGTTTTTAACTCGCTTAACTACAGATTCGCATGAAATATTTACTTGGACGTCAAATATTGTATATTAGAGCTACTATCTCTCGCATAGGGATAGGAATGGTGATAAGGGTCACGGTCACCTCCATAGACATTGCCATTGGTTGGAGCGGTAGCTTAGATGTGGTAAGGCAATCAAGTAACGAATAGATGTAGGCCAAGGGTATGGGCGATTACGGTTGGGAGAATGGCGGGCTTAAAGAAGTAATGTGAGCTCCCTAATGAACAAAAGTCAATTAAATTTGTCTGTACGAAGTTTAGGTTGATAATTCCGCTCTAACACATATGAACAGTAGTCATATGGCAAACGTAAGCGACGGAATATGACAAATGAAGTGAAATGATCGTATAAAATATACCGTGTAATGAGTAATGGAACATAATAAAAAATGAGTGAACAATTGAAACTATCAAAACCGTTATGGCTCGAGTGGAACGTATTTAATATAAGAAAATATTTTTGCTTCTCCAAGAAAAGGTGATGGTGAAACTTGCAGAAATCTCTTATCGTAAATATAGGGAAATATTATATCAAAAAGTATAGTAAAATATTTAACCATGGTAACAATATGGCTAGACAGAGGTTTGGGAGGAGGTAATCCGATGATGATGTTATAAATTCAAACTTGTTTGTTTGTAGTAAAGTAAAAAGATAAGGATTTTATCGTGATACGAATCAGTAATTGAATACATAATTGCTGTGGGTAAATGTTTTCCTTGATCGTATTTTTATCGTGTATTGTCATTTTTTGTCAATATTATCCTTGAAGAATATAACTCGCCAAAAATGCGTCAAATGAACGTTTTTACAGAATATTGCACACTCGTTTCGGATAACCGCTATTAATACGTCACTGGTCACTTCTAGTCATTCAAAGAGAGTAACGTGCATTAGAGAAAAATTAATGTTTATGCGAATCGAATAATCCCGAATATAGTACCATGAGAAATTCGCTCACGGATTAACTTTTAACTATCTTCCTGAATATCGGCTTAATACCGTAAGATTCGAACATTATATGCATAAAATATATTGCACGGGATACCTACGATGGCAGTGTTATATAGAGCGAGTGATTTGCGTTAAAAGAAAAGTTTGGTTTCGTGTGGAGATGAGTGAGGAGTTTCGAAGAGCGAAGACCTGGACGAGGAAGGGAAGTGCGAATAGGAAAGAGCAGGTGAGAACTGGGGAAGGGAGACGGGGAGGGCTAAAAGGGGAAGAGAGTGGGAAAAGGGAAAGAGAGTGAGAGATTTGGAATGAAAGGTTCTGTAGAGGAAGAGGATAAATATGTGAGGACGGAGGCGGAAAGGCTCCAACAGAGGATTTGAGGATGAGAGGAGGATGGATTGACTGATTGATTGATGATTATCTTAGCAAAACATGTATGGGCTCTTTAACAATTAAGCAAACGGTTCTTGTGGTACCTGTAATTGAGGGCGAAGGGTGGATAAGTAGGCTGACTAGTATGAGAGAGGGGTGGGAGGATGTGCGGAAGGGGAGGGGTAAAGATAATGGAGAGGCCAGGAGAGATAGAGAGCCATAGAGAGATGAAGAAAGGTCGAGATAGAAGTGGAGTGGGAAAAGGGAGAAGAGGTGGAGAAAAGAGAGGAGGGAAATTAGGTTGGGGGAGAGAGGGAAATGAATAGTGGTGGGGAGAGAGGGGGGGGGAAGAGAGGTAGGAGAGAGGGGGAGGGAAGAGGTAGGGGAGAGTGGGATTGGAGAGAGGGGAGTGAAGAGAGGTAGGAGAGAGAGAGGGGGAGGGAAGAGGTAGGGGAGAGAGTGGGAGGAAAGAGAGGTAGGAGAGAGGGGGAGGGAAGAGGTAGGGGAGAGTGGGAGGGGAGAGAGGGGGAGGGAAAAGAGGTAGGGAGAGAGGGGGAGGGAACAGAAATAGGGGAGAGTAGGAGTGAAGAGAAAGAGGAGGGTAGGAGAGAAGATAGGAAGGGGAGGGGAGAAGAGAGGTAAGGGAGAGGAGGGAAAAGAGGTAGGGAGAGAGGGGGAGGAACGATAGATAGGGGAGTATGGGAGGGAAGGGAGAGGTGAGGTGGAGGGGAGATAGAGAGGAGCGACGAAAGAAAGAAGATGAGAGGAGGTTGAGGCGGGGGAAAGGGAAATGTTGAAAGAGGTGGCAAAGGGTGGGGAGAAGGGAGGGGAAGAGCGGTGAAAGATGAAAAAATGAGAGAGAAAGGGAAGGGTGTAGAGAGGAAGAGAGAGAATTGATGGAGAAAGGGTAAGAGAGAGGGGATTAGGGGAGTAGAGAGGTGAGGGGAGTGGCGGAGAAATATATGGAGAGAGGCGGGGGGGCGAGGGGCACAATATGAGGTGAGGCCGTGAGTGAGAGTTTACCTGGAGAGGCTGTCATGTACCATTTACCGGTTGCATCCATCACGTTCCCTGCGATCGGTCGACCGATCCAGCCTCCCCCACCTACGATTCACGTCCTCTTTCCCCTTTTCCGCCTCCTTCCATTCTCTCTACCCCTCGCTCTCTCCTGCCGGCTTCCATTTCCTCTATAGCCTCCGGGTCTTCTTGTTTAGTGGCAACCCAACTTTTGGTCTTCCCATTACGGCCGAGACGACTCACCTGACAGCTCTCCTCGAAGAGTGCACCTGAAAAAGACTTTATGAAATTTTGGATTGGTTTAGTAATACCATTAATAATTTATCGCCTTCTTTGACGCTTATTATGCAGAGGAACATAATTAAATTCGGATTTTCGAGGGTGCATTCTGGAAAGATTCGTCGAAAATGGCTGTAAAAAGAACGGCGAAGCGCTGCAGTTGAATATTGCACCAGAGTTATTGTTTCTTCATAAATATAATATACTCCATACCAGTGGCGGCTCGTAGCTAAAATTAGTGGGGGTGCTGCTCCAGAAAATTTTTAGCCTTTGTTTTAAAATTGTGTAAAAGGAAAAAAACATGTATAAAAAGAAAATTTATTCAGAAACTTGATAAAATCTTAACAAAAAACCAAACATTTTTTACTTAGAATAGCTGTAAGCAGAATAATAATCTAATTCTACACTCTTCTACACTTTATCACATTCAAGAGTATGGTACACGGTTTTTAAGAACAACATACGCTGAGTAACAAACACTTCCTTCCACCATCAAGCCAGAGAAGTCAAAAGAGAAGTCAAAAGAGAAGCAAGAGAGAAGTCAAGGAAGAAGTCAAGGAAGAAGTCAAGGAAGAAGTCAAGGAAGAAGTCAAGGAAGAAGTCAAAATAGAAGTCAAAAGAGAAGTCAAGGGAGAAGTCAAGGGAGAAGTCAAGGAAGAAGTCAAAATGGAAGTCAAAAGAGAAGTCAAGGGAGAAGCCAAAAGAGAACTCAAGGGAGAAGTCAAGAGAGAAGTCAAGAGAGAAGTCAAGAGAGAAGTCAAGAGAGAAGTCAAGAGGGAAGTCAAGAGAGAAGTCAAGAGGGAAGTCAAGAGAGAAGTCAAGGAAGAAGACAAGAGAGAAGTCAAGAGAGAAGTCAAGAGAGAAGTCAAGAGGGAAGTCAAGAGAGAAGTCAATGAAGAAGTCAAAAGAGAGGTCAAGAGAGAAGTCAAGAGAGAAGTCAAGAGAGAAGTCAAGAGGGAAGTCAAGAGGGAAGTCAAGGAAGAAGTCAAAATAGAAGTCAAAAGAGAAGTCAAGGGAGAAGTCAAAAGATAACTCAAGGGAGAAGTCAAGAGAGAAGTCAAGAGAGAAGTCAAGAGGGAAGTCAAGAGAGAAGTCAATGAAGAAGTCAAAAGAGAGGTCAAGAGAGAAGTCAAGAGAGAAGTCAAGAGAGAAGTCAAGAGGGAAGTCAAGAGGGAAGTCAAGAGGGAAGTCAAGGAAGAAGTCAAAATAGAAGTCAAAAGAGAAGTCAAGGGAGAAGTCAAAAGATAACTCAAGGGAGAAGTCAAGAGAGAAGTCAAGAGGGAAGTCAAGAGAGAAGTCAAGGAAGAAGTCAAAAGAGAAGTCAAGGGAGAAGTCAAAAGAGAAGTCAAGAGAGAAGTCAAGATAGAAGTCAAGAGAGAAGTCAAGGAAGAAGTCAAAATAGAAGTCAAGGGAGAAGTCAAGAGAGAAGTCAAGGGAGAAGTCAAGGCAGAAGTCAAAATAGAAGTCAAAAGAGAAGTCACGGGAGAAGTCAAAAGATAACTCAAGGGAGAAGTCAAAAGAAAAGTCAAGGGAGAAGTCAAAAGATAAGTCAAGGGAGAAGTCAAGAGAGAAGTCAAGAGCAGTGGCGGCTCGTATCTAAAATTAGTGGGGGTGCTGCTCCAGAAAATTTTTAGCCTTTGTTTTAAAATTGTGTAAAAGGAAAAAACATGTATAAAAAGAAAATTTATTCAGGAACTTGATAAAATCTTAACAAAAAAAACCAAACAGTTTTTACTTAGAATAGCTGGAGGCAGAATAATAATCTAATTCTACACTTTTCTACACTTTATCACATTCAAGAATATGGTACACGGTTTTTAAGCACAACACACGCTGAGTAAAAAAAAACTTCCTTCCACCATCACGCCAGAGCCGGCACTGTGAGAGCAATAGTGCTCTCTCTACCTGGCAGTCCCGCCTTCCTCCCCACCCCCCCCTCCTATGTGCGCATGCGCACAACAGTCAAACACCACGTCGCTGGCACTGTGAAGCGCACAGTTCCATACAAAGATTTTTGTATCTTTTTCATAAACTGGGGGATGGCTACTGAAGTACTGACATTAAGCTTAAGGAATATATATTGTACTACAAAAATAAAGAAAGAATTAAAGAAAAAAGGACTCATTATATTAAATGTTATCGATAATATCAAGTGGAAATGGGGGGTGCTGCAGTTCCGCAGTGCCTATACTCGAGCCGCCACTGCTCCATACAATGCATGAATTCATACTTTACGTTTATCATTAAATGCCTCTGACTTGATTCTCTGACGTACATCCTGCTACATGATTAATGTTATTGACAAATTTTGCTTCTTCAGTAGCCATAAAAAGTCGGGGGAAATATGGGGTGCATTTGGCCAAAAAGACAGCCGACAAAAATGGTAATTGAATACGACTCCATGCACGAATGCTAAAACGTTATTTATACATCATTCATTTATATTAATCTCATTCCACATGCGATCCTCTCCATTCATATATCGTTACGTAAATTTCACCGCTGGATGGCGAGGACACTTGTCAGCCACCCAATAGATACCCGTTATGACAAAACTTGGAAGACCGAATGATAGGAATTTTCCAGCGCGGTAAATAATTTCTGAAAATGGATTAAGGAATAGTGATTCGAAATCAAAATGCATTCCCAACAGTGATATTTATAACCCACGAGTTTCTGAATTCCTTTACGAATAAATGTCACAGGCAATAGAAACTTAAATTCAAATAAGTAGCTTAAAACTTAAAATTCCTTTATTTGCTGTAATATGCATCGAGTACTTAGTAAATAGAGTTACCAGAACATTTTATGTCGTGGAACTTACCGTGATTCATGATGGATATTTATTTTCGTACCTACTCCAACTGAGTGTAGATTTAAATTAAGGAGTATTCGGTTATTGTTCATTTATACTTTTTGATAATTCACGTGATAACGGGATCTTGGCACTATAGTTTTCAAGAGCTTAAACCTTCAAGTAACGGCTCTCCCCGCCCGAATAGTATTTTTAAGATACTACCTTTACCGCAAGATTTAATTCAGTTACGAGGGGCGCCATGAAAGTATATATAATATCTCTTTTAATTCGATAAACTCGCTTCTTCAATACCTGCAATGAGGTTAAGAAAACTATGTGCACATTTCGGCTACAAAGTAACTGTCATAAGTAGGTTATACTGCTTTGTTGCCGAATTGCGCAGTTGGTTTCCCCAGCTCTTTTATGGCTTGTGGTTAAGCTTGATAGTTCTCTTTTGAATGAAATTATTAATGTTTTTGTGTTTAATTTCATTTCATAAATCCAACGTTGAAATAAATGCGACGTAACACCTGATTTTAGTGATATATTAAGAGCGGCGGCGCATTATCCGTATCTGTAAATGCAGTGCTTCCAATATGTTTCGTATTACATATATCTTATCATTATGCATTGAAATTATTTTTCTACAATGATAAGTGTTGCTATAAAAATAGGTAATATATTTAATCTAACCAGTCCCAATTATTTGGTTTATTAGTTTTTTTATAGTATTTGCGTCCATAATGACTATTGACCTCGACATTTAAACTTGCAAGTCTTTCAGAATAAATTTAGAGTGTTGGTAGTTTTAACATGGCTTAAGGATGTTCTTTGACATTTCTTTAATTTCGCATGAACAGCCGCCATTACCAATCCTCAACTATTTAAACTATTTATAAACCCGGCGGAATTGATATTCCGCACGATTGTAATCTTCAAGAAAGATAACTTTGTAAAATTTGTTTTATAATGCTATTAAAACTCCTTATCTTGGTAAATAGAATTTTCATCCCCCTAGTTATGCGGGAATTTGATGCAATAACTTTAAATTCGAAAGGTTATTTTATTCAAATGAGGATTTTGTATATAAAATACGGATTCTTGTAGGCGTTTCGGTATTTTTTATGGTTTTTATTGAACCATAACTTAAAAAAAACGATGCTTTAATTTCTACTTGTATTTTGATTAATTATTTAAAAATTATTATCTGGTAATCCCAACAGGTCAAGGACTGATAATGATCGATAACGTCAGTTATAGATTCTCGCAAAAGATATTTTTATGCCATATGGTCCAAAAAGACAATGAACCCAATTTCTATGAGTTAGCTCGTTCGAATGTAGTATTGTGGATTATAATATTTGGTATATATAATCTTCAAATTTATCAGATCAATCAATAATAAATATACACATCATTTTTAGACTGAAGAAATCTTAAGTTCTATAAATTCAGAGTTTACGTCATAAAACAATCTTTTCAGTTATATTGAGTTTTAAGAGGGGATAAACTTTCATGTCGTGAGAATATCCAAAGGATACAATACAGGTTTTGAGGGAAGTTGAAGTCATTATAGGGGAATATGTCATTAGATTGCGCTCGGTTGAATTCGACACATTAACAATGAAGACAGTAATACATCTTCGAATCGGTAAAAATGCGCTTCCGGGTGATAATCAAGTGACTTGCTGGAAATGACTCTCTTTTTACCATTTATTAACTTTCTACCCAGCCGCTCGATCACCCGATGGCCTTGCGCTTTTATTAGACGTGGTATGCTAGGATTTATCATTTAGCTGCTGCATATCCACAGCAAAAAAGGAAGATTTCATCTCACTCAGATTAAATGTCACTTATGATGAATTAGCGAGCGATTTTACGGAACTTGGTTGGAATTTAGCGTAAATGAACGTCGATTACTTCATTTGCTCAGAGAACTCGTAATAAATTGGTATTTTTGAAAGTACTCTTAGTTTGCTCGATAACTTGAAAAGTCAAACCGTCGGACCGACCGACGGCAAGTTTCAAATCTGTCTGCAGACATCCCTGCGGGTGATTACGATTATAAATTCATTTTGTGTGAAAAAATGAACGAATTTACTCTACGCTGGGAAAGGTTTCTCTGCTTAATTATTGTGAGCTAAATTTTCACCTGTTGTGTCTGGCCGCTTTGTGATCTGGTTCTCTAAATTCTTATAATAACAGGTGAACTATAATTCAGACATTAAAAAAAATTTATTCCTTTCGTGTAATTTCGAAAATTATTTTTTTATAAAAAGAACTCGAGTTAGAACATTTCGCGCACTTTAAAATAACGTAATTAGAATTTATGGACAAACTGTCTCTCCAGTATCAACTAAAATGTCGGGAGAGACCAGTGCGCATTTCGGCTACAATGCAGCCGTCATCATCAGTGATTCACCGATAGAAGAGTCTAAAAAATAATCTACCGATATACTGACGACGGCTATTTATAGCCGTAATGTGCATCTGTTTTTTCCAAACTTTTTTATGGCCAACGAAAAGGTATAGTTTGTCAATATTATTTCCACCAGAAGCTGATCTCGATAATTATCTTTTTCATTAAGAGAACTAGTCGAGTTTGGATCGTGATCATCATCATCACCTAATACTACTATCGTTGGCTTGCAGAGTGTCATTTAGATTAAGGCGGAGATTGTAAAATTATAGTTAATTCGTCGCTGACTGATTTTGCAAACAAATTCTGCCAGCGGCACCAAGTTTATTCGGCTAATTTTTTCCAAATATTTTTTCCGGTCGCTCGTCCATCTCTTCATAGGCCGTTTCTATGACTGCGCAAATGGAGAATATTTCGTAACGTTCTTTTTCATATGCGCGGTAGCGGAAAAAACTTCGCGCGAATCTATAAATATGGCGGAAAATTATCTTCCCTCTTTCCGTCCGCGTGGTTTACCGGGTGCCGACATTCTCGTTCCGACCAAAGTCGCCCCGAGGGTGTTTTTTCCCCGGCAACGCGCCTCTCGCCCGCTGATGTAACGCAACATTCGCAGTAAAAAGCCGACGAGTCGCGTTCCCCCGCAAATAAATAACCCTCGCCCTGTTCCGGATTCCGCGCGTAATTAAAATGAGGACTCGCAAGACGTTATGATCGACGATCTCCCGAGTTTTTTTCGGCCCTCGGCCTCATCCCTCATCCGAAAAATACTCTCCTCGTATCAAGTGGCGGCAAAATGAAGTGCTACCAACGTATTCCTCCTTCCCCCCCCCCCCCCTTCGCCCCCCTTCCCCACCCCTCGACCACCCGTCTCCACCGGTCTACCTCGCTTCCCTTCCCTCGCCACTTCCCGCCAGGGGGTCCAACTCCGTATCGTACCCTTTCCGCGATACGCGATCTCGTTAAGCCAAGATTACGTCAAAATAAACGGTTTGGCTCCCGTGACACATAGGCCGTCTGACCGTAATGGCCGGCCTTGCCTTCCCCCCTCTTCCTCCCTCGAACTCTCCTCCCCCCCCTAAAAAGTGATTCCATCTCAACTTGGCGCGGCTTTAGCACTCCTCACTAAGAAAAGATGTTGCTGGAGAAGCACCGCAGGAGGTTTTCAGGACGTAAGAAATGACCTTCTTTAGGTATTCACTCTTTTGTGCCTAAGTGATTTTTTTCTCTCCCTCGTCTCTCTCTCTCTCTCTCTCTCTCCCCTCTTTCTCTCTCTTTCTCCCCACCTCCCTCCATCTCTTTTTCTTCCCACAGTCGCATCTCTCCGGAGTTTTCATGAAGATTAATCGTATTTCATTGTATGTGTAGTCGCCGGGGGTGGTATCGTCCTCTTCAGATAGATGAAGAGTGCTCGCGGTTGTCATACTTGTTATTACGGGGGTTGAATGTTCGCCCTTAAGGAGAGAGTTAAATATGGCCGGTTTAACCTCTCTCCCTCGTGTCATGAGGACGAATCGCGTGCCTTGCAATTGGGAACCGTTTGAGTAACAATCGAGGATTCGAATTCCATTAGCACTCTCGATTGGGGATCTGCAAACTTACCTGTCTGGCAGGCTACGTTGGTAGTTGCAGATGCTTCGGCGGGCCGCATAATAGCGTATATCGAAATATATTTATAGATTCTATGATATAATATGAGCGAAACTCAAGTATAAACTTTTGTTAACGTTGGCATTTCAGTATTCAGGAATCTTTTTTTACCATAAGTGCAATTAATAAAATGAAATTTTCTGTGTTTAAATTTATGGTTTCATTTTTCACCATTGGGGCCACGTAAAATGCTCTCGATGGCCGTAGTTTGACCACCCCTACGATAGATATTCCATCGGTTTATTCAATGAATTTATCTCTGCGAGGGTAGCACGAACGCCTCACCGACGACCATTTCCATCTCGCTTTATGTAATAGATCGGCTCGAGCGGCAATTGTAGGATATTACTGTGCAATAAATGTAATCGCGTTTGATTTTTTACGGATAAGCTATTCTGTTGGCCTCTCTTTGGCGGTATATTTTGTCAATGTACTAGTGTGGGAAAATGAAAGGATTAAGTTACGGCAAAAAGTTTTCCATCTTCCAGCTGAGCTCCAAATTGGAGTCGGGTTAGGTTTCAGAATGATGCGGTAATGGACCTTTTATGCTGTTTACCGCCCATGTGTACGTAGATCTTATTTTTCACCTTGCTTAAATACTTATGAGTCCTGGCTTAAGTGTTTAGGTACGTTGAAGTGAGAAGGAATATTTTAGCGTCCAATTTGAGTCCCAATTATGCTGTGCACAATGCATAAATTAATGTAATTCACATAAGCTCATAAAACCTATTGAATTTGTGCGTGCAATTGAGCTACGCTCCAGTTAACGTCTAGAAGAACAATTATTCAGTTATAGTGATATTTCTGCCAACATTTAGTGATGGCTCGACGAAATTCTAGTAATTATGAGAATTGCTATTATTAATAAAATATGCTCGAAGAAATTGACGAACTATATCAAATCGGTAATTCTATTTTTAATGTATTCGAACAATATTAATACAGCTATTTCATAGATGACGCACTTCTTTTATGCCACGTTGCACCATTTTTTCTGTAACCGCGTGGATTAAAGCACGCGATTGAAGTTTGGTATTTAAAAAAGATAGGGAATCACATCTCAGAATTGTTTCATGTGCGTTACAAAAGGCAATAAAAATTTGGGAACAATTTGTTAGCGCCCATTAGCGTAGAAGGTTCCTACACACACGCTGAGTACGTGGACTCGATTTTCGATGCTGCTGTCCTGGAGCTCTGGCTTTCTATGTTTTATCCTGTCTCAGTTTTTGATTAACTTTGATTAACTTCGTATTAAATATCTGAGAGTGTCATTTAAGTCCTTAAAAATCACAGGTGAGATTGGTTCGTCATTGGGTGTGAATCACACGGTATGACGTATGGCGCTTTGAATTTAGAGGTAATGAAGAAACTACATACGTCGATTGGAACAACGTTTTCTAATCAGCTTCTCTCTGCCGACATAATACCGTAATAATTTGCAAATTTTGCGAAACACCTTTTTTATTACGAGTTTTCCGGGTCATCTCAGCCGTACAGTTTGGCAAGCTTTATGCAACGGGCGTTTCGCGAAAAACCGCGGCTACGAGCAAAAAATGTACGAATGCGGTCTTCACGGTTCGCAAACATCATATACTTTAGCCTCTGCACGTACATAGAATATCGGGTATTATCCGTATCGGTATCGTATCGATATATATATCGTATCATCAACCGCAGACCTAATTTTTCGGCCGGTGGGAAAAGTCCGCGGGGGCGGGGGTCGTGGAGAACGATAGGTGTGGGGAGGGGAGGTGGGGCCGAGCAATAGAGGCGGCGGGTGGGCCCATGGGATGCTCCGGAGGACCACGGGATAGGCCTGTCGGGGGTGGGGGCGTCGGAGGCGGAGGAACGGGGAGGAGGGATGGGGGAGAGAAGCGGTGGCGACGAGCGGTTCGTGCCGAGAGCATGGGCCGAGGGAGATGAGCCAACTTACGCTCTCCAGCGAATAATTACGAGGTCCCGCTCAGGTGGTGGGCCAATGAATCAATCCGTACGTGAGATCGATGGATCCCTTGATCACCCGTTGGCTCAATCCGTGGTGGCAGTGATCGATTGTGGTCGGTGTCCCTAGCTCCCCCTTCTCTTCCTCTTCCGTTCTCCCCTAATCCCGACTTTCCCACACCCCGTTGTTCCCCCTCCCCCACCTCTTGAACCCCTTCCGCCTTCACACACACACACTCACCCTCTACCTCACGGGACTTATCCCCACCTAGCTGCCGTTTGCACCGCAAGCAAGACCGCCCTTGATGTCCTTAATGAATGGAGCCGAAGCTCACCACCCACGTGGAAAGGGTTTGGGGGCTATGGGGTGGTAATGCGAAAGGGATAGGAGCAACTATTACGGAATAAAGTCCTAAAATAAACTTTTCCTTTTTCACTTTCGGGATAATGCTAAAATAAAAATCCACTCTGTCTTGATAATGATGTTCATATTCTGATAGAATTTATGGTATCTCCAGAGATAGTTAATATTCGTTCTCATATTGACTTTAAAGATGAAAACTTTTAAAAACGATAGTCTCTATTGGTGGAACCAGTCACTATGAATCATGCTCTTTAGTATCTTATTGACTTAAATATTCGTAGGTAATGGCGTTTCATAGAATTTAATTCGTTTACGACGATTACTACAATTATATTCCCTCGGTCATGCATGAAAGTTGAAATTGTGAATGAAAAAATGTTATGAAACTTCAGTTTTGTTTACATTCATTTTTAAAGGATTAGAAAATATACTAATATAACTAAAAGAATGAAACTGATGAAGAAATTTGTCCTCCGCGATGTATATGCCTGGCTGATTTAGCTTTTCTGATTTTTAAACGTCCTAACTTAGCTTAAAGTCACTGACTGTTCTCTTCGTGAATTTTTACTTTCTAAATGTAAGCATTAGTGATTCTCTCGCTAGATAACGCTTTATTGAGTCAATTATATAGCTTTCTCCTTGATTTAATTAAGAGCTTAACCATCTTTTATGTTCCATTAAAATATTTTAATGATACTTGGTTTTTGAATGAAGTATCGTAAATATCAATTGCGAATATAGGCCGCTGCGTTAAATGATTACCTTCGAGATAGAATTAATGATATATCGGCACTTTTTTGTCATTTAGATTCCATTGAAGTAAAATGAATTTTGAAAAAATTACTTGCATTTTAGTTATTTAAGCATATATTTATATACATACATAAATAAATAAAATTTCATTCAAATGACATTCAGAATATCAGTAAAAGTGTAACCCATAATATTATTTGGTCACTTACAGTTACAATTTGGCTAATATTATGTGATATCCATCTCAATCAGAAATTTTTAATATCTGGACCAATAGTATCATACTCTTCTTGAACAGTTGCTTTTTCGTTGCAGTAGATCGGCAAAAAGTTTATTAACAGAGGTATATTAATTAAAATTCTGATAAAATCTGCTTTCTTGAAAAAAATTCATTTAAGCTTGCGTTTATTACAATTTTTACCAAAAGATTTGTTCATCGTTATTGAATCCATCCTACCTGAATGAGACAAATTACTCGCACATCAATTTTGATCAGATATATTTGAAATCCAATCTCATCGAATAACTCCAACCCACCTCCTTGACGTGTCTTCAAAGCTTTACTCTCAGTTCATTTACCTTACAATCACCTCCGAGCGTTTTAGAGCACCCATGGCTGCGACATATTCACTGGGACCCATTCCTTTTCTCCCTTCCGGTTCCATGTTGGACAGTCCTACACACTTTTCCCTTCTTCCTTCCCCTCTCCCTCTTTCCCTCTCCACCCCTTCTCCCTCCCCTCTTTTCCTTTCTCCATTCCTGCGGGTGCTTCTCCGCCGATGCTTTACCAGGAGTGGGCGTGGTGGCTCCTTGCTGAAGTCTCCTCACAATCTCCACCCCCGCGTGTTTTATAGCCCTATTTCCTTCCCCGCAAGGGCCCCGAGTAGTCTCTCATGCCCTCGAGGAATTATTTGAGGCGCGGTGCCACCCGGGGGCCTTTCCCTTGATCGCGGGGGAATACCTCCCCGGAGGGCCCAAAGGGCTTTGATCGAGAGCGGAGGTAGGACTGGTTTGCTGACCCTGCTCCTCTTCTCTCTTTGGCACCCCAAGGGACCATAAAGTATCTCCGCCCCCCTTTATCCCCTAGATCTCAGGTTTAGCTGCTCTTCAAGCCTCTCCCCATCCTACTCTCTCTCTCTCTCTCCTTCTCTCTCTCTCTCTCTCTACCTGTCTCCCTTCCTATCTCTCTCTCCCTCTGAACCGAGTAAAACCTAGCGAATGTACGTGAAGGTTTGTGAACGAAAGAGATTTCAGATTCCGCGTAGAAACGCGTCGGGAAGATTATTCGGGCGCTAAATGATGCTGCAAGGAACTCCTTCAGTTATCCATTTATAATTCTCAATTATAAAGTTTTTTATAACGCTCTATAGGACCACTCAAACTGCATGGCGTTCTCAGCTAATGCTCCGAGATCGTATAACTTTTACGTCTCAGAATGTGTTTTCCGGTGTTTTTAGCGGTTTCCGCTTATGCGTTCGGTTTGTCCGTCTGTCTTACCCGCTAACTCCTCCTAAATGAAAGCAGAGACTTCGTTTTTCGCCAATCTATTTAGTATTGTCTGTGTTCTGCACATTTTCTTGTGGGGGTCCGTCTGTCTGATGCGCTAATTCTTAAACGAAAGCAGATATAGACTTAATTTTTTCGCCATTCGTTTCAATATTCTGTCTCGTTTGGACGTCTGGCTGCTACTCGCCTGCTGCTCGAAAGGTCAGCGGGCACGAATCCTACGAAAGTAGGATTTTTCCGAGGTCGCCCGGCCCCCTGTTTGTGTGGTTTGAGGAGATCCCGCAAATTCAGCGTTCCGTACTTCGGAAGGGGCGTTAAGCAGTTGGCCCCCTTGGTGCTCTTTGTTAAGAGTAGGCTAATGCCGGCATCGGGTTTCCCTCCTCCCTTGTCTGTTCATTGTGGAAGGAGCTATGGCTATAATAATCCAAGAGGTTGATTAGCCAAATATACACACTCGTTTGGACGTTTTCTCGGTTTGCCAGTCTAATTCTTTTTAAACCGTCGTTTACTCCCTGCTTCAGCAACTCATTCCTGGCTTGTTTTTTTCGTCGCCGGTTCAACGAGCTGTTTCCTCAGAATTCGCTTAAGTGGAGGTTTTCGAAACGTCCTCTTTCATAATTCATCCGCGAAAGGAGTATTTTTCAGCCGTGTGCCGATATCGTAATAGAAATTCATGGAACTCCGGACCGACGGACGTGGGGGAACGGGTCAAATTCATTCTCCTCTTTTTTCTCCATTACCACCTGCGTTCCGAGCTTTGCACGGTTCCCTCTGCACCTCATTACCTTTCGCCCCCTCTTGCCGTCCTTACCTCCCGAGCCCGATTAGACACCTCCTTCTCTTCCCTCCCCCGTATCCCATCTCTCCTATGACTCTCTCTCTTTCCCTCCCTCCCTCTCGGCTCCCACCTCTCTCTCTTTCTCCTGCCCCACCCCGCGCGCGAGGGTCCCCGGCTCCAGGGTGTGTCTCGGCCGTCCGGGCGTGACAGAGACGCATGCCTGCCGCCGACCTTCCCAACCCCTCCCCGTAGCCCTTCGGCCCGTATCCGGCCATGGGAGCCCCGTAAGACAAATTGCCCGGTTGTTAGGCGGACGCGTTATTCTCGTTCGCTCTCTGCCGGGACTTTATCACGTTGCATTAATATTCACCCCCGCTGAGAGGGAGCCGGAGGTAGGTAGGAGGGCCGATGAGGCGTGGGAGGGGGAGCGGAGGGGATGGGCGGCGAGGGATATCGAGACGCAGGTTCGGTGCCGGAGGCGTCCGAGACGATCTGCAAGGTGGATGGTAGGCTCCCATTCGGACGGACTTATAATTGCCTGGACGCCCGCCCGAGGGAGCCTTTGATCATCGGCCGAGCGATCGACCGCGTAAGAGTCGCTCTCATCCGCGCCTGATGTTTTTGTTATTTGTTTTTAATAGAGTTCTTAACGCTGTCTTCGGCTCAGGCTTTTTTTAATCTTATCGGAATGGAAGGAGTCGAGGATTATGCGAGATTATTGGCGATGATTGGAGGAGGAGAGTGCCCGGGGCTCGCGCTGGAATCAAACCGGAACTGGACGGATGAGAGGCTCGGGAGCCATCGCTCCTTCGCGCTCGGCAAGATAGGCGGCTTTTTCTGACGGAATCGAGTGATAATGATCCGGAGATCTTTGAAGGATCAAAGAGTAAGGAAGGAATGGTGCGATTGAGAGGAGAGACAGGTGGAGAGAGTAAGGGAGAGAGATAAAAGGAAGTAGAGAGGGGTAGAGGAATTTAAGGCAGGGTAGAGAAATTTAAGGAGGGGTAGAGAGATTTAAGAAGGGCTAGAGTGATGTAGATAAAGAGGGGGAAGGAAGACGTAAGGAGAGCGAGTTAAAGAGGGGAGGATTAGAGAGAGAGAGAGATATAGAAAGATGTAGAGAGGGGCAGAGAGATTTAAGAAGGGGTAGAGAGATGTAGAGAAAGAGGGGGGAAGGTAGAGGTAGAGAGGGAGAGTTAAAAAGGGGATGGTTAGAGAGAGAGAGGGAGAGATATAGAAAGATGTAGAGAGGGGCAGAGAGATTTAAGAAGGGGTAGAGAGATGTAGAGAAAGAGGGGGGAAGGTAGAGGTAGAGAGGGAGAGTTAAAAAGGGGATGGTTAGAGAGAGAGAGAGAGAGATATAGAAAGATGTAGAGAGGGGTAGAGAGATTTAAGAAGGGGTAGAGAGATGTAGAGAAAGAGGGGGGAAGGTAGAGGTAGAGAGGGAGAGTTAAAGAGGGGAGGGTTAGAGAGAGAGAGGGAGAGATATAGAAAGGGGTAGAGATATGTAGAGAGAGAGTGGAAAAGGTAGAGGTAGGGAGGGAGGGAGAGTTTAAGAGGAGAGGGTTAGAGAGAGGGAGAGTATGAGAGATTGGTAGAGGTAGTGGTAGTTTTCTGAATCGTTCAATCTCCCCACACTCTCTTGTAACCTATTTTTATTTTCATTTTCGTAATCGGGTGGGAGTGTTGTTGTAGGCTCAAGCAATTTGTCAAAGCGTCCGAGAGATGGCGTTTTATAACGGGAGATTCCAGGATTGTGGGATGCGGACCGGAATTTTTCTCGTATGTGCTGCTCGAGCAAACCTCTTCGATCTGTAATTACGCGAATAAGGCAACTGGAGAGTAAATTTGATTCCCTCTCGGTTATAATTTAGGAATAGGGACTTGAGAATTTCATTTTTACATTTTTTTCTTGTCTCGCTTGTTTATCTATACAGCGGTTTCCTTCAGCGTGTTTTGCTCGGGTATCAGTAATTATTTTCTCGCATTTGATCCGAGTTCTCTTATGCCTCGACGCTTTTCGGCGGTTGTGAGAAGCTGACAATTCCTCAACGTCAGACCGTAGAAGTAACTTTTATCAAGGGAAATTACTCGCTCTCCTTGGTTGTTTTTTATTAAATTATAGGTCTTGTAGTTAAATAAGGAATGCGAGGTTGGCGAATGAAGTCCTGACTCGAAACGTACTATTGAAAACTTTCTGATCATATTTAATTGATAGATTTTATAAGCTCTCTTATTTTTGCATACCCGACATTCAGTTGAATCATTTATAATCAATCATTCAATCTTATACTGATTGCGATTACCATATTCGGAAAAATTTACATATTTAATTAATTTAAACCAGTTCTCTGAATTACATCTTTTTATGTTTATTTGTAATGTATAATGACGTTTAAAGCTGGTACCAGTGAATGAAAACTGTTCAAAGCGTTTGATTGTGTTTATATTTGAAACCTAACTGTGTATTAATAAGTAGTCTGCATTCCGCACATATTGAATGTGGGATAATAGGCATTTTATTAATCATTAGATCAGTTTTGATCGCTTTAATTGTTTTGATGATTAAGCAAAAAGAAATTAAAATTTAATTCTTTTCCTCACATAAAACATACGTATGGAATATTAAAGCATTGCAATAACTAGAAAATTGTAATTAACAATTGATTATAGACTTTATGTAATAGCTACCAATATATAACTGTTGATTTTTGCATGAAAACTTGCGCTTAATTCGTGCAAATGTGATTGAAACAAAATTTCTTTCTTTATTATATGAAGCTCAATATTTTTGGTTGAGAAAATTGTTTTTGTTGCCCGATTTTGCTTTAATTCATAAGAAATCATAAGGTTTATAGTGTTTTTTCACGGAGTAGAAGTTTACTACGGATTAAAGAATTCAACAGGAAGCTATCGAGCTCGTCTTATGGCTGAAAGAAATTCAAGAACAAGCTTTTAAAAAAATACTTGCCTCATTTATCTCCAAAAGACAAAACAAGGCTGTAAAAAATCAGATGCGCTTTTCGGCTACAAAGCGGCCATCCTCAGTGGTAATGCACAAAAAATAGATTCTACGACCTTGTTATACCTATTGGGTTAAAGAGATTATCATGTCGTCCAGCTCCGTTTTCGCTCGCTCCACTGGCTACTCTTCCCTCCGCTCGCCCCAGGCACAGGGCGCTTTGATTTTGGCTTGCAATTTTCGGTGAAGTCGTCGGAAAAGAGAAGTAGTTGTGTAATTATTTACAGACCAAGAATTCATTCACTAAACTTAATCGCGAACTGTTTTTTACTGATTAATTTTTTAAATAAGTAAAACATTTTCCAACGTTGTCAAAATAACCACACGCGACCCTTTACAAATTACCGCGCGACCTTTTAAGGCAATGGTTCCCAACCTGAATGCCGCGGCACACTGGAGCGCCGCAGCTGAGTTTTAAGGGTGCCGCGATCAAGTTGGTTTTGTAAATTAATCAACGATTTGGATGTGTTTACAGGTAACTAGGGCAGTAATGTTTTCTCTAATAAATTGATTATAGTGTGGTACAAACAAATGGATGTCCAAACGTTGTAATACTCGTTTGTGAAAATATAAAAACCTTTTTGAAGGCTGGGGTGCCGCGAGATTCTGTTTATCTTTGAAAGGGTGCTGCGCCTACAAAAAGGTTCTTTTAAGGTTTCAAGTCCGACGCGGCCCATGGAACCATCTAGGCTTTAGATCAGGGGTGCACAACATACGGCCCGCGGGCCAAATTTGGCCCGCCGATACATTTTGTGTGGCCCTGCAGGATTTAACTCAGCTTTTGCTTTCCTTTTCCGTAATAAACACAGGTAAAATTTGTTATGGATATTTATCGCATGTTTTAACTAACATTCCTCTTATGAAGTTAAACGAAGCTCTATTATGATCAGCACTGACAGATCAGAGTTTAAGAGACATTCTAAGAGTTGCTACGGTAATTACTGAATCTAAAATAATGTACTTAAATTTTTATGTACAAAAATTTCATAGCGTGGCCCGCCTAGGTCCAATCAGGGTCGATTTTGGACCGTGTCAACTTTTGAGTTGTGAAACTCTGCTTTAGATGCTGCCCATCAAAACACCCGCGACTTTAAATGCAGACCGCTGAGGTACTCGGATGTACTAATACAGACCGCCATCGGGAAAACGTTACACACCCCTGACCTATGGTTGCGTTAGCTATTATCATCCGTCCATCCCTTCACAACCAACCATACTTCAACGGTAAAGCTCATCCGCTCTAAGGTGGCAGGCGGAGACGCTCGAGAGGGGAATGGAATAAATGGGAAGGAGAAACTTTAAGGGGGAGCTGACGTCAGAGCACCTGCGCAGTAGACGAATTTTGGTTCGGACGAGTCTATTAGCCTAAGTGTACCTCCCTCCCTTTCCTTCTTCCCCTCCAGATTTTAAGTTCGCGCAGTCAATGCTCACTCCTAAACACCACCTCCCCTAAAAGCGGTCCCGCCTCGAGGATGGACTCTTCCTACCGTAAAGGTGCCTTCAGCGCACTGCCAAGTTATAGCGTTTTTGGTATAAATACCCTCACCCCTCCTTTTGTGAAGCGTCCGCCGGTGTAGCGTCGCGGAACGTTTTAAAAATATAGAGAGATTTAAAATATTGAGCAATTCTTATATTATTCAGTTTATGTTTAAATCAGCTTTCTATCCTTTTCAGTAATATTTTCTTAATCATTTTTGTATATATTTACTTTTCATTCTCGAAGAATTTTTACTTTCTCCATATACGAAGTATAGAGAAAGTATTGTTTTCATGAAAAAATCGAATTCGAGATTTCAACAGAAATGCATTTTTTAAGGTCCCCTGAACACGTTTTGACTATTTTCTCGATTATGTCTGTGGGTGTGTCTGTGACCGGGCTTTTGTGCATCAAAAATGATTAATCATATCAGCGTGAAATGTTATATTAGACATTTTTGTTAAAGGAAGACATGCTGATTAGTTTTTGGTAAATTCCATTACCTTTTTACATGCATCAAATATTAAAGTAAATATAAAAAACGGATGTGACAACAGTAAACAATCACATTCGGTCGACCGATTTTACCTAAAATCTTACCAGTTCTTGACTTTCTAATACAAATGCTAAATATGTAATTTTATGCTGATCGGGTTATTAGTTTTTGAGTTAGAGCGCCCACAAAATTCCGGTCACACGCAGACCAACCCACAGACATCATCGAGAAAATAGTCCAAACGCGATCAGGGGACCTCAAAACATGTATTTCCGTTGAAATCTCGAATTCGATTTTTTTTCAAGAAAGCAATACTTTATATTTCTTATATGGAGATAGTAAAAAAATATATGTCACTAATTATTTAGCCATTAAAATTTCAGTATTCAATAAATATTCCATATTCTTCCTAATATAAAGTGGCTAAATATTTAGCCACCATTCATCTACGAAAAAGTATCCTCAGGAAATGTGAGCGTGAAAGGGCTAAGGAACTGCGAGAAAAATTCAAAGACCTTACAAAGAACAGAAATAAACTTACAGCGTATTCTATTTCGCTTTTGTATTAAAGGCGCAAGAGTTGATAAGGGTTTAGTTAATAGCGGACAACCGGAAGTGACACTTTACTCGTCTCTTTTTCGCTTCTATCGGTTTTCTCCGTTACAACTTCATAATTTTCAATAGCGTTACATTAAAATATTGTAGATAATGTTATTCTGTAAAAGGTTTGTTTGAAAATGCATTAAGAGATATTTTAAAATCTATATTTTTTAGCTGCCACCACCACCACCTGGTGGCAACTTTTGTAAACACTTTACGCTTAGTTACGTCTTAGTAAAGCTTCTTTTTAGTTTCTTAATTGTTGGAGCTTCGTGGCTATATACAATATCAGAAGGCTATGGTAAGAGTTTATTCCTGTTCTTTGTCAAGTCGGAATTTTTATCACAGTTCCTTAAAATAGTTATCATCATTTAACATATGTGGAATTTTTAGAAATAATACGGGTATGGTGAAAGTCATATGGTGGCCACATCAGATTTTTTATTAAGTTTTATTTTTCAATAACTCTGTATCAGCAATAAACAACGTTTTTCTATCAATCAAAAAGTTCCGACGCATAAACTTATACACCCATGTAACTTTTAGAACGCGCTACTTTAAATTTTAATGGTATTTATTCGAACGGGAAAACTGCCAGAATAGACTAAATGTTATCTTAGTGAGTCAAAGGCTTTCCCATACTCATTTTAGCACAGGCTTTGTAATGTAAATTCTTATTCGAGCAATTAAAAATGTTATCTCTTATGTATATAAAATTTTGAGCTTTTTATTTTTTGTTTCAGGAAATTAGCCTGTATAAACGCCATCGAACTGAATTTATTGTATGCAATAGATAATTAATCTTAATATGGTGTATCCGCGTGAAGGGTAATTTTATGGCTTAAAAAATGTTTTGACGTCAAGTCGGAGGTCGTAGTTACGTCCTCTTACAATTTATTATTATTTGTTCTCAAGATTATGTTTTGTGAATGAACGTGATATGTAAATGGAGGTTGAACATATTTAAACATTTTCTCTCCATTATTTCACCTATCTCGCTATATTTCTCTCATTTTCAGCTATTTCTCTTCTCATATCCTATCCCCGAACCATCCAACTTTCTCCGCCTTTCACCGCGCCATTCCTCCCTTGCCCTTCATCTCCGTTTTTTTCGCTTCAAAATACTATTGTTTGCCAAAAGTTACCCACCCTACCTCACCCGCTCCATTATTTTCATCCATCGCCTCTTTCCACTTTCCCATACGCTATCCACCCTCATCCTTTCCCTCCCTCCCCAATCTCCTCACTGCTCTTCTTCCCGCCTTCTACCATTCTTTCTTCCTTTCACCTTAGCTCCGTGTTCTATCCTTTCTCCAATCATTTTCTCAATTTCATTTCAACTCTTTTTCCATATCTCCTTTCCCGAATGCCTCTATATTTCCTCCCTCTTCTCAGCCTGTCTCTCACCCCATTCCTAGGAATTCACACCTTTCCCTTTCACCTCCATCTCGGCGTACTTTACGCGAGGAAGTCTTCGTGATTCTTGACCGATAGCAATAGTCCATCGCTCTTTGAGGGGTGAAGGAGGTTGGAGAAAATTCCGTTCTACTCTACAAATATCTATATGTGGGTAGGTCGGACATCATCGCGTACGTCCTTGGCTTCCTTTGACGGCTTGCTCCGCGAGAAATGCCCGAATCTCTATTTGGCGGACTTCCTTCTCCCCCCCTCCCTACGCCCCCCTTATCGTCGTCGCCCCCACCCCCTTTTCTGTTGGCCACATCACCTCGCTCTCCGGGGTCAAGACGCGACGCATTCTTTCCCTTTCTCTATCTTTCCTGGCTTCCCTTCCTCCCTTTTTCTCTCCCTGCTATTCACAGAGAGGGGAAACTATTTGTAGGGAGAAAGCTTTTCCTTACCTTGCCCAACCTTCGTACTCTCGATGCTCTTGATGTTTTCCAAACATTTTTAACCCTCGGCACAACTATCTATCTCCTACGACCTTCGCAATACGCCAAGATGAAAATAATCGGGAACTAGGCCGTTCATTTATGTTTATTAAATACTACTTTCACAGAGTACACCGACAGAAACTTTAGGTAATTAAAGAATATCGCAGTCTGTGATTAGCGCCTTGTCGGCTTTATATTTTAAATTATCAAAAATTTCACGGGGCAACAATGATGCCGTGAGGTATTCTCTTCTGCAACCTGGCTCGTCTCCGGCCCTAATTCTCAGCATTTTCCCTCCCCCTCTCGCCTCCACGCCCCCGCGTCATTGTGCCTGCTTCCACATATCGGGAGGAGCCACTGCCCTCGTATCTCTCTTCCCCTTGCAAATGAGAACGAAAAAAAACACATGGGTATTTTTCTGGCAGCTCCTGAGCCATGTTTCCATACGGTCTACTTTCCCATGCTGTCCCTAGGCCGCCCTTATTTTTTCCTTTCTTTTTTCCCTTCTTTTTCTCTCCCCCGCCGTATGTTTGCCTTTTGTCTTTTAATAAGATTGTTTTTCGCACTTTCACGCGAGAATTTCTCTCCGCTCTAGTCGATTTACCCTCTCACCGGAGTCAACGGAACAATAAACATCCCATTGCAATACCTTACGTCGTTTCTTTCTTCCTCTCGTAATAAATGGGGGTATACGAACTCTTTCATCAGTTTACGGGTAAAAACCGGAGTCATATCACTTTCTAAAGTGAACGGTTTCCATTATAACTTCCGACGATGACAAAAGGCTTCGAAGATTTGCTAAAAACTCGTAGCGGACTTTTCTTTTCCCCGGTTTCTCGAGAGTGGTAAAGGAGTTCTTTTAACGGCCAGTTCCCGTCTGCCTCTTGCTCCACCTCGCGGTAGATTTAAGTCCAACGGACGTCGGTGGATGGATAAAAAAAAGTGAAAATCGGATTGCATTGTGGGAGGCGCTGTTCTGCGCTTCCACGTTCGTTGAAACCGCAAAAGGCCTCTCTCGTACTCCCTCCACCGTCGCCTTTCTCCCCTTCCCTTTTCCCTCCCATTTCCTCCTCCTCTTCCCCCCTGCATCCCTCCCTTCTGCCTCTCTCGACAATTATTCCTTTAAACCGCCGCCATAATTCTCTCGCTCGCAATATGTTGAGATTTCGAAGGGGAGGAGAAACAAAACTCTTAATTTCTTTCCTCCCCTTGAGGGTGTCGGAACAAACATGCGGAAGGTAAATTCACGGTTCTCTACTCATTTCCCGGCGCCGCGATAAATCACGTTGGAAATGAGCTCCCCCTTACGGCCGCTCTTTTCTCCCCTTCCATCCTTTCTTTCCCTCCGTCTATACATACAGCACTTCTCTGTAATTTTCCCTCTCCGTACTTTTCTTAGCGTACTTCCTTTACACCAACCTCTCCTCGTCACCGCTCTGTTCATCTTAGTATCTATTTTAACTCCTTTTATCTCTAGTTAATGTGATAACGTGTCTGTTGGGCGACATTATTTATCAAGGCGCAAAATTTATCCTTTGAGCGTGTCGCGATTATATAATAATTTTTTTCGTTAATTGAGTACACCGAAAGACAGAAGTGAACTTAGTAAAATCTCTACTATTTTCGGCGACTATCCTCTTGTAGTTTTATTTTTTAAATGATCGAAAACTTGATGGAGCACCACTGATTCTGTGAGGCATATCCTCGCTCCACGGTACTAAACTAGATGTTTCTTCAGGAACTATTCCTGCCACCCGTTTTCCGACCAACTCGCCCCTTGTCTCTGGTCGTACTTCTTGCGGTTGCGGACCCAATGAGTGGGGAGGAATCCCTCTCACCTTTCTTCAGACATTCTCTTACGCCCATTCCGTACAAAAATCGTTGAATTGGCGTTCAGCAACGAATAATGAGAATAAATAACCTGACAGCAGGATGGATTATTTGAACGAATGATCGTGGTTCGGCAGTTGCTGATCCCTGGAGAGGTGATTAGGGCGATCGCCTTCTCCACTCTCTGATCCTTCTTTCATCTTGGGCATTTCTGGGTTCGGCCCTGATTAGTGCGTTTACGAAAAGCGATTCTCATGATTTGAAGCACTCCGAATTTCACACGGAGTGCTATTACTGGTTGAATTATGGTAGAGATTATTTTTTCTGTATTTTTAACGATGAAATAAGCGTGCCAAGTAAAAAATCTTCTCGCGTGACACCTCGTGGCACGCCTACGATGGGCTTTCTCTCTATTTTCTTTCTCTCTCTCTCCTCCAACACGCGATGGAAAAAGTATGCCGAGCAAATAGTCGAGCAGTTCTCTGGTTTACTACTGGCCGCCGCCTTCTCTTTTGTGGCAGGTCACTTCTGGCCAGCGGAGAAGGAAACAAAACATCTGTTTGGCATTGCGCCTCAGATGAGGACGAAGTGGAGGAGGGGAAGGGGAACGAAACGGTGGAAGGGGGAGGGTGGTGATCGAAGGGCGTCGACTGAGGCGAGTGCCTCGGAGAGTAAGATCGCCAATATGTCGATCGAAACGGGAGGGAGGATCGGGGGATGGGGAAGGGGAGAGGGTCAAGATGACGACGGGAAGGAGGAGATAGTGAGGGATGCCGTGTTTACTATTGTTGAGGTCCTCCTCCTGGTTCGGCCCGTGGAATGGGATACCCTTTGCCTTTCTCCGCACCCCTCGCTTCCTCCTCTCGCTCCTCTCTCGCTCTTTATCCTCTCCCTTCCCTTCTCCCTCTCCTTTCTTTCCCAGTGAGGTATTTTTGGGCGCAGGTCCCGCGCTTTTACTCGGCACTCTGCCCGAAATGCGTGCTTCTCTGGTCGGCCGGGACTTTTCTCTCTCCCTCCGTATCCTTTCCTACTCCTCCTCTGCTCTCTCCCCTCACTCTAAATTTCCTCGTTTTTCTCTCTTCCCCTCTCTTTCTCTTTCCTTCATATCTATCTCTTTCTCCTTGTCTATCTCTATCTTCCTCTCCTGCGTCTCCTTATACCTTTACTTCCCACGTGTGCCTCTATCTTCGTCTTCGCCATCATTCGAGCAAACCTTTAAAAGAGCCTGAGAGAGAGAGAGAGAGAGAGAGAGAGAGAGAGAGAGAGAGAGAGGGAGAGAGAGAGGCGACATGGTGATGAACTCAGGAGAGGCCCTTGAGGCAAGAGTGTTTTCATTTACAAAATTATTCCGCGCTACTAATTATAACTTAAATAAGTTCTTTAGTGCCTTCTGACGCGGGAAATTTTTCCCGAGTTTTTTTTTCTATTTAGCTTCTCCAAATTTGTAATTCCTCGAACCCATCAAGCTTCCATCCTCCATGCCGTCGTGATTTTCTAACAAGACAGTTTTTGCTTTATTTTTCATTATTATATGGCCTACGACAAAATTCTTATAAACATTTAATTTTTATTTAGTGAAAATGCTTAGTTATCGTAAATATTGGGTAAGTTAGATTAGCAGAAGAAACATTCTAACTTCTAATTAAGAAGTTTCTTGATAATAACTGGATGAATGATGTTAAATATTTCTAATTTATCCGCAATTAATGAGAATTTTATGATAACCTACGTTAAAAATTAGGATTTATTACCGCACGTCATTATCCTATAATACATGCTATTTAAATGAATTCTTGAGCAAAAATTCACAAAGCTAGGGAACTATTGCACACGAGAACAAAATCCATGTTACACGCAATTGATGTTTTACTTAAATGTATCCATAGCTGAGCTTGAGTAATACCTTTAGTCATTTATAAGGAGTTTAGGAAGAAGGGATTTGTGGTTCATACTCCTAGCCTACTCCTACCACACCTTTTTCCCCCTCGATGCGTTAGGTTTATGGCCTTCGAGATTGGTCGTTTTGAGGAATTTACGAGAGACCACAACAATGGGAAGGTCAGTCGGGGACCAATTGCCTCAGGGGAATCATTCCCGGCCGATTAGTCCCCCGTTATTACGAGGTGCGCTTAGACCGTGAAAACTTAAAAATCTCGTTTATCTCTTTGTTATGAGAGGCTATTTTTTTGTCGGCGATGCTCGGAACTCAACTTGTTGAGCCTTGAAAGCGGCGTAATTGGTTTTTCGAAGGAATACTCTCAAAACGGGATAAGGTGGACGATTCATGAGATTTCCACTTGCTGCACAGATTCGGAATTTGATTCTTGGCCGAGTGTTTCTTTGGAAGCTCACCAGAAGAATTTATGCGCTTTCTATTAAGTCAATTTCTGTGCCCTACAGACAAGAGTGAAGCATACTTTCTCTCTTATCGCTATACCGCCGGCTACAGACCCGAGGGGTTTAAAAGAGTATAACACCAGTACATTGTTGACGCAGCATTTCTCACTTTTTAATTTTCTTCTGTTTTAGTCGTTTTCGGTTTTACTTGAAAGAATTCGTCATCGTGTTATAGGATCATACGATCGAATATAGGGTTCGTGATATGCCAATTACGCTAATTATACATAGCATCGTCTGCTGGTAGTGTAGCTATTGCATTACCTATATCGCTGGAGTATTTTTGTCATAGTTTGCGCAAATTATTATTTTTTGGTGTGGTCTCCTTCGGTTCAGCTTATATTAGGCATAAACGAGGTTTTTTTCACCTAATAGATATAACGTAGTCTTCGTGATGTGCTTAGAAGTAATAACACTAAGTCCTCGAGATATTTTTGGTTGGTAGTAATTGCTTATTCTAAATAGTATTGTAGATCTTCAGCAACTCGTGTCACGTTGGATGATCAATTCTGTGGAGTTATTGATAATTGATTTTACAGAAATATTAAATAAAAACCTAGTCTTCGAATAACCGAAGATTTGATTTATGCACGTTCCACTTATAGAGGTTCAATTCACGGGGTGGTTTGATTTATACACGAATTATTTTCTATGTTGCGTAGGATTATGGCTAGTAAAAAAGATCATACGGAAATGATTACTGATAAGATGGAGCGTTCGCGTTCTTGGTGAGATTCGAAGAAATCTCTTTCCAGTAGTGAGAATGCAAAGCACTCCTAGTCTGACAGGTTTTTTGTTTGACGCCTTTCCACTTTTAAAAATTCCACGTTATCCTGTGCGTCCATGTTGATCTACTTATATCCTCCTCCTGGCAGACCATTGCTCTGTCATTTAAAATTCCCTGACGGTTATTCATTGCCCTCGGACGAGAATCCACAAACCTCTGAAGCCTCAAACGTTTTCTCCCCGTATTCTCTTGTATTTCTACCTACCAATACTACTCACCGGTCCGTGCGTTTCTTGGAGAGCAATCTGGAAACTCTCGATACAGCGAGAAGAATCTCAAACACTTTATATGGCAATACGCGAAATGGATCTACTTTCAAGACGCCACACCAAGAAGTTTCTTTCGGTGGAATTTCCGACTCGAAGCTAATCACGCGTGTCCACCCGTCTCTCCCCCATCCTCTATCCCTCTCGCTACGCCTTGAAGATCGAGAGGAGATATCTCCTTTGCCTAAGCCACCGACGTTCCAGTCGTATCTGCATAAATACTTGGCGTTGCACTACAGGTGGTTGGCGTGGGGTTGACGAAGCACGCCCTGTGCCAGAGGTTTTTCGCTCACAATAACCGCTAACGAGTGTTAGAGGGTTTGTAATGCGAGAGCAGAAGCACGTGATCGCTCTCTCTCTCTCTCTCACACACACACACTCCTTTCTTCTCATTCTTTAACCTAGCACCTTGCGTTAAGACAAAGATTTGCTGCACTTTGCTTGACTCGCGCAGACAAAAAGATTTTTTTTCTGCAGCGGCAGAGAGAGGAAAGGGACGCAAATCTATTGTTTTCGTATTATTCCGAGGATGGGCGTGGTTTTTTCTGTCGTCGTTAGGAGGCGTCGGATGTCACTTTCTCTGACGAATGGGATGGGAGTACCCCGCGTTGAGGGGTAATTGAGGGGGTAATTTCGGTAGGGATCGGAGGGAGCGTCAACGCTGCCATCTATTTATTCTTCACCTTGGAAAGATCCCTAACGTTTAGGTGGGCTCACTCGAAATGACGGGTGCATTAAATATTTCGATAGCGATCGGAATTTAAAAGGCATATTTATGCGAAGATAGGCTCGTAATTTGTGACGTCCACATCTACATAATGCGCTGCAAGTCACCATGTGTGGCATTTTCTCCTCGCCGTACCACGTGACGGATGAAATGCAAATAAATTCCGGGATGATTTAAACCAGCCTATTTTCGACCTGATAGAATGAAAATTATCTTCGACGTGGAGGGAATCGCTCTCCAAAAAATGTTTTGATTTTTTTGCAGAGGACCGTACCGTACAGGCATGTGAGCCATCCACTATTTGAGAAATTTACAAGTGTAATTTTGGACGGCTTAATGGGGAAAACGAGCGTTCTTTGAGTTGACGTTAAGCTCTTCGTGTGGCTGTTTGTTTTATTATGCGTCTTAGGTTAATATGGCAGGGATTAATTAAGGGAAAATGAGTGGAAATCATCATACAACTATAAGTGGATGGGCATAACTAGATCAAACTAGCCAAAATGTTGACAACATTTTCCTGGCTACATTTAGCAAGGGGAAATATTACGACATCGTGATCACATCCTTGATTTTGATTCTGAGAGCCCCTGCCGTTCGGATAAAAAGTTCGTTTTTACTTTTAAAAGAACGAATGACAGGCACAAAAGAAACATACGTCCGCTCTTTGTTGGAATCAAAGAAAATAAATGATGAGTTCTCCTGCCGAGTAGAAAATGTTAATGGACCACCAGGGGATTACGATTTCAATTAATACTTCCTCTAATAAATCCTTCGACGAGCTAAATACAAAATAAGTTGAAATAGTTAAGAAGAATTATCTTAAATTAGTCGTCATTTTGATAAGTAAAAGCTTCAAAATCGCAATATTTTTATCTTCGAGTTTGCGAAGTTTTCGTTGGAGAAATTATTTTAAATATTTTAACCGGAAAACAGAATTAGGAATATAATAACTATTGTTTTTTTCTTATTGTCGACTAACATAATGAATCATGTTGATAATTTCACCGGGAACTTCCTTTTCCGATTGCCATTTTTTCCAGCAATATATGAAATGTGTTATTGCAAAATGGGGCTTTCGTACGCGCTCAGGCGCATGGGGCAGCTACGCCTCCGCCGTTCTTTCCGGCGTTATTTCGAAGGGAGTGTTTTGGATGTACGCGAGCAACACCATGTTTGTGTCCTTTGGCAGGCGCTCATTTTCAGGAGCGTGAATGCAAGCTCTGTCCATTGAGTGACAACCTACTGACATCGCTCGAGGCGTGCGGCTTTAATCGATGACGCGTCGCCGCCTTGAGTCATTGAACCAAGGGGTTTCGGAGGGAATAGTGATTTCCGTTTCGACACGAATGCTCTAATCGTAGTCTGGAATTAATACAATCAGATGTCTATAACTCGAGTCTTCCTAAATGCATCTTTTGATCAAGTGCGCGTTATAGAGTTCCCATTCTAACTTTATTCCAAAAATAATAGATATTTTTTATATTGGATGAATATTCAATAATTGTGTCGAACTCCTTATCTTTCATGCTTATAGGAAACTACGATCGTTATCCTGCTTTAATATTGTCAAAAGAGTCTTGGACTCGCTCTGTTGCCCGCTGTAACATTTTCCTCATAAATCACTCTGTTCTCTATTTGGTCAGTGTTCGATTGGATGGTAATTATTCTGTAGTAGTTTAAAATGGATTTCATTAGTTTTAATAATTTAAATGAGTTCTGGAGATATAAAAATGTTATCAAATAGCAGTCCTCTGATTTTAAATCTTAATATTTTCCTCGGTACTCTTTCGATCAACTTTATTAAATTGAGGTAAAAATAGAAATTTTTTGCTTCGCAACATTATAATTGGTCGTTTCGTTTAAGTCATCCTTAAAATTGGTAGGCATTTCATTTTATTATCCATTTCAGCATAATTACTTTTAAGAAGTTCTTATTTGTAATTATTATGCCTATTGCAGTGGAAAAGAAGCTGTAACGCACTTGCGTATCAATGATAATATATTTAGATTGAACTTTTTCCGTTTTCAGCAGCTGCATTAGCAATCTTTCAATTATTTTTAATTCTATTTGTATTTTTAATATGCTTTTAGAATATGCCACAAAATCATTGCGCTCTTCGAAAAACTAAACAAAATGCATCTCCTACGTGTGAGTATGGTTGTTCGCAGTGAAGTCGAAGGTGAAAAAGCGCACACTTTTACCTTATTTAGATGAGGGAATCAATCGATAAAGATTTGCTCACACCTACAGACTAGAATGCTTTGAAAGGTTTCGGTTCCTTGAGTTCAAATTGCATTGGGAAATGTTTGGAAGCCAATTAAATCCTCGCGTCTTAATAATGATAAAATCAGTGCTGCTTTTTCTCTTCCTCAGCCTTACTCTGTAAAAAGTTGTTTTCTATTGCGAAAAGTAAGCTGTCTGCGTAATTCGGGTAAACTTATGCTTTTTACATAAGTACTCGTATATATCCGGTTTAGGCTCTAACAGACGGAAATTTAATCTGAAATGATTGAGGTTTTTTAGGTATCATTTAAGGCTGTCACGCTTGCAATCCTCGGAACAAAATTTTCTTTATTCATAAAAATGGAAAGACCAGTTGACAAAAATTTGCAACAGAATTCGATAAACATGAAAAACATTTTCTTTGGATATGCATATTAATAAATTTAATGGACGAAAGGGATTCATTGGAATTTGGTTCATGGAATTTTGCAGATCGACTATTTTTTTGGAACGATTTGGTTGTTCGAAGAGCGAGTTCATAAAATTTTCTTAAAAATCTGTATCTTGCTCGGAATTTTAGTGAATTTATTTTCATAAATTTATATTAAAATATATTGAACTTATATAGCTTCTGACGTCGTTAGCATTTCCTCATTTGTTTATATTGTCTTTTAATTGATATTTCGTTACTGTTCACTACAATTATTTTATTTTATATCGCAGAAACTGGAAAGCCACGGAATTTTCTATCTGTTGACAGTGATTGGGTTACTCAATTTAATGGTTAATCATAATTTAATAGTTTTAAAAACGCATATTACCGATCCTAAAATATAGTTTGATTAAATCGACCGTTACAATGCTTTTCTAAAAGATTTCTTTTATTGTAATAGCCACCGTAAGCTTTCAGTGCAAATGAAAATGCTGTAGTTTCGTCGTGTAATAAGGTCCCTAACTACATAACAGTTTTACTTCCTGCTTCAATATAATCTTGAACGCTCGGAAAAATAAACTCAGATTACTGATTGGGATATAACGGTTTTATTTGAGCGCGCCTTCGCTGCGGCATTCATGAGGCCTTGTAACTCCATCATTTCCACTCTTTGGACGTTCTCTGGAATTAGATTAGTGTCCTTATTCAATGAAGGAGGCGTGAGAAGTATTTTTCTGCGAAAAATAGTTCACTCTCTTAGCTTAATGCAGTGGAAGGAAAGGTTAAAAATTCTTTATATAATTCAGATGGATCAAAGTAACGGATTTGCTGCCCTCGAAACGAAAATTTAACTTTTTCTTGTTGGTTCCCGATCAAGATGCTTCTGAAAAGGAATATTTTAAACCCATAGAAGTATTTCCGTTTAATCTGTTAATTTCAATGTAACCATTTGAAGGAGAGTCAGAAGAAAAATTTCAAAATAGCAAAAAATAACAGAACCACATTACTTATAAGAACGAAAATTCGATATCCGATTTGAAGTATTTCGAGGTACATTCTTTCGGAAACCAATTTTCTCCTCCTCCGTCAAAGATTTATCATATTATGTAAACCACGTTAATACAAATTCGGTTAATATGTACAACGTACTCGTACGAAGTCAGTTTGAGTCCACTGCGAAAACAAAATTATTTCCAATTGTTGATTTATAAATCTCCTATTGCCGTTAGAAGAAGACGGGGTTATTAACATTATTGTGGGACGAGGGTTTATTTAAACTCACCGTCGCAAATCGCGAACCAATTTTGGATTTAATTTGCAAATTGGTCATCATAACAAACTATTCAACCTAAAGTCCCTTCAAATTTGTATTGAAAAGTTTTACTGTAGGTATTCATTTATCGATCTAGATAATATTGTTAAATATCTTTTTTCTTATAATATGTCGTTTGGAAGTTAGTGATGAAATTTCGTTTTATTCGTGGTATTTTAAGTCAACGAATCATAATCACAGGTCATCAATGTAATTTATGAATGTTTTTGTTAAATGAAATGCAGATTAAAATGTGGTAAAATTTATTCGAATTGCAAAATGCCATTAATTATTTTTTAATTATTCTCTGAATGCAGAATATGCAATATATCTTTGTTGGGCATCATAAACTGAAATCCTGCATTATTCAAGGTGAGCATACAAATGGGAAGACAATTTCGTTCACTCTTTGAGGTCCTCGAGCGATTTGTACCTTAATGCGGACTACATGTTTGGATTACACTCTCTTTTTAATTTTTATACTCGATTGATATTTAAACACCTTCGTCGTCTTTATAATTATACCGTTCCATACCGACTGGATGTAGAGCACTTTTTTTCGAGGTATTTATCGTATAACTTTTTAAAATTATTCAAATGTGCCTTGTCTACCATTTATAGATATATACTTCTTGTGATAATTTCCCTCTTCATGGTGTCTACTTATTTATAGTTGATGTTTACACAATCTTCAGCAGCGTTAAGGTGACAAATCGTATTCCATAAACTGATGATACTGATTTGACAACCGGATTAAACATTTGTATAGGTTTGAGTTTCCTATAAAAATCTGGAGGTTGATTAGCCAGAAATGCACACGTATATGGGACTGAATTAGACTATTTCAGTTGATGAGGCAGACTGTTTATTCATTTACGCAACCTACGAGAAGACGCAAGAGAGACAAGGGACAACCATATAGAATGACGAATGGGGTGAAGCAGCAGATAGAAGGGAGGATGTCGTTAGTTTGAAGGAGGAAGAATATTCCTTCTGAATCGGTGAAGGGAGATGAGGAACTATACGAAGGTGAGACAATGATAGGCGGATAAATTAAGAAGAGATTATCAGTGAACCGTAAAAATCACTTTTGAAATGGACTGAGGATACTAACTTTTTGGAACAGAATTATCAAGAAAAACCTAATGGTGTAACTTAAAGAAATAATTTTGAAATTATTACAACTTGGCGCAAATTCCACTGTCACACTGTAGGTAACGTTCAGGGCATCAGTGCAGACGTGACCCCGGACGGTTACGGAACAATTTGAACTCTTTTCCTTTAAGAGCCCCCTTCTCCCACCCTCCAAAGTCACTGTTTGCGACCTCCTAAAGCTTAATCTGCTCCACGAGCGAGGGGACACTTTACGGGCCACTTCAACTTTGGGTATTTAAGGGAACCGCCACGCCAACCTGCCACTCAATTAAAACGCGGAGATGATAAAATAGTAGCTCGAACTGAGGAACTAGGGAGGAAAGACAGATATAAGGGGAGAGAGAGGAGGTTGGAAGAGAGAGAGGGGGTTGGGAGAGGGAGAGGGGGTTAGGAGAGAGAGAGAGAGAGGGGGGTTGGGAGAGAGAGAGGGGGGGGTTGGGAGAGAGAGAGAGGGGGGTTGGGAGAGAGAGAGAGGGGGGTTGGGAGAGAGAGAGGGGGTTGGGAGAGAGAGGGGGGGTTGGGAGAGAGAGAAAGAGGGGGTTGGGAGAGAGAGGGGAGTTGGGAGAGAGGGGGGAGGAGAGGGGGTTGGGAGAGAGAGAGGGGGTTGGGAGAGAGAGAGAGAGGGGGTTGGGAGAGAGTGGAGTAGAGAAGAGTGGGAAGTGGTAAAAAGAGACGGGATGGGAAGATGAAATGGAGGGAGGAGAGGGTTAGAGAGGGAAGGGTTTTAAGAGTGGGAGGGAAAAGAAGACAGATTGTGAAATAGCGAATGGAGTGTGAGGGTGAAGTTGGGTTTAGACGGAGAGAGACAGGTGGAGGCGGTTGTAGATAGAAAAGGACAAGAGGAATACGCATTTAGGCGTAGAAAGATTCGGTCCTGGGGAATGGAGGTTGAAATTGTCCTCTGGAAACGTACGAATGTGGTTAAAATAGACTTAAGGAAATAATATTCCGCGCGTAAAACTTGTCTATCAATAAGCGCTTGTTGTACATGCTCGCCCAAACGATCACGACGCACTCGCTAGACACGCGAACGTTTTAAAGCGATGTCCCAGCGTATGTGCATCGAGAAGCATGTGGTTTGAACACGGATATGACCGTATTAGTCTACGCGTGCGAGAAAGCTGCACGCTAGACGCGTTAAAAGACGCAAATAAACTTCATGGCGCGGTTGCACAAAATTATTTTTTTTAATTGATTAGGTACGTGGCAATCTTTAGCGAGGGAATTTGAGTTTTTTAGCGAGTGAAAACTCGCCGTTGCGTACGACTTAATCCGCTCAGATGAAGGAATATTAAAAGCTAAGAATAGCTTTGCAGATTTGTTCGAAAATGTAACGAGAGAGAAAAATGAGAGAGAGAAGGTATAATGGAAACGCATGTGGAAGAGGAGAGAAATAACAACAGAGCAGAGAAGAAAATGCGAAGAACGGGATTAAGAAACAATAGAATTGAGATAGGGGTAGAAGAAGATATACTATCGAAGAGAGAGGAGTGGAGAGATAAAGGGAAAGAGGTGAGGGAAGAGAGAATAAAAGAAGTGAGACTCTAAAAAGATGGAAGGGTGAAACGGGGATAGAGATCGAGAGATTCGGAGAATATAGAAGAGAAAGAGGAGGGAGAGAGGAGAAAGAGATGGAAGGATGGATGGAGGGAGAGAAGATGGAGAGGAGAGGCTGAAGTGGTTTTTGTTTCAGCGGACGGGAATAGGCTGGTGGGTGGGAGGGTGGCGGGGAGGAGGTGGTCGGACTATGGAGAGAGGAGAGCGGGCCTAGAGAGGGACGGAGAGGTGGGGAGGGAGGGCGAGGCGGGAGGAAAAGGAACACGTGGCACTTGGGAAACAAGTTTGAGTCGCACGCGCTTTCCGCTCTCCTCCTCCCTCTCCTCCTCCCTCTCCTCCTCTCTCTCCTCTCTCGATCTCCCCTCCCTCCCTCTCTTCCCTCCCTACCTCTCTTCCCTCCCTCCCTCTCTTCCCTCCTCCATCTCTTCCCTCCCATCCCTCTCTTCCCTCCCATCCTCTCTTCCCTCCCCTCCGCATGCCGCCTACCCATCCTTCTTCCATCTCCGCCCACTCCTTTCTCTCTCACCTCAGTCTACGATCAACCTTCGTCCTTCTTAATCCTTTCCTTTGGATCGAGCAAAAAGGCTAAGCGCAAGACTGTGCTACACTCGCCGTGAATACCAAAGAGATCAGTCAATCCATCAGTCAGTTCCCTCTGATGGCTACATCTCCCTTTAAGACGTCTCCTCCTACATCTCCCTTCAGTTCCCTACCGTTCTCCACCCCTCCTTTCCGATGATACCATTTCGAGGGAAAAAAACACACCTTCCGAATACTGTAAAATGCGCTTTATGGAGTTCCTTTATCTCTCACTTTCTTTCTACGATTTACAGAAGCATGTGATTCTCTGTGCCTTCCTTTCTCTCGTTTGCTGGTTTCTCTCCATTCCAAGATTACCACCTATTATTCCACTGCCATCCTTATCCCTCATCCAGAATATATCCTTCTCATCTCATTTCTTTTTGTCTTGCTCTTGAACTCGGTCGCTACCCACCTTCCCACCTCGCTCTCCTATTCTTCTCTCATCTACTCTTCTTTCCCTCTCTCCTCTTCTCTCCCTCTCTCCTCTTCTCTCCCTCTCTCCTCTTTTCTCCCTCTCTCCTCTTCTCTCCCTCTCTCCTCTTCTCTCCCTCTCTCCTTTTCTCTCTGTCCTCTCTCTCCCTCCTCCTTTCACTCCAGACGACTCCACGGACACTCACACCATCAGAAAACGGCTTCGACTGATTTAGCACTCTTCGAGCAAAAGGATCGAGTGTCAAAGACTGGGAATGGAAGATTTTTTTGAGGCAATCTTGATATGTTATTTTCATTTTCCAAGGCAAGAATGGGCCGCGTATTTCTCTCACCGATGTTTTTAGTGTATAATGCCGTTTATCAAATACGCGTTATGTATCTTTTCGACGCGAAACGAGTAGAGCATCTTTAACGGAAGCTTCTTGTGAGAAATGCTCCGTCCCGTGGACGCAGATTCCCGTTCCCGCCTAATCCCGCACCCGTGGGATCTCTCGACTCCTCCAATCACCGGAGGGCCTATATCTCTTGTTTCCTCGCGATCGGACGTCCTCATTCGTGCTTCACGGCGATCACTGAACCGAGTCGCTTCCTTCTGATTACTATCCGGGGTAATTGCGAGACTCGCCGAGCATTTTAACTAACTAAAGGTTAATTTGCGAAAACGGCGCCCGTTGATAAAGAAAAGAAAGATTACGTCGGATTGTTGTCGGAGTGTGGGGCAGATGGCTCCACTTTCCTACCTCCCTTCACTTCTCGGAGTTCTAAATTTAATGAGAATAACGACTATCGCCGGCTTAAAATTCCCGAATGGTTTTGACTTCCCCCCTTCCCTCGTCGATCACACGATTCGAAATGATCTCCGGAGCTCAATTGACGCATTTGGTGGCTCACGTTTCGATTGGCCAAGGGACGGTGGCTCCATCTATTACCTAATTTGCCAGGACCCGCAGGCGATGCTTTTTGGCTTTAATTTATGCGGCTCGAGGGGAATAGGCGGTGGGGACAAATGTAATCTAATGGCCTCTTGGGGTGTTTATGTGTGGGTGTTGGAAAGTTGTGCGCAAATGCTTTAGGAAATTGCGATATACGGAATTTTGGCCTCGGTGGATATTTTTTTTACTTCGACGTGCAGTTTGTTGTCACGAATATTTATAATTCGAGAGAGAATTTACGACTTCATATTACGGCCGAAGAAAGGTTGACAAATTGTCTCTTCAATAGCTGTACAAATGGTCGCGAAAACCAGATGCGTATTTCGCTGAAAAGTAGTCGTCGCCAGTGGAGACTCACCTACTGTTAGCTCTGGAAGCATTTTCATCTAAGGTCAGCTATTGGTGATTCGCCACTTCAGACGAATGCTTTGTAGCCGAAACGCTCAGCTTGAAAACTTAAAATTCTTCATAAACATAGTAATACAATTATATATCAGAGCAATTCATTCAATAATTACTAACAACCATATCCATACTCTTACACGTGTTAGGTTTATAATCTAATGAGTAATGGCTTATGATATGAACGAACTACAGTCCTGAAAAGGGCCCTCCTGACACTCGCCCATTTCTCCGAAAAAGGGCCATCCTGACGCTCCGCTTTTCTCAAAAGAAGTTCTTCTGCAGAAATAGATGGCATTAAATGTCAAACAAATAGTGAAAACTTTTAACTTTCTCTTCATAACCATTTGCTCAAGATCTTAATTGAAAATTTTGAAGCCCCCTCCCTGACACCCCCCCCCAACTTCTTCAAAAATTCCTTTGGCTTCTCAATATGTGGCATCCTGTATCACATACATCCTGAAATTTTCAGTCTTATATCTCTTACCATTTATTTGCTATTTTAATTTAATTTATTGCACAGACTGACAGAGCGAAAACATAAACGTGTTTATGAAACAAAACGCGCTAGTAATTGAATGCTTAGGAAGTATAATCGCCCCTTAATATGGCGTTGATGATTCAGTTAAGATGTATGGTGGAGTTTAATTTCTAATGATGTTGTAGTAACTACTTTCCAACAGCCCCTCTACTGATAGCGGAGATACATGAACGAAATATTCACCGCTAGAGGTCAGGTGCGCATCACAGACACACGGTAACGACCGTTTGCAACAAAATGGAAAACTATGTCTGTCACTTAGGAATCTCGAATTCTTGATGATCTTCTGCTTCCATAAATTACTACCAAATAAGTTAGAATTGTAGCCGAATTTCACATATGGTGTTTCAGAACTTTGTTATGGCTTTTGGGGTAAATAAAAAATCTCCTATAGCCGTAACATAGTTATGAGAAACCAAATTCGCATTTCGGCTACAATGCAGTCGCCTTCAGTGAATGTTCAGCGAGAGTAAGGCTCAAATTCGTAGAAAACCGGCTAAATCTTCATCTGGCAAATATATCGGTGTTTGGAGTTAAAAGAAAGATTATCTGTAAGCTGTTGTTGGAATATTCGTAATCAAAAAATGTTAAACACGCGTAAACGATCTGAGAATAGCATTTTTCGAAGTATCTAAATGATTCCGCTCCCTCTTTAACTGATTCCTATGTCTTTAATTAAGTTTAATTATCATATGTATTTAATTAATGTAAATGTATCTCCTAGAATGGACGTAAAACAGATTATACTGGTATTAGCGATTCGTCGCTCTATTTTCTTGAAACGTTAGTCGTTGAATCTGTTTAATCGTCTCCTTTCCTACTTTTTCCAATAATTATTTAATTAGTTATCTCTCTGTTTCTTAATTGAAGTTAAATAGATAAACAACTAGATATAGGAAAGCTAATTCCTTTCTTTCCAATTTTTTTGAAACCGACCAACGGTTCATTGCTCTACCTCTTAGATGCCCATTGCCCGTAGGCAAGAGGGAATCAGCAGGTAGTTATAAAAAAATATTAAGTAATCTGTAACTTAAAAATTTCAGCTTTTCAGTACCTCCCTACTTTCATAAATAACAACCAGATACGTTTGTACTGTAGTCAAAATGCACATCTGGTGCTCCATAACTTCGTTATCGGTATTGGCGAAACCTAAGATATCTCGAATAGCCATAGCAAGGTTTAAAAACCAGGTGTGCATTTCGGCTACATTTCATGCATCTTCAGTGGAAGTTCACCTAAAGTAGATTAAAAAAGTATTTGAAATTTCCGTAATTATAAGAAGGTAGATATAAAGTAGTTCGACAAAATACATTGAATGGAAAATTAGGAATGCTCTAGATATGGAAATGACTTGTCTTTCATCAATTTCAGATTGAAAAGGTAGATCATTTGTGGTCGGCGTGATGGCATGACTAAATGGCGGATTATCATCCCAGTAAGGCTAAAGAGTAAATATATTTATTTAGAGAGAATAAATTGATAAAAACCTTTCCCTCGTTGGGTAAATATTCTTTGTTTACGTTTGGAACAATCTTTCTGAAATTATGCGATACATATCTCTTTAACACCTGTGAAGCGGTTTATTTAAATTTTTTCAGTCACTTCTTTTTACGTAACACTCAGTCCTCGTAGAATTATTCACGGATAGGGAGAATTATTCTAAGCAATGTCTCCACACATCTCCTACTCCTGTTATATTCACTCTTTCACCTCGATTCCTTACTACCTCTTTTACTTCTCTCGAATTAAAGAGCCTAAATCCGTTCCCGAAGGAAACACCATTTCTCAATGAGAGAGTGAAACCCAGAATTACCATTTCTTAGTACTCCAGCAATTTTCTCGTTAACCACGCCAGTTAAAACAATTTTGAAGAAAACATATCGATAAATTAAATCCTGCAACTCTCTTAAAATCAGAATAAAATCACTTGCCTTAGCGAAGAGTGCTAGCGACCCCCCTAAAATATTCTCGCGGCCCTCTTAGGGTTATGGCGACCTATCATTTGAGAAGTGCTGATCTATACCTCTCCCACCAACCTCTTTGATCAACTTATCCCAGCCAACCATTAGCTGAATTCCTATCTATTGATTAATATGTTCATGAAAGAACTGAATCTATCGAATTTTAGCTATTATATCTTTGTATTTTCTTGTGCAAGATGGAAGAGGAGACTGTTTAGTCACAATCTCGCCCTAATAAAGACATATATCTATCTATCTATTAACACCAATGGGAAAAATTATGGCACGCACATCCTCAATATATTCTGAGCTACTAAATTCTGTCACATTTCATTTTCTGCCAATTCAATTGATTCAAGAGCTCTGTGACGTCAGTATCGTATCTATAATCATAGCACACTAGGGGCCATTTCGAGGTCCCCAGTTAAACCTTCCTAGAAGGGGTCATAAGTCAGCGGTCCACCCAAAAAAAATTAATAATATTAGTAAAATGTACGTAAGTTTAATACTCCCGGAATAAAGACGCTTCCGCCAACCTTCTTACACCTATCTTTCTCGCCATTCCCCAATAACCCGCTCGCCATTCCTTTTATCAGTTATCCAGAAGTTCTCCCAACCAACCTCCAACCCAACCAGCTTCCCTTCCAACTCCCTCTCCCCTCCAATATCTATTTGTGCCCAAGTTTTCGCTTAAACGGAGGCACACCTGGTCCATTCACTCCAGTCTGTTCGCAAAATTTTTAAGGTCTCGTAAAATGTGGATTTCCTACGTACTTTGACGTCGGAGGAACGATATCCGCTGTCACGGGACTGCTTATTAGCATTATGGTGGAAAGAGAATGGGGATCTTTTAGAATCTCAAACCGGTCGCATACTGAGTTTCCGCGGGTTTAATTCTACCGAGCTGATTTCGTGTCTACGAAATTCGGAATATAGGGAAGAGAAGTCATCTGAGGACATAAGAATAATATTTATGCATACTATTATACAACCTCGGACGATGCATGGACCCGTGACATGAAAGCTTCATGATAAACAGTTTTTGGGAAAAGAGAAAAGTATAAGAAGAATCATTTAATTTTCATGTCGCTGTAGCCACAAAACGGTTGAATATGCCATCTGCATGTTACTCTGCTATTCTTTGCTGGTGGGTTGCAGGTGGTGCAATGACCCAAAATGTCCCTAACAATTTTCTGTTGCAAGTTTGACTCTCCTGTAATAACAAGGTACGTATTAAAACGACGAAGTAACCATAAGGTGAACTGGAATACTCATATTTGGGAGTTATTAATTTTCGATATAATTTTATCTCAGGAAAAAACAAATTAAGACTACATTTTTCAATTGGTATTTCGTCGATATTTTCAGTTTATTTAACTCTAGTAAGAAATCTATCGAGCTATGAGATATTATTTCTTTTAATTGGCCAGATTTACAAAAATTAGTCACCTCCTGACACGACGAGGAGGAAAAAAAGCGAAAACAAAGGACAGGAGCTTTCTTATTTCGCGATAACTTTTATATGTCCGCGCGCCTTGTTGAGAGAAGCGCGACATTTCGACTACCCTCTTATTTGGCGGCCGCTGAATCATTACCGCGTTGAAATACCGCGGGGTAATTAACTCCCGGGAGAAAAATAAATATTTTTTTTAACCTTTTATATTCGGCCGTCATAAATTTCGTATGACGGCCGTAAACTTCGAAACCTTTTAAAAGAGGAGTCTTTTTTCTCTACCGATCCAACTTAACCCTGCCACCTCTCCCTTCATTCCTCCCTCCCTCTATCCCTCCATTTCCCTCTCCCTCTGTTTTTTTCCTCCCAAGTTTGACATCTTATTCCACCGGACGATGATCGGCCTGGATGAGCAACTCCTACCGTTGCCATCTCCATAGCCTCTCGATGGTATGGCATATTCCCGTCGTGCGTTGGTGGCGCGCAGAGAGAGAGAGAACCGGGGGTTGCGGTTGTGTTGCAATCAGTTTGACCACAATGTCTTTGCTGCCTCCCTCCCCCTACTCTCTCCCTCCTCTCCCCTCCCTATTCCTCCCACCTACTTTTGCACCACCCCTTCTTCCTTCGCACCTTGACCCTTTTGCAGGGTCACTAACCCTAGGTCACCGCGTCGAAATAACGGTTTCTCAAAAGAGTCCACGAGAGAAGGTGTGGGACGAAGTGAAAAAAAATTAACTTTTCTCCCATTAATTCGGAATAGCCGATGGACGACCCTCGCTCTATGAGAGAGAAGGAAAACTCCACGATTCCGTCAATCCCCTCTGGTAGTCTCTCGTCCCCGAGCCGCACTCGTCGTGTCACGCGCGAGGGGAAACTTAATTACCGAATGCAATGTCGTCGTCCACGCAATTAAGTCTTTCGATCGTCGCCATTCGATCTAGGGGGAGGGGGGAGGGTGTATGGGAGGGTTTGGAAAGTGAAGGAGAGAAATATGGCTTTAGTTCCAAGGGATACCTTAATTGTCTCCGGTGGCTGACTATGGTGCCACTCGGATCAGATAATACGCATTAACGCCGCCCCGTTCCACGTCTCCTAAATCAAGACCGAGTGAAGCCACTTTCATTTTTATTACCCCAGAGTGTATTACGGTAGGTGAATGGTTGGTATATTTCAATCCATCGCGTTAAGCACGCGTATTTTTTTAAAGGACCGGGCAAACTTTGTCTCGGGCACGGAACGGCGCGTTACGTACCTTTTAAAAGCGTTAACGAGGTATTTCTTCCACTTCTGATGAATCATACGTTTCCGGAGCGCTCGAAGGAAGGGGTTAGTTATACGAGAAAGGGAAGGAAATTCGTTCAGAAGGATGAAGGGGAATGGTGTGACCAAATTCTAATGAAGCGAAAACGGGACGTGTTCTTAATGAGATAAACCGGGACGATCGTGAGTTTGATTTTCAGTTTTTTACCGTTTATGCGTTATGTAAAGAAAATTTGAAAAGCTTTGTTTTAATTGTTTTCAAACGTTAGTGAAAAATTTTACAAATTCAAGTTATATATATATATATATATATATATATATATATATATATATAACTTGAATATATATATATATATATATATATATTATGTAAAGAAAATTTGAAAAGCTTTGTTTTAATTGTTTTCAAACGTTAGTGAAAAATTTTACAAATTCAAGTTATATATATATATATATATATATATATATATATATATATATATATATATATATATATATATATATATACCATTACTACAGAAATTATCGGGAAATTAATGGAGACAAATATTTTAGTATCACATTTACTCAAATTAACGAGATAATGCTGTCACACAATGATTTAGATTCGAATATTATACATGAAAAAACACGTTGCCTATTTTTTGGGACACTGGACATTTCACTGAAAACCGGAACGAGAATCCCGGAAAGCAGTGACGTTTGGTCTCCATCACAATGGAACTACCCATCCTGTAAAACTAAGAGCAGTGGTGAATTACACGCGACGATTTTAGTTGGGTAAATGGCACCGTTTTTGAGTCCGCATAATCGTGGTGAATAATTTATGAAAGCAGAATCGATTAAAATAAATGACAGGCGGAGATTATTCGCGTCGGCGAAAGCGCGCGGTGCGGCGAAAATATTTTCCCGATTTAAGTTTTGTTTACTCGAGTGTAAAAGTTGTCGGAGTGAACGAAGGTGTTACGAGGCATCCGTTAATTAGCCTCCGTCGGATTCTTACCTCGCAATCTATGACCGGGTCTTTGATTGGTCTAAACGGCTTCCGTTCGAAGGTTATCGAGAGGAGCGCGAGGGCATAACCCACTACGGTGGCCCTAACCCGTGGCCCCCGTTGGATCGTAAGGGGGCAATGCGCCCGCCGCCGCCTGCCGTGATTGAGAAGTGGCCTTCGTCCTCCCGCTCCCTCTTCGTCCGTTGCACTTAATCAGTACCCGCCCCCGAGCCCTGCCGCCGGTTGATGGAGTTCTATGTTTTATGTTCCGTAGGGGTCGGAGGTTATATGGTTCCCCATTCGAAGGAGTAAGGAAGCAGTTTTGCTCGGTCTCGTCGAGAAGCTCAGACTGAAAAGATCTTTCAATCAGGATTAATACCTCTCTCGCCTACGCCCAACCTTAAGAAAAAATCAATATTGAGCACGTCAACCGTTCGGATGTTTGCTCGGACGCTTTGAGAATAAGGAAGCTGTGTGGTTATCTCCCGTTATTAGCTAGCGTTATAATCTCGCTGCCTTGAGGTGAAGAGAAGGATATAAACACAGAAAACCTAAGGTTCGTTGACTTGCGCAATTAAAAATAAAGACGTCGTTTAGTACATCGAATGTATAACTGCTCGGGTTCAGATTTTTTTTTGTTTTTCCTTATTGAGATGGTATAGTGTTGGCCTTCGTTCGTTGGAGTTTTCATCTAACGGATTGCATGAAAACGTTACGATTTTAAAGTCTAGATATCGATATTAAACCTTTTAGTGAGGAAGTAATGAAACAGTTAATGTTGTCAAGTGGTGTGTCTCTAATAGCCATAACAACGACTGCGAAAACCAGATGCCCATCTCGGCAAAATGCATCATCGGTATTCGTAACAACTTACTTATAATAAAAACACACACTTATATAGTATGTAAATAATATACTTGCATGATGACTGTGTAGTATTATAATTAATTTATTTTGGATGAGAAACTTACCAGGGCTTGTCACTTTTTAAAATATTTAAAGGTTTGAACTTAACCGGAAAAAAACATTGAAGACAGCTGCACAAGTTTCGCGAAGTTTTTGGATCAATCAAATCGGTGTGCGGCCAAAAAATTGTATTTATGTAGGGATTGGAAGCCGATTAGTAACAGAATTTGGGGGTGATCGCATATTAAAGGCCTTTTAACAATTTAATTGTCATTCATTTATCAATTATTCAGCGCTAGTACTCGAAATTCGTCACTTAATCTCAAGGTTGGAGATATTTTCTATGGCGTTGTAAAAAACAGTCATTGGCCGTATCCTTTACGGGGCATACTCCGGTTAACCTGTTGTCATAACAAGCGACAATCGTTGCACTTGGCGAAGCGGGTTTGATTGTAAATGCTGGGGACGTATTTGAGCGTAATGAAGGAGGCCTGGTTGTCAGTCTGGTAAGTGGTTTTGACTCCAGCTGGCGAAAGGAGTTGGTTTCATTTACACCACTGCCGTTACCTCCTCTCTCTCCTGTCACATATCCTCCCACTTCTTTCTCCATTCCCATCAATCTGTCGCATTTTTAAGCCTCCTGCCATAGTGTGTCGTGTTCACGTGTTATTTTTTCCATTCTCTGAATTCCGAGGAATTTTGTCCTTTTGATGAGACTTGCTAGATAACGCGTTCATTCCTATCGGCTAGAAATATGCGGTCGCGAAATCGCACACTATGCTTTTTCTCGGTAGTCGTAAGCGGTGCCGGCTCACTAGATGGAGTCACTGCGGATTTGGCATTCTTTAGGTTTATTTGATCGGATTATTCTAGTTTAAAAAAAAGGTTTTTTCAAAAGAGGCTGAGACCTTGATTCCATGTCAGGCATGGATGATGCTATGCTACATGTATCCGTTTATCCCGTGTTTATTTTTAATATACGAAGTAATAATATTCGGGAATTTCTTGAAAAAACTAAAACATTAAATTTCTTTACAAATTATTTCTAATTTTAATGATGATTTGGAATTCCTGGAGCCTCTTGCGAAGCGATTATAATTTCAGTTTTAGCATTTGCTAAGGGTGAAATAAAACAACTTGAATTTTCACTTGATTTATGACGATAAATTTCCAGAAGCCATTGATGAAATTTAAGCGCTCACCATTTAAATCTACGAGCAGTTTCGAAAAAAAAATATTTTTAGCTCGCGTTCAATTAAAACGGTATCTCTTCGATTAAAATTAAAATGACTCCAACGCAAATCTAACCACGCCGTCGAAAACTAACGCAACACGTTTTCCGTTTATCGTTCAAGTAAGCGGACGCAGGTCTCCGGCCGACATTTTTTTTATTTTAAAATTTCAAAACGTTTCGACGCCCCTCGGTTTTCGTCTTTGTTTATATATTTTCAAAGGCGACAAATCAGGCGCGATAGCCGGTCGCAGAGCGGACTAACTCGGATACTGGCTGCATTACTAGTAGTCCGGTTGTGAATCCTTGCGAACATATTAGCAGGGGGCGCGCGTGGAAATGGAAAACGAGTGGATGAAGGTTGGAGAAGACTTAAGAGATAGGCCATCGTTCGTGCAACACCACGCGGACTTATCTTCTCATTTATCTGAGACGCTCGTAAGGGATCATTATCTTTCCATAGCGATGTCAGATCAGACCGAGAACTACCAGCTCGCCTAAGAGCGCCATGGACTCTCTTGGCACCTTCAATCCTCACCCTCCCCGAACGGCGAAATAGTTTAAGCGAGTGTAATAGAGGGTTGGGTTAAATAGTGGTAAAATGTGTGGTAGGAGGTTTAAAATCGTGTGCGCGCGCGTGCGTGTGTGAGAGAGATACGGAGGAGAGGATGTGGATGGTGCATGTGTGCGAAAGGGTGGCGGTGGAATAGGTGGTGGATCCGAGCGGGGGGGCGGGGAACTCAGAGAACGTCGAGTGATGGTCAAGGAGAGCATTGGTTATCACATGCTTTCTCGGAGGTGGTCTCCCCCGGCAAAAGATGGCGTTAATGAGGTTTCCCACGGTGCCGCAAATCTTAACCGCTACGAGTTGCTGCATCGCCTCGTACGTTTAATTTTTTTCCAATCCCGCAAAGCTGTTATTTTAAGAGCATTTCAGAGGGAAAGGGGGAGTGGGAGCGATGGGGGGAAAGATTGAGAGGTAGAGATGGGGGAAGTAGATGTGGAGGCAGGTAGAAGAGGAGAGTTGCATAGGGAGAGTAACTGAGAGGCAGAAATGTAGAGACACAGAGGGGGAGAGAGGTAGAGAGCGGTATGGAGGTAGGAAGGCAGGTATGAATAGAGTGATAGAGGTAGACAGACAAAGAGAGAGGGAGGTATAGAGGTAGATAGGAAGAGATATAGAGGTAGACTGGAAGAGGCGTAGAGGTAGATATGAAGAGATATAGAGGTAGACTGGAAGAGGCGTAGAGGTAGATATGAAGAGACCGAGGTAGATAGGAAGAGGCATAGAGGTAGATAGGAAGAGGCATAGAGGTAGATAGGAAGATGCATCGAGATAGAGCGGCAAAAATAAAGAGAGGAAGGAAGTGAGATAAAGAGAGGGATATAGGAAAAGGAAAGAGTTTAGCAACACATTCAGCATTTGCATTGGCTGCAAGTCAAACATTAGTTTTGAGTTACCGAAGTGTCTATGTATACATTTCTATTTCTCTGGATTTATAGAGCGAGCTTAGGATGTCGATGATGGAGTGTTTGGGCTGAAGGTTTGTGGTCAGTGGTCTCAAGGCATTGTTTCAGCGGTTTGCTACTGCTACGTTTGTCACGCTCCACGCACGGTGACTAGTAAATGAAATTTTTGTTGCCTTGCGTGGATGTGGAAACCACAGATGAAATAATTGATAGGTGCGGTCGTTTCTAGCCGGTTTTCAATGATGCGGATATTTGTGTTTGGTCGTGGATAGACAGAATTTAACACATCGTATAAACGCTAGGAAATGTTATGTTGTCACAATCGTGTATTAGATCAGATATTTCGATGAATGTATCGTAGAATTAAAGCTTATTGAGGTGCCATGGAATATACGGTAGTATTTTACCGTTATAATGGGGTTAAAATATTTAAAATGGAAGAAATAACGGTTCATATATTCTATTTACATTTTATTATGTAATTTGATCTTCTGTCAATATAATATTTTTCAGAATGTTTTCTTTATATCTGTTTTACCGCTATAAAAAATTTAGATTTCGTTGGAAAACTCTCAGTTGGTTTTCTTTAACTGCTTCTATTTTTCATTTGCCCGTTATTAAAATTATGAAAATGAGTAGTTTCAGCCATCAATTTCTATATAAGAGTTGTGCGCAACGTGCAATATAAGACGTTCAAGTTCTGTTTAACTAAGCGAATTAATTATCTCCCTTATCATCATGATAATATAGACTAGTTCATCCATTTGTGATAAATAAATTGTATTATTAATCCTAGAAACCAAGGCGGCTATTGAAGTTAGCCTATTCATACGTTAATGCACTGAAAAAAAGACATCGCTCTGTTATTCAATTTTTTTAATTGAAGCACAACAGAAAATCGTAGTCGTTATCTTTTTATAGTTTCGCTTGCCTTTCATGTCATTGTTCTTTAGTGTAATGCGTATCCGAAACGCATGGGTAGAGAGTGTCCAAGTTATAGGCTGCTACAGATACCCCGCGGTGGGAAGTTATTTCTACGCAAAAAAGACGAGCAACCTGCATCGAAGAGCGGAACAAATTTCAGACGGGACGATCTTTTTCGATGGGAATAAATTACGCCAGTTAGAAGAAAACGCCAAACTCTTCTTCTATTTTGAAGTGAAAACATCCGTACGCTCCTTACGATACCCCGACACCCAATATTAAATCTTTATTCTCTATTCTTCAGTTCACGGTTTTCCTACGCACCTTTCAATATATTACCATTAGTACGCAGACTCGTCTCCTCGCTGGTCCACGACACATACGGCAGTCGCAAAGATGTCGCTCAACCCCCTTCACCCCACCCCCTCCTGCGGGGTCTTTGACCTTTCCACTCCCTTCCGACTCCTCTCTCCTCAAAGGCATGCCAACCCTCCCTCCTCCTACCCTCTCACCCATGTGTGTGTGTTATCCCTCCCTCCTGCTCGTTCGTCTATTCTTCTCGCACCTATATACTTTTCTTATCCCTTCCCATTCCCCTATTCTGCCCCATTCCTTCCTCATCCCCCTTCTATTCCACCCATATGCTCCCATCCTAATCTATCTTTCTCGATCTTTTTTTCGTTCCGCTCTCTCGTTTCTATCTCTATCTCTCTCTCTCTCTTCTATTCCACCGCCATCTCTCACTCGCCCACGCTCCTTTTTTAGTCCGACTTACACATTTTCTCCATCCTCCCCTCGTCTTACTTTCTTTCTCTCATTTCTTCCCTCTCACTCGTGTGCCCTTTGCTCCTTCTTCCTTCCATGTGTTCCCGTCGTGTCTATCTCACTCTTTTTTCTGTTTCTCTTTCTTCTGTTCCGCCTCCATATATCATTCGCCTGCTATTCTTCTTGGTACGCTTTCTCTACATTTTCCACACGGTGTTTCTGTCTCCGTCCTTTCGATTCCTTTCTCTATCCCCCTACTGTCACTTTTTTAACACATTTATTTAATCGTCTGAACGTAGTAGGGCATTTTATCCCTGCCCTTTTATGTTAAGCTATCATATTAGTACTAATTTTCCCAAAATCCCGATTTGGGGAGGTTTATGAAAAATCGTTATTTCATGTTTCTTCCGTTAGAGGCGCTCATCGATAACAAATTTGAATTATTAGTTTTGCAACGGCGCTCAAATTTTGATGGTGGTAAGACGTTTATTTGTCTTGATTTTTATTTTAATGTTGATTGTGCCCAAAAAAATCGCGTCATCAACAGTTTTGCAAGGATAATTGCACGTATTCACCCATACCGCCCTCTTTTGTTTCTCGTGATTCTTCTGTCTCCCTCCCCCTCTCTCACCCTCCCTCTTCCAGTCTTCCTCGCCATATCGTCGTCCGTAAACTTTTCCTCCTAACACTATTCCACCTTATATATTCCCTTTCCCTTCGCTATCATTTCTTCAATCCGTCTACTCGCCTATAAGCCTTCCTCTGCACTTTTCCCCCTCCCACCCCCTCCTCCCCCTTCATCCCCTCCGCCCGTCTACGCCCCCATCCTCCGGCGCTGCTACCCTCTCCCCACTCCACTACCCTCCTTTCCTCATAACCCATTCTCCCCCTTCCCCTACTCCTATTTCTGTCTCCTCCTTCCCGTCTTTCCTTTACTAGGATGCGCTCGCTGGGGCGAGCAGGCGCCCTTTGGAAAAGGGAGAAGACTGCAGAGAAGGTTTTTCGGGGAGGGAGGAAGGAAGGAAGGGTCGAGATGGAGGAAGGAAGGAAGGGTCGAGATGGAGGGAGTAAGGAAGGAGTCTGGGAGGAGGGAGAGGGAATACTGAAGGGACAGGTGACTGCGGCGTGTATCTTTTGCTCTCCTTTTCACGAAAACAAGAAGAGGGTCTGGCGACACCTTAGGTACCGACGCCTCGTTTACGTATTTTGAGTGCAACGACAACAATAATATTCCCAGGGGCCTAAGCAGTCCGTGGTTCGGTGACTACCGACGCTCTTCTGGCCACCTTTCGGACTTTATGTCAGGTTGAATACCATGAATAACTTTAAGGAGAGGACTGTTTTCTTAATGCAGTGTAACGGTATTTTCGAACTATTAGCCTTTTGTTTCGTGGTAAAGCGGTTGATTGATCGTGTAATTCATTAGGATACCAGATATGAGAAATTACTGCTGAGGGAGGCTACGTTGCAGCTGAATGTCCCCTTCGATTAAATCGGTCGCTTTATTGCTACAGGAATGATGTTTTCATTCGTTTCAAATCATAAAGTGGACTTGATATTTCGTTTTTTGATTATCAAAAACTTTGGGAATGTTTAAAATATTTCATCTTTGTTTGATGTCGAAGTCTCCTTGCAATTTGGATGGATTTGAACTTTTGTCAATTTTTATATCATAATTACTTATTTAATCTTTGCAAACGCCCAATATTTGAAAAACGAACTTTTCCTATCTGTTATATTCAATGGGAACGTACATCCTTCAAATGCACTTCTTCTAATATTCAATAGCTAGAGAGATATCTTTCAAGTTTCAATTATATCGTGATATATAAAAAGGAGCAGTTTTATTTTGTTTCTGCATACTGAATGAGTAGTAACGCTGTCATCTTTTAATTTTAAGCGATTATGATCGTGCTGAATACATTATCATTGCATAGCAAATTGATGTAAAAGGTTTAAGCGCCAAAGAATTTATATATTTGTATAAGAAATATGTGTGGATCACGTCTTACCATTTTTAGGGATGTTGTGTCATGGATAATCAAAGGTCAGCTTTTAGATTTGTGAATCGCGGACATTCGTTACACTATGAATGGAGCTACTTTAATTTATAACAACTTATACAGTATCTTGTGAAATTTCAGGGTTATTTAAAAATTTGACAACTATGAAATTTTTGGAGTATTTTTATACAAATACTATGAATATTTGACGAAATAATAATGTTTAACATTATATAACTTTCTGCATTATACAGCTTTGTCCAAAAAGTTTATAGTGAAATGTATGTTAATTGAACAAAACCGTTTTTATCATTTTACTTTTCAACTACATTCTTTTAATGTGCCGAGCAAAATATCTAAACTGATCTGCACTCCGCTTAGAATTTATATTTTCCTTGTGTCTAACAGCTTCGCCTTTGTATAGAAAATGGTGAGCTTTATTAGACCGTTAAGGCTTTTCCGCGGTAATCCCCCGCGAGGCAGGGAGGGGGAGAGGTCGGACCGGCGGAAGGCGGAGCTGCGATCACTTTTGCCGACATCCTGTCAAAATAAAGCGTTTGCGCACGCGAAACGCGAGTTCAGAGATCAAAGAAATAGCCGTATTTTCGGAATTCCTGCCTACGGACTGCATAAATGGGAGAACGGACCCGGAGCGGACGGCGCGATTTACAATCCATTTTTCCATAAATTTCAAAAGAGGGGACGTGCTAAGTTTCAAAACGCCTCACGGTAATTACTCAACCAGTGTCCCCCCCCCTCCCCTCCTCCCCCCTTCTCCCCTCCTCCCCCAACCCCTCCCCCCCGTTCAAGGAGCGGAAAGGTTTTTCCCGTTTAGAATTTGCGATACGCGTAATTTGTAGCTAGAGGATTTGCATTTCGGGTTTCTCGTGTCCGACGATTACAGGCAGTTGCGCTTTTTATCTCCCGCCTGTCTCTCTCTTTCTCTTGACGAGCGAGCGCGTTGTTTACTACCTCTCCAGCTTTTGGTGGAGGAAGAAGCAAGGCATTTATGCTACTTGGAAATATTTTTTAATACCCGATCCTGAAAAGGAGTTTTATCCTCCTTTCCACTACTGTCAACCGTACCTCATGAAACCCGCGAGGCCGGGACACTGTGCTCTTGCCCAGTTGAAGTCTGAACCAACACCGTAACTTCGCGAGATTCCATCTGTTGGTAAGATACACCTTCATCTTACTCCCTCTTTGGTTACCCCCGTACCACAGCGGACATATACGGATGATAAAAACGCAAACAAAGGTTGATGAACTCGGTGAATTATCTGTAATCAATGGTTACGATAACTGTTGGCAAAATTGAATAAAAATGCGTTTGTTGTGGATTAAAAATTTGCGGAGAGTTAAATAGATTGAAATTGAGGTATCGGAAACTAAACGTCTATAGGAGTTAATATTTATTGAAAAAATGGATTAATATAGTTTGTTAGTGGTAAATATTATCATTAAATCTGTTGGGGGTTCTTAATTTTCCGTTTGATATCCCTGAATCCATTAGAACACAAATGTGAGTAATATTGCCGCTCTACTTCGAAATCATAAATATTATATCAATAAGCGCTATCATAAACCTTTAATTTTTTTAACTGATTCTTTTTAGTTTTTAATTCATTCAGTTTTCAGCGAATATTGTCCCTCAAGCCCAAATAGTTGAGAATAAATGAATATCCTAAATTTAAAGAGAAACGAATAAATCAGGGCCAGAAATCACTCAAAGGCATAATTGACAATTTGAAGAGGCTTAAATTGCACATTAGTTCTGTAAATCTCATGAATAACTTTTCGTCGCTGTATTGATGAAATTATACTCCTAAATCGTTTCGTAATTGGTTCAGGAAATGGGTTCCTTTCAAAAGCGAGAAGAGTTTCTAATGAAAGAGGTTTAGTCGTTGGATATGAATCAGGGTGCTAAGCTATAAACTAATTATTTAATCCATACCCGCACATACATTGCATTATACGCGCACTTACACAAATACATGCAAGGAGATTATACGCTCTAAATGTTTAAGAGGTTTATATATTCATGACGCGAATATAGCACGGTTTTCCTAATGCTTTTATGGGTATCGTTTTTCATAACATAGCTCCTACTGCAAGGGATAGAGTCTTGATGGGTACTTAGAGGTCATCGGTGCAAAGTGGACCACATCCTCCGTCTAAAGGATTATAACCTCACTCGGAATACTTTCCACACCTGGATCCCATCAGACTCCCTCCGCCGACACCCCCTTATTCCTCACCGCTCCTCCTCCTGCACGCCCCCGCACGCGCACTCGGAGAAACTCGAAAGGTGGGGAAGGGCAAGAATGCAATCGCAGGACATTCTGCCTGTCCCATTCATTTTCCTCCTCCACTCAGAACACGGGAACATCTGATTTATTCTTGTGTCCGATTAGACTTTGTAATAGATCCCTTCCCTCCTTCCTTTAGCGGTCCCGCCCACTTCTCCCCCTCCTTCCTCTCCTCTCATTCTCACACACACACACACACACACACACATACACTCTCTCTCCTCTTATCCCTCTCTTCCTGGAGTGAATTTTAATTTACGCTCTCGCTCTACCTCTCCTTGTCCCGAGAATAAATTAACCGTTTCTCTCTCTCACTCTCTCCCCTTTGGGAGAGTCTTACACTCTGCAACATTCGACGCTCCAATCGGCCTAACGTCAGACTACCTTCACAGCGAAGTCTTCCTTTTTTGCCGACTCTGAAAGCTCTTACGTCTCCTAGATTCTTTCCGCGCATATCTCCGAACCTCGGTGGAATTGACGTCGAAAATCACTGCTCGGAACTGGGAAAGGGTGTTGCCTATTACAGGAATCGATTCTTTTGCATGAGAATGTGTTGCATCGTATGGCAAGAAAACTGAGTTTTGATTTCGCCTCAATAAATTTTCACTTTTTCCTACTTAGTATAATTAATCGTGCTTCATATTCAAAAGAGAATCAATCGAGATCGCCTTCTAGCTGGAATCAGTTTGATCAACTACGTAGCTCCGATAGCCATGAAGAGTTTGGGAAAAGCAGATGCGCATTTCGGCTACAAAGTAGCCATCATCAATATTGATTCACGGACATTAGAGTATAATTAGAGGAGTTGCACAGTTTATTAGTTCGCGTCTCATAGCGAATAAAACAATATTGCTTCCTTTTTTTTAATAGAATCCTTAAATTATTTTGTTTGTTAATTATCAATTTTTCCTGTTGGTCGTTTTCTAATTTACCTCATTGTTTTGGTTTTATAAATATTTACTGATTGGATCTTAAATGAGAATCTGTTTCTATCACCTGCAAACTTTTAAATACCTTAATTCCACCTAAGCGTTCCAATTACGGCGCTATTACCTTTTTGAACGTGACTCATTTCCAGGCCGCTTTCTTACCGAAGCGGAGTGAATTTTCGAAAACGAAATCAACGTTATATATCATTCTACTATTTTCAGAGCGTGCTTAGGATTTTTTATTCGGGCGAAAATAAGACTTTACGAAAGCGTTCCGGTAAATTCCGCGGAACGCCGTTCTATTGGTGGCATCAAAAACCTTCCACTTAGTGGAAAGGAATGCGCAGCGAACCGGAACAGTTGAAATGCTATTACTTTTCGCATGTCCAAGTCGAAGAACGCGCAGGAGCACGTGGAACATGAAATCGTAGAACATGCTACATTCCCCAATTGTTGCGAGGGTAATAAATGTGCAAACCGCCTAAGAAAAATTAAAGAATAACTCTAATTAAGAGTGCTGTGTCATTTGACGGCGTGTTAAAAACGATCTTTGACATTTAGTATCAACTTAGCATAGCCAAATAAAACGACACGCGTTATATGTGTGTACGAGTAGAAATATCTTTTGTACATAAAACTTGTACGTCTTGTCAGTTTCTTTTTCGGTGGTCTAAGGCGGTGGTTCTCAACCAACGTTGACGCAACACCAATGGGCGAGTGACGTGAATATTTTATAAATTCGCAGTATGTCGCATTTTGGCTTAAAAAGATAAATCAAGGAGATTACGCACGCGTGCTTCGTTAAATGCGTGATTTTTGTCTGTGTTCGGTAGGATGAGCCCAGTTTAACTTTGGCGTGACTTGTAGAAAATAGAACTGTAAACGGGGTGACGCGAGAGAAAAAGGTGGAGAACCATTGGTCTGATGTAACAATGTGCTTCCGCTGGTGACAAAATTTCGAATTGATGTTAAAAGCATGTTTCTTAGCTCCATTTCACTGTTCATTACACCGAGTGTCTGGTTGCTCTCCCATCCTTGGTTCTTATCTCTTTCGTCGAATGAGTTTTCTCAATGTTTTTCCTCGTATAACAGATCAATCTCAAAATTATTGCGCTCATAAAATCGTGTCTTCAATTGCTCAACGCACTAAATTCATGAAGGGGGCAAGACGATACATACTTAAGCTTTATCTCAAGCAAAAGTCCAAACCAGTCCGTCGACATCATAGAGCATATACGAATATAAATTTCCGTTCCGGATCATTCTTTGTCTAAAATTGTGATTAATATTACCTATTATTAGGTTGTATAATGTTTTTAGTAAACAGAGTGCATTTTTGTGTCATAACTGCTAATCTAATTACTATAGACATGACTTTGATTGCAAAACTTAAGGTCATGGGCGTTAAAAATGTTCCGAGATTAGTAATAATATTATTTATTGTGATACAGTAGTTAAATGTGCAAGTAGTCTCATTTTGGGAGTCGCCTCATTGCGGAAACTTAAAAAATATTCGCCTCCGGACCGAATAACTGAGAAACACTTCATGTCGCATTAACCAATGGGACCGTAGAAATAAGTATGGCTGGAATCGTGCCGTAATACTCCAGCGTTTCCCCCGCCACTTTCATCAACCCCTACGTTTCCCCGATTCGTAAAAGGAGAAGGTGGTGGGGGTGAGATTCCTGGAGAATTTGAAGTGGCACGATGCCGGGTGTGTTAGAGGAGTCATTGGAGTGACACGGCGTAACCCAGTGGGCGCCATTCCCCGTCAGGGCGATAAAGCACGCGGTAAATGGGCAAGCATGCTCCCTCCTCTCTTCTATCTCCAATTATTCCTCTTTCTCTCTCTTCCCATCTCTCTTCTCTCTCTCTCATCCCACGGATGGCACGCGCTAAGGAGTCGAAAATTCTCTCATCCAATCCCATCTTTGTTCTTTCATCTCTCTCCTTTTATCATCTCTTATCTTTTAACATCATGTATGCGTGTGTGTATAAATATATACAGTGTGAATCAAAATAATGCTTGCAAACTTTGAATTATTCTGTGCTATTGTGAGTAAATGTCATAGTAACTAAATGGTAGTGTATCATCAGCATACAATATAACTTAAATATTTATCATTACTGGTGTCTTTAATTATCAGAATTACGGATTTAGCGTTTGAATTTCTATTGGAGGAAGAATGTATTACTAGAGGTATGAAAATATAATGCCTACTAACTGACCTGTTGGTCGTAATGGTGGGTTAGATGTGTTTTAATATAGGCACTTAGAATGCTGTAATAATTAAAGAAAAAGAGTGCGAGAAGTATGCAAAATCTCAGATGACATGTGCGTCCAATGTATGCCGTTCTGTCTGAGAACTTTGTGGTCCATTTTTGGGTGGAAATAGTGGACATTTGAGCACTTGACAAAAGATGAGCAGCGTGTATTACTTTCAAACGTTCAATCATGTATTTGCTTATTCTGTGCAACAAGGATTTAAAGCACAGTTTAAAAGTTTGAATACATTAATTTGAGTCATAAGTATAAGCGCGCGTGTGTGTATGTACACACACACACCCATACATATATATATCATGACTCTTCCAGTTGGCCCTAAGAACTTCACAAGCGGCGCATAGGGAGAATGTTTGTGAAGGATTAGTTCAAAAAATATTTCTTCTCATATTCTTTCATAGACTTTCTTAATTTTGTTTATTTGTGCAAAGTGGATCATTTCCTTAGGGTCATTAGTTATTTTCATTTTCCTTCTTTTCTTTATCAGCAGCTTAGTTTTTCCAGTTAACTCTTTATCTGACTTAACACGAACAGTTCCGCCTATTTCTAGTGTGGTTTCTCCGAGTACCTCGGTAAATTTTGATTCCGCTTCTGGGTCTTCGATTGCGGAGTTCAAGCGGAAATTATTTCTTTCGCTCTTTTAGCACTTGTGTGTTGATGATAGGTTTAGGCTTCCTTATCAGCTTCTGTCTTTCCGTCTTACAATTGAATTTTGTTCTGTATCACAGTAATCGATGGTCGCTTCCAGTTTTAAACTGGATGAGGACAGAGCAGTCCTCTACCATATGCCTTTTATTGAGTAGTATGTAGTCAATTTCATTTTTTATGCCATCGGGTCCCTTCCAGGTTCATTTTCTGTGGTAAATATGTGTACACACACACACACACACACACACACACACACACACTAGGGAGCTCCACTCCTGCTCGCTTCCGCTTCTTGGACCTTCGGGCCTCGCCCGTCGGCGAAGTACAGGTCGTTTCTCGATAGTTGGCGCGTGGTTGTAGTACCTATGCCTTTAGTCCCCACACGCCACAAACATCGCACTCGGCTCCCAAAATGAAAAGGAATGAGTTTAAAATAAAAGGAATAGAGATGAATAATGAGACCATTTGAGTTTTATTTTTTACTCACTGATAGCTCAAAATTTCACTAAAAACAACATTTTCTGTTGAGTCTTTCTTTGATCATCTTTTGGTTTAATAATCTGTGTCGCGTTTCCGGACATTGATCGACATCGTGATAAAGCCACATACAACTGACCATGCCCAAAGAGAGGTTGTCTTGATCGATAAATATACCGACTCGATCGAATGCCTGGCCTTCCTATTTATTTATGGTCATATCAAACGCCAAACATACGGGAAATTGAGTCCTGTTAATTAATAACAAACGGCATATCAGGATAATCCTTCGTCTTTAAAGTTATACTCGGTATGGATATCGCCTTGTATGTCGCCCGTTATGATAGTACAGCCAAGCACTCGAGGTTCAATTTTCCGTACGATTAGACGGGTACCATTACACAAACTATCATTCATGCACATGTTCCGTATCAGCATTACAACGGCGCCTACTTTCAAAGCCAGCTTGTTCGGTGGCAATCCCATGTTAATTGTAGCTATATATTCTGGCTGATAAAGGAGCATAATTTCATCGTTGTAAGTTCCATCATCGTCAACTGCCGTAGCCCCCACAGAATACCGTTTCACCGGGCAACATATCAAGAACGCGATTATTAAGAGCATCAACTTCGACATTACGCGATGCCAACAAAACGCATTTCTTTAACTTTTCCTCGTTTATCGACTCACCGTAAGTTCTGACTATCAAATCTTCTGAGCACAGTAATTGTGGCGGAACAACCAATCGTTCGGATTCACCGTTGCCTATATACAATAGCCAGTTACTAAATTTCTCGGCTTCTGCTCTTATATTTCGCGTTAAAGTAAACCGACGAATGAAGGGCCAATAAACCGATCCAACCATTGTCGAACGAACGATTTTCGCGCGCGACTGGGAGAACCTGCCTAAAATCACCGCCGAATAGAATATATTTACCGACAAACGGCAGATCTCTCTTCATTAAATCGCGGAGAGTTGTATCGATTATTGCTGACGCAGGTATTATCGACGCTTTATCCAAAATTACCAAATCTACCTCGGTCAAGAATTATTTAGCAGTTTTCGTTAAATGAATCGGTGCAAATGGTCCGTCATTCGGCAAGTTTAGTGGCAATTTAAAGACCCTGTGAGCTGTTTTTCCGTTAGGCAGCAAAATGGCAGCGATTCCTGTCCAAGCTACCTATACGTATTTTTTACTTAAGTGTTTTTGATAATGGTATAAGCACTTGTATAAGAAGGTCTTGCCTGTACCGCCTGGCCCATCAATAAAGAATAGACGCTGCTGAGAATTCGGATCAGTAAAACCTTCGTAATGACTGTAAAAATCCTTCGTTAAATATCGTTCGATTATCCGATAATTTGTTCTGCAATACCGCCGTGGTCTTCAACAGAAATATCGTCTTCGACCAAATCGGCATTGATATCGACAGCTGGCAAGTCAAAGTCTGTAACTCATCTATCGTCACCTCGTAATTTCTGCTCAATTTCCATCGGAGCTCGGCTTTCATCAGTTCCTTCACACAAATGATCCTTAAAAATATTCCACAGTCTCTTATCATCAATATTTTCACACGTCAATAAGAGATACGCAAAAATGATCTCAATTCTCTAGGCATAATAGTCGTGACGACTTCTTGCAATATCTCCTCGACAGAAGTGTCGCTGTTTCCGAATCCTCGAGCATATGCGGCTTCTTTAAACGTGGCGTACCTAACGCCTTCATACAATTTCAAATCATCGAAACTCTTTGGACCAGGCACGATTCGCAAAAGCACCTTCAAATAGAACCTTTCACTATCCCGCGGAGAAAGAGTAAACATTCTCACGACTACCCTTTCCTCGCCTAGCTGCCGTTTTACCCACTTGGCGTTCTTTATGTTTCCACGTATAATGAATTGGAATTTCGAGATATTTAGACCGTCTGGAATCTTCTTCGACCGCATTAAGTTCCAAAAACGCGATTAACTGAGATATCACGCGATTCGACTGTATGGGAGCCTGCTCCCTCAGTAAACGTAATGTATTGCTGCGCGCAATATATTAACTCCAAAATGTAATAAGAGACTGACAGTAATGAGATCAACAACTGCGCCATCTAAAATTCTTCGGTGGCCGCGTAAAGAACTACCGAAAACGTCAGTGGGCAGCACAGTTTACTTTTAGATGTAGATACTAGTATTAAAGCCCGTCAATATGATGGGAAGAAAGATATTTACGTATATAGTATAAGTTCCCGTCAAACATGACGGATATCTCTCCCTTCATCTTTCTCCTTCCCTTCATCAAATCCCGTATTCTTATCGCAATTCTAAGTAATTTAAAAATGCAAATAAATAATACGCTACAACATATTTACACTCATATCACATAAATAGTTGTCGATTCTCCCGCTCTATAATAGAGGCGCCACAGTTAAATTAATTAAAGTAATTTCACCTTCGTGTACACCACTGGGCCAACCGTGTGATGTGTGTTTTTATAGGCAAGGAAATTTTTTCATCAAAAGGTTTCAAAATTGCTCATATTTGTTAGAAAATAGAAATTGCGATGCACGAGGGAACTACCAGGATTGATTCAATATTAAATAACCAAGTAAGCGCGCCTGTTTTTTAAGAAATGATTAAATTTGCTTGGTTCATTTCAAAACTGACCGACAAAAGAAAATTTTTAATATTGTTAATATGCTTCCCGCAGTCTAAAAGAAATGACCAATGTAATGATATTGCGCTCTTAAAGTGTGCCTGGAGTGATGCGCATTTATGCTCTTTATGCACCTACGACCTTTACCAACCGCAAATAAATCAGCAGCTTTCAATAAATGATCACGTCAACAACCTTCAATAGTTTATTACAATTTTTTAACCCTTTCAATAATAAAACAGACTTTAATTACTTTATAAATTATATTAAATTACTTTATAGACGAGAAAAATTGAGAAGAAATAGAAAAATATTTTGTTGAAATGATGGATTTGAATCGTGAATCTTCATCATGCTAGCCAGGCTCTTAACCGCCTTCGCCACAACCGGGTTCTTTTATCCAATTCAACAATACCAGCATATGAATTTTGTGCTTGTATCTGGCTTGGTTTTCTCACAAATGCCTGAGCGTTGGGTCGAGTGGCTGCAACATCTAACAACACTCGAAGTGTACTACTATCACTCGAAGTTTCAGCCAAATTGGTGATCCGAAGGTCGTGCACTTCCCTCGTTAGCTAAATGAATTAAATTAAGTTTATTTTTTGTGTAATAAATTGGTGTAAATTTTTCTTATAGGGAAAGTCATAGTAGTTTTAGAATTTAGTCGCGCTATTTCCTCCAAACGTGTCACCTAATCTATTAATTTATCTCTTTTAAATTATTTCAATAACTAATCGTTTCCCATCTATAGCTCTCACAATTCGAAAGGTTCTATATGTTTATCAGTATTTAGCCTAACGAAAATATCATTTCATTATTCTGTTTTTTATTTACCTTCAATTACAAATCAGCGAGATAGTTAAATAAATTATTATTGAAAACGTTGGAAGAAAGACGATTTTATAGATTCAATGTCTAACGTTTCAAGGAAATAGAGCGAGTAATAGCTAAAACTACTATGGCCATCCTTAAGTCCATCCTGTAAGATAAAGTGATGGATTTGAACCGTGAATCTTCGTCATGCTAGCCAGGCTCTTAACCGCCTTCGCCACAACCGGGTTCTTTTATCCAGTTCAACATTACCAGCACATGAATTTTGTGCTTGGTATCTGGCTTGGTTTTCTCACAAATGCCTGAGCGTTGGGTCGAGTGGCTGCAACGTCTAACATTATTGGAAGTGTACTACTACTACTATGACCGTCCTTAAGTCCATCCTGTAAGATAAGGTAACATCAAGTAAATAATAAAAATTATAAAACTTAATTAAAGACATAGGCTCGGTTGTAGATGGAGATAAATCATTTGCTTACTTCGAAAAATGCCAGTCTCAGATCGTTTACGCGAGTGTACTTAACAGCTTTTGTTCACGAATACTCCGCCAACAGCTTATTCTCCTGACCGCAAACAATGCTATAATTGCGAAACAAGGCTCCGATTCCCGGACAATGTGCAATTTTTCTCCGTTTTTTCGGAAATCTTCTTAAAGCAAACTAACAAAGCAAGCACGCGGCCTGAGTCAATTCCTGTGTAAGGTGTTCATGGTCATGGACAAGATATTGAAGATTGTCGTCAAAATTAGTACGACGGACGCAACGACTGGAGAAAAACGTGTGTAATCGCCTAGTGAGTTGGGAGGGGGATAATGATGATATACCTTCGTATTCGCGAAACATCGTTGCGAATACTTATGTGACCCCCGGTACTTGACTGAATTAAAGTTTAAAAGAAAATTCTGTGAAAGGAGTTCGCTTAAAATTATTTGTCGACAAAAAAGTAAAATGTGATTGATAAAGATGCGAACTGTTATGGAAGTGTAATCACCTATTAATATGACTTTGATGTTTGTAATAGGAAGTATGGTATCGGAATAATGTTATACTTAATAACGGCTTGCCAGCAGCCCTTCGTCTGAAAGCCAAGAGAGAAGAACGATATTTTGACCGCTAGAGGTCAGTGGCGTATCACCGAGACAGGGTAGCGACCGTTTGCAACAAAATGGAAAATTATTTAAGAAAGTGATTTCCTTACGATGCATAACTTGACTAAATATATAAACGGAGCGTTTCTAGACGTTTCAGTGTGTTCGTAATAATGATAGAACACCTATTCAAGTTCATGTTCACTTATAAACCGCAGTGACTAAATTTCATTACGGGAATAAAAATCACGATAAGTTTCACGAAATTCGAAGTAATGTGGATCTCGAAATTGCTATTTCTTGGACGCACTTTACTTCCATAAAATACCACCAAATACTTCTGCAATGTATATATATATATATATATGTATATGTATACATATATACACACATACATATACATATGTTTGTGTGTGTGTTCGCGCGCGCGACTGGTTGTTTATACGCCGTATATATGTTTTCACATAAACTAAAATACTAGTTTTACGGAATTTTACGAAGATATCGTTTTTACGAAGTTTGACTGATTGTGAAATGCTGATTTAGTTTCAGTAATCGCACCCTAATCATTTGCGGCAGAAAATCACATCCATATAAAAATTAGATGGCGAAATTCACATAGATGAACGTCTTTCTTTAAATTAAACAACCCTTCGGGTCTTATAAATTTCCAAACGATCCGAGGGTCTTCAAATCGATCACTGATGTCTTTTCATATATGCAATCACGCTTTTTACGTAATTTTCAAATAACTATGATCGCGGGTTCGATTTCTGCTGAGGACATAGTTGTATGTGTTTGTCTTTTTTATCCTATTCCACTCATTTAAGAGTACAGTAGTAGCTGTTTATTAGCTATTTTAAATAGCACATATATTCTTACATATGTACGCAATAATTTTTTCTTTCCGAACTATTTTAGAGAGAAAAACTCTCGCTATATCGTGTTTATTTTCAACTCTAATGCGTCCAACAGGGAACTATCGAGCTCGTCTAGCTATTGGATATACCTGAGACAAGTATTTTTAAATGCTTGTTCTTGGAAGTGTACTACTACTACTATGACCGTCCTTAAGTCCATCCTGTAAGATAAAGTAACATCAAGTAAATAATAAAAATTATAAAACTTAATTAAAGACATAGGCTCGGTTGTAGATGGAGATAAGTCATTTATTTTCAATTGTTTAATCCTTACAATAATGAAACAGACTTTATTTACTTTATAAATTACATTAAATACTTTATAGACGAGAAAAATTGAGAAGAAATAGAAAAATATTTTGTTGAAATGATGGTTTTGAACCGTGAATCTTCATCATGCTAGCCTGGCTCTTAACCGCCTTCGCCACAACCGGGTTCTTTTATCCAATTCATCATTACCAGCACATGAATTTTGTGCTTGGTATCTGACTTGGTTTTCTCACAAATGCCTGAGCGTTGGGTCGAGTGGCTGCAACGTCTAACATTATTGGAAGTGTACTACTACTACTATGACCGTCCTTAAGTCCATCCTGTAAGATAAGGTATCATCAAGTAAATAATAAAAATTATAAAACTTAATTAAAGACATAGGCTCGGTTGTAGATGGAGATAAATCATTTGCTTACTTCGAAAAATGCCAGTCTCAGATCGTTTACGCGAGTGTACTTAACAGCTTTTGTTCACGAATACTCCGCCAACAGCTTATTCTCCTGACCGCAAACAATGCTATAATTGCGAAACAAGGCTCCGATTCCCGGACAATGTGCAATTTTTCTCCGTTTTTTCGGAAATCTTCTTAAAGCAAACTAACAAAGCAAGCACGCGGCCTGAGTCAATTCCTGTGTAAGGTGTTCATGGTCATGGACAAGATATTGAAGATTGTCGTCAAAATTAGTACGACGGACGCAACGACTGGAGAAAAACGTGTGTAATCGCCTAGTGAGTTGGGAGGGGGATAATGATGATATACCTTCGTATTCGCGAAACATCGTTGCGAATACTTATGTGACCCCCGGTACTTGACTGAATTAAAGTTTAAAAGAAAATTCTGTGAAAGGAGTTCGCTTAAAATTATTTGTCGACAAAAAAGTAAAATGTGATTGATAAAGATGCGAACTGTTATGGAAGTGTAATCACCTATTAATATGACTTTGATGTTTGTAATAGGAAGTATGGTATCGGAATAATGTTATACTTAATAACGGCTTGCCAGCAGCCCTTCGTCTGAAAGCCAAGAGAGAAGAACGATATTTTGACCGCTAGAGGTCAGTGGCGTATCACCGACACAGGGTAGCGACCGTTTGCAACAAAATGGAAAATTATTTAAGAAAGTGATTTCCTTACGATGCATAACTTGACTAAATATATAAACGGAGCGTTTCTAGACGTTTCAGTGTGTTCGTAATAATGATAGAACACCTATTCAAGTTCATGTTCACTTATAAACCGCAGTGACTAAATTTCATTACGGGAATAAAAATCACGATAAGTTTCACGAAATTCGAAGTAACGTGGGTCTCAGAAATTGCTATTTCTTGGACGCACTTTACTTCCATAAAATACCACCAAATACTTCTGCAATGTATATATATATATATATATATATATATATATATATATATATATATATACACACATACATATACATATGTTTGTGTGTGTGTTCGCGCGCGCGACTGGTTGTTTATACGCCGTATATATGTTTTCACATAAACTAAAATACTAGTTTTACGGAATTTTACGAAGATATCGTTTTTACGAAGTTTGACTGATTGTGAAATGCTGATTTAGTTTCAGTAATCGCACCCTAATCATTTGCGGCAGAAAATCACATCCATATAAAAATTAGATGGCGAAATTCACATAGATGAACGTCTTTCTTTAAATTAAACAACCATTCGGGTCTTATAAATTTCCAAACGATCCGAGGGTCTTCAAATCGATCACTGATGTCTTTTCATATATGCAATCACGCTTTTGACGTAATTTTCAAATAACTATGATCGCGGGTTCGATTTCTGCTGAGGACATAGTTGTATGTGTTTGTCTTTTTTATCCTATTCCACTCATTTAAGAGTACAGTAGTAGCTGTTTATTAGCTATTTTAAATAGCACATTTATTCTTACATATGTACGCAATAATTTTTTCTTTCCGAACTATTTTAGAGAGAAAAACTCTCGCTATATCGTGTTTTTTTCAACTCTAATGCGTCCAACAGGGTACTATCGAGCTCGTCTAGCTATGGGATATACCTGAGACAAGTATTTTTAAATGCTTGTTCTTGGATTTTTTAATTCACTGCTTGATTAAAATTCGAGCGGTGCTCTCAGAATTGGCACGTGATTTTGTGTATCTCATTTTACAAGCTAAGATATACTATGGGTTTCACATTTAAAATAAAATAATTAACGAATAAATAATGATTTTCCAGCTCGATTTCCAAAAATCAACTATATCATTATCATCATCGGCAATTAAGAAATGTTTCCGATTAAATATTTATCGTTCCTCTCGCGATTATTGGTCTCAAAAAAGGTAAAAAATAGTGTAGCATTCCCATCAGTCAAGGAGGTGAAACTTTTAACGCTAACTTCAACAAAAATATGATATGCATTATCGCGAATGCGTTCATAAGTTGTAAAGTCAACATCCCAACAGAGCCAGTTTACCGGACTTTTATTTCTATCAGAAATGCCTATTTTTTAGCATCGGCAACGCGCTTCCAGATCCGAATTTAGAAGCCTAAGGATGCACATTTGTCTGAGATTTAGTTTGAAAAAGATCTTTATGTTCGGTCAAGGTACACAGCAAACACCTTGTTCACAACGGCCATGACCTAGGCAGATATTCGATCTTCTTACTAGGCGCCACCCATCATTCATCGAGCAATGAAGTAGAAGACGAAGAAGGCAGCATCCCGCTATCTGTTTGAAAGAAACAACTTAGTTCAGCGAAACGATTGTGAACGCATTGACAGTTATGTGATTGTCGAAGGTGATTGTCTCACATAGCAGGTTCCATACGATGCAGATATATTTCCTTTTATTGATGAATCAAAGCTTGACGATGTTAACGAAACTGATTACCCGCAAGGCTTTGCTCTGCGTTGAATAAAGTCTATCCATACACGTCGATGTCTTCGAGTCAATAAATACGAATACATTTATTAGGTCACGGATGTTTATAATGCTTTTATATTCGAAAGTTACTTCGAGTTAGAATGGCGAACCATTTTGAGTCTAATTAAAAATAAATTAAAGACAATAAAAAGTTTTAAATTACAAGGGCAGTCATTTATATAAATAATAGCGTTGCGAATAATCAATTTTTATTTTTTAAAGCTTACGTAATGTGTGACTAGAAATTGTGTTGGGGTTTCTTTTAATTAAAGGTGTTTCCATGCAGTTGATATGGCATGAATATTTCCGTCTACTAGAGTATGCATAACAATCCTAAATTAGAACTTTACAAAAGACTATTTCGATGAGGCATGAACATTTGAATCTGTGATCAGTAAATCGATTAAAAAATATTTCGGATTTGCGTTAACAATATTACGGGACTCTTGTATAACTAATTAGTCCCATTGTATTCGATGTCGTTGTTTGTATGGAAAACACAAGGATTTTCATTACTTGTCATTTTCAGTTTCAATTTATTTTATATTCTGACGGTATGATTCCTGAAAACATATTTGTGTTTTATAGAGAGTAAATATGTTTGAAAGTCTCAATAATGATCAACGGTATAATCTGCAAAAAAATATAAGCCGTTTTACGTAACTTGATTCATACGCCGGGTGCTCAGAATTAACGCTGTAATAAATATATAATTTTTCCATTTAGATTTAGATGAAAAAATATGTATTACTTTAAAAAATCAACGTGACTTTCTCCATACCTGTAACATTTCTAAAAATTCCAAATAGGTTACATAATAATAAATATTTTAAGATACTGCGAGAAAATTTTAGGCTTCACAAAGAGCAGAAATAAACTCAAACCATAGTCTTCTGATATTGGATATAGTCACAAAGCTCCAACAATTAAGAAAATAAAAATGAGCGTTACTAAGACGTAACTAAGCTTTAATTGTTAACAATAGTCTTCGCTAGGTGGTGTGGTGGCAGCTAAAAAATGTAGTTTTAAAGAAATCTCTTAAACAATGCATTATATGGAAAAATATTTTTTTAATTGTTGTAGAAAATTAAATTTCCTGCAACTTTTATTCCAGTATGTTTTTAAATATATCAAGTATGAAAGCAAATATTTCAAAATACCAAATAAGTGACAAGAGTAAACACCCACTTCCGGTCAACCGATTTTTACCTAAAACCAATCGGTTCTTGTGACTTTTATAAAAATGTTAAATATAAAATTTCGCATTGACCTGGTTAGTAGTTTTTGAGTTAGAGCACCCACAAAATATCTGTCACATACACACACACACACAGACACAATGAAGAAAATGGTCAAAACGTGTTCAGGGGACCTCAAAACGTGTACTTCCGTTGGAATGTCGGAATAGATTTTTTTCATGAAAACAATACTTTCCCATTTACCATTCCCATTAACAAAAACTTACATTTTTCGCATTATACTTGAACGCTTTATTAAAGAGTTCCATTCCATTTCAGCCGAAAGATCAAGCCTTTTCAGCTAGTGATAATTTTGGTCAAGCGAATAAGAGTTAATATCAAACTTTTTTATTGCATGTCATTCATATTGAACGAAACGAATGTATCATAATGCTTGTTTTAGTCTTGGTATGTTTTTATCCACTATATATAGAAGAAGCGGCAATCGAGTGCTACCCTCAAGCATAAAAAATATTTTTCTATTATTTTAGTGATAACCAGACGTTCGAACATATTGTTCTGATTAAATTCATATTTCGCAAATGTAGGAAAAATAAATTCTTAATAAATATATCTTGACATTTGAAACCGAATACAAGACTCTTTACTTCTAAACTACACCGAAGAAGATTATAAGAAACCAAATGCGTATTTTGGCTTTATTGCAATCATCTTTAGTAAAGGTTCAGTGAGATTAGGCTGTATATATTCTTGGCCGCCGCCTGGAATCAATATCAGGCTTTGCAGTTAAAAGAAAGGTTAAATGTAGGCTGTGGATGGAATATTTGCTAAATAAAATTATTAAATATACTCACGTAAGCGATCTATAAATGCCATTTTTGATGTAAACAAATTACCGCGTTCCATCTCCTTCTAACAGGGGAGTGCACGACCTTTGGGTCACCGATTCGGTTGAAACTTCGCGAGATAGTAGTACACTTCGAGTGTTGTTTGATATTGCAGCCATTCGACCCAACGCTCAGGCATTCGTGAGAAAACCGAATATCAATCAGAGGCTTTTAAAATTGTCGCCAGTAAAAGATGGGTTGCAGCTTTCAAGCAGCACTTCAAGATACGTCAACGGAAAATCACGAGGTATAAAAGTGAGAAAGAGGCTACGGCAACGGGAAAGGCATTCGCCGCTGCAGGGAAATTTCAAAAGCAAGTTAGGTTGTTAATGTCGATCTACTCTCCTGATTTTATGATTAATACAGTTCAAACAGGATGCCAATACCAGTCAACGATAGATAGATCATTGACAGAAAAAGGGGCAAAGAGTGTATTTGTTAAAAAACGTAGCTAAAGTAAAATATCGCATTCTTATACGGCAGAGCACGCTGTTACGATGTCCGGTAAACTATTGCCACCTGTTTTTTTTTGTCTTCAAGAAACAGGCGATAAATCCGGTCCACAGGTTCAGAACAAAGTTGATGCTCTGGGTCAATGAATTTAAAATGTTGTAGTTACATGCTCAAAATCGGGAAAACTTACAACGAAATTATGCAAAGAATTCCTGAATATCGCCCTCATATGATATGATGACATTTTCACAAACGATTCTGTTGAGCCTACTTGCACAATTAAAGTCATTTCACCTTCGTGTACACCACTGGGCCAACCGAGTGATGTGTATTTTTATAGGCAAGGAAAAATTGTCATCAAAAGGTTTCAAATGATTACGTCAACAACCTTCAATAGTTTATTACAATTTTTTAACCCTTTCAATAATAAAACAGACTTTAATTACTTTATAAATTATATTAAATTACTTTATAGACGAGAAAAATTGAGAAGAAATAGAAAAATATTTTGTTGAAATGATGGATTTGAATCGTGAATCTTCATCATGCTAGCCAGGCTCTTAACCGCCTTCGCCACAACCGGGTTCTTTTATCCAATTCAACAATACCAGCATATGAATTTTGTGCTTGTATCTGGCTTGGTTTTCTCACAAATGCCTGAGCGTTGGGTCGAGTGGCTGCAACATCTAACAACACTCGAAGTGTACTACTATCACTCGAAGTTTCAGCCAAATTGGTGATCCGAAGGTCGTGCACTTCCCTCGTTAGCTAAATGAATTAAATTAAGTTTATTTTTTGTGTAATAAATTGGTGTAAATTTTTCTTATAGGGAAAGTCATAGTAGTTTTAGAATTTAGTCGCGCTATTTCCTCCAAACGTGTCACCTAATCTATTAATTTATCTCTTTTAAATTATTTCAATAACTAATCGTTTCCCATCTATAGCTCTCACAATTCGAAAGGTTCTATATGTTTATCAGTATTTAGCCTAACGAAAATATCATTTCATTATTCTGTTTTTTATTTACCTTCAATTACAAATCAGCGAGATAGTTAAATAAATTATTATTGAAAACGTTGGAAGAAAGACGATTTTATAGATTCAATGTCTAACGTTTCAAGGAAATAGAGCGAGTAATAGCTAAAACTACTATGGCCATCTTTAAGTCCATCCTGTAAGATAAAGTGATGGATTTGAACCGTGAATCTTCGTCATGCTAGCCTGGCTCTTAACCGCCTTCGCCACAACCGGGTTCTTTTATCCAGTTCAACATTACCAGCACATGAATTTTGTGCTTGGTATCTGGCTTGGTTTTCTCACAAATGCCTGAGCGTTGGGTCGAGTGGCTGCAACGTCTAACATTATTGGAAGTGTACTACTACTACTATGACCGTCCTTAAGTCCATCCTGTAAGATAAGGTATCATCAAGTAAATAATAAAAATTATAAAACTTAATTAAAGACATAGGCTCGGTTGTAGATGGAGATAAATCATTTGCTTACTTCGAAAAATGCCAGTCTCAGATCGTTTACGCGAGTGTACTTAACAGCTTTTGTTCACGAATACTCCGCCAACAGCTTATTCTCCTGACCGCAAACAATGCTATAATTGCGAAACAAGGCTCCGATTCCCGGACAATGTGCAATTTTTCTCCGTTTTTTCGGAAATCTTCTTAAAGCAAACTAACAAAGCAAGCACGCGGCCTGAGTCAATTCCTGTGTAAGGTGTTCATGGTCATGGACAAGATATTGAAGATTGTCGTCAAAATTAGTACGACGGACGCAACGACTGGAGAAAAACGTGTGTAATCGCCTAGTGAGTTGGGAGGGGGATAATGATGATATACCTTCGTATTCGCGAAACATCGTTGCGAATACTTATGTGACCCCCGGTACTTGACTGAATTAAAGTTTAAAAGAAAATTCTGTGAAAGGAGTTCGCTTAAAATTATTTGTCGACAAAAAAGTAAAATGTGATTGATAAAGATGCGAACTGTTATGGAAGTGTAATCACCTATTAATATGACTTTGATGTTTGTAATAGGAAGTATGGTATCGGAATAATGTTATACTTAATAACGGCTTGCCAGCAGCCCTTCGTCTGAAAGCCAAGAGAGAAGAACGATATTTTGACCGCTAGAGGTCAGTGGCGTATCACCGACACAGGGTAGCGACCGTTTGCAACAAAATGGAAAATTATTTAAGAAAGTGATTTCCTTACGATGCATAACTTGACTAAATATATAAACGGAGCGTTTCTAGACGTTTCAGTGTGTTCGTAATAATGATAGAACACCTATTCAAGTTCATGTTCACTTATAAACCGCAGTGACTAAATTTCATTACGGGAATAAAAATCACGATAAGTTTCACGAAATTCGAAGTAACGTGGGTCTCAGAAATTGCTATTTCTTGGACGCACTTTACTTCCATAAAATACCACCAAATACTTCTGCAATGTATGTATATATATATATATATATATATATATATATATATATATATATATATATATATGTATATGTATACATATATACACACATACATATACATATGTTTGTGTGTGTGTTCGCGCGCGCGACTGGTTGTTTATACGCCGTATATATGTTTTCACATAAACTAAAATACTAGTTTTACGGAATTTTACGAAGATATCGTTTTTACGAAGTTTGACTGATTGTGAAATGCTGATTTAGTTTCAATAATCGCACCCTAATCATTTGCGGCAGAAAATCACATCCATATAAAAATTAGATGGCGAAATTCACATAGATGAACGTCTTTCTTTAAATTAAACAACCATTCGGGTCTTATAAATTTCCAAACGATCCGAGGGTCTTCAAATCGATCACTGATGTCTTTTCATATATGCAATCACGCTTTTGACGTAATTTTCAAATAACTATGATCGCGGTTTCGATTTCTGCTGAGGACATAGTTGTATGTGTTTGTCTTTTTTATCCTATTCCACTCATTTAAGAGTCCAGTAGTAGCTGTTTATTAGCTATTTTAAATAGCACATATATTCTTACATATGTACGCAATAATTTTTTCTTTCCGAACTATTTTAGAGAGAAAAACTCTCGCTATATCGTGTTTATTTTCAACTCTAATGCGTCCAACAGGGAACTATCGAGCTCGTCTAGCTATTGGATATACCTGAGACAAGTATTTTTAAATGCTTGTTCTTGGAAGTGTACTACTACTACTATGACCGTCCTTAAGTCCATCTTGTAAGATAAGGTATCATCAAGTAAATAATAAAAATTATAAAACTTAATTAAAGACATAGGCTCGGTTGTAGATGGAGATAAGTCATTTATTTTCAATTGTTTAATCCTTACAATAATGAAACAGACTTTATTTACTTTATAAATTACATTAAATACTTTATAGACGAGAAAAATTGAGAAGAAATAGAAAAATATTTTGTTGAAATGATGGTTTTGAACCGTGAATCTTCATCATGCTAGCCTGGCTCTTAACCGCCTTCGCCACAACCGGGTTCTTTTATCCAATTCATCATTACCAGCACATGAATTTTGTGCTTGGTATCTGACTTGGTTTTCTCACAAATGCCTGAGCGTTGGGTCGAGTGGCTGCAACGTCTAACATTATTGGAAGTGTACTACTACTACTATGACCGTCCTTAAGTCCATCCTGTAAGATAAGGTATCATCAAGTAAATAATAAAAATTATAAAACTTAATTAAAGACATAGGCTCGGTTGTAGATGGAGATAAATCATTTGCTTACTTCGAAAAATGCCAGTCTCAGATCGTTTACGCGAGTGTACTTAACAGCTTTTGTTCACGAATACTCCGCCAACAGCTTATTCTCCTGACCGCAAACAATGCTATAATTGCGAAACAAGGCTCCGATTCCCGGACAATGTGCAATTTTTCTCCGTTTTTTCGGAAATCTTCTTAAAGCAAACTAACAAAGCAAGCACGCGGCCTGAGTCAATTCCTGTGTAAGGTGTTCATGGTCATGGACAAGATATTGAAGATTGTCGTCAAAATTAGTACGACGGACGCAACGACTGGAGAAAAACGTGTGTAATCGCCTAGTGAGTTGGGAGGGGGATAATGATGATATACCTTCGTATTCGCGAAACATCGTTGCGAATACTTATGTGACCCCCGGTACTTGACTGAATTAAAGTTTAAAAGAAAATTCTGTGAAAGGAGTTCGCTTAAAATTATTTGTCGACAAAAAAGTAAAATGTGATTGATAAAGATGCGAACTGTTATGGAAGTGTAATCACCTATTAATATGACTTTGATGTTTGTAATAGGAAGTATGGTATCGGAATAATGTTATACTTAATAACGGCTTGCCAGCAGCCCTTCGTCTGAAAGCCAAGAGAGAAGAACGATATTTTGACCGCTAGAGGTCAGTGGCGTATCACCGACACAGGGTAGCGACCGTTTGCAACAAAATGGAAAATTATTTAAGAAAGTGATTTCCTTACGATGCATAACTTGACTAAATATATAAACGGAGCGTTTCTAGACGTTTCAGTGTGTTCGTAATAATGATAGAACACCTATTCAAGTTCATGTTCACTTATAAACCGCAGTGACTAAATTTCATTACGGGAATAAAAATCACGATAAGTTTCACGAAATTCGAAGTAACGTGGGTCTCAGAAATTGCTATTTCTTGGACGCACTTTACTTCCATAAAATACCACCAAATACTTCTGCAATGTATATATATATATATATATATATATATATATATATATATATATATATATATGTATACATATATACACACATACATATACATATGTTTGTGTGTGTGTTCGCGCGCGCGACTGGTTGTTTATACGCCGTATATATGTTTTCACATAAACTAAAATACTAGTTTTACGGAATTTTACGAAGATATCGTTTTTACGAAGTTTGACTGATTGTGAAATGCTGATTTAGTTTCAATAATCGCACCCTAATCATTTGCGGCAGAAAATCACATCCATATAAAAATTAGATGGCGAAATTCACATAGATGAACGTCTTTCTTTAAATTAAACAACCATTCGGGTCTTATAAATTTCCAAACGATCCGAGGGTCTTCAAATCGATCACTGATGTCTTTTCATATATGCAATCACGCTTTTGACGTAATTTTCAAATAACTATGATCGCGGTTTCGATTTCTGCTGAGGACATAGTTGTATGTGTTTGTCTTTTTTATCCTATTCCACTCATTTAAGAGTCCAGTAGTAGCTGTTTATTAGCTATTTTAAATAGCACATATATTCTTACATATGTACGCAATAATTTTTTCTTTCCGAACTATTTTAGAGAGAAAAACTCTCGCTATATCGTGTTTATTTTCAACTCTAATGCGTCCAACAGGGAACTATCGAGCTCGTCTAGCTATTGGATATACCTGAGACAAGTATTTTTAAATGCTTGTTCTTGGAAGTGTACTACTACTACTATGACCGTCCTTAAGTCCATCCTGTAAGATAAGGTATCATCAAGTAAATAATAAAAATTATAAAACTTAATTAAAGACATAGGCTCGGTTGTAGATGGAGATAAGTCATTTATTTTCAATTGTTTAATCCTTACAATAATGAAACAGACTTTATTTACTTTATAAATTACATTAAATACTTTATAGACGAGAAAAATTGAGAAGAAATAGAAAAATATTTTGTTGAAATGATGGTTTTGAACCGTGAATCTTCATCATGCTAGCCTGGCTCTTAACCGCCTTCGCCACAACCGGGTTCTTTTATCCAATTCATCATTACCAGCACATGAATTTTGTGCTTGGTATCTGACTTGGTTTTCTCACAAATGCCTGAGCGTTGGGTCGAGTGGCTGCAACGTCTAACATTATTGGAAGTGTACTACTACTACTATGACCGTCCTTAAGTCCATCCTGTAAGATAAGGTATCATCAAGTAAATAATAAAAATTATAAAACTTAATTAAAGACATAGGCTCGGTTGTAGATGGAGATAAATCATTTGCTTACTTCGAAAAATGCCAGTCTCAGATCGTTTACGCGAGTGTACTTAACAGCTTTTGTTCACGAATACTCCGCCAACAGCTTATTCTCCTGACCGCAAACAATGCTATAATTGCGAAACAAGGCTCCGATTCCCGGACAATGTGCAATTTTTCTCCGTTTTTTCGGAAATCTTCTTAAAGCAAACTAACAAAGCAAGCACGCGGCCTGAGTCAATTCCTGTGTAAGGTGTTCATGGTCATGGACAAGATATTGAAGATTGTCGTCAAAATTAGTACGACGGACGCAACGACTGGAGAAAAACGTGTGTAATCGCCTAGTGAGTTGGGAGGGGGATAATGATGATATACCTTCGTATTCGCGAAACATCGTTGCGAATACTTATGTGACCCCCGGTACTTGACTGAATTAAAGTTTAAAAGAAAATTCTGTGAAAGGAGTTCGCTTAAAATTATTTGTCGACAAAAAAGTAAAATGTGATTGATAAAGATGCGAACTGTTATGGAAGTGTAATCACCTATTAATATGACTTTGATGTTTGTAATAGGAAGTATGGTATCGGAATAATGTTATACTTAATAACGGCTTGCCAGCAGCCCTTCGTCTGAAAGCCAAGAGAGAAGAACGATATTTTGACCGCTAGAGGTCAGTGGCGTATCACCGACACAGGGTAGCGACCGTTTGCAACAAAATGGAAAATTATTTAAGAAAGTGATTTCCTTACGATGCATAACTTGACTAAATATATAAACGGAGCGTTTCTAGACGTTTCAGTGTGTTCGTAATAATGATAGAACACCTATTCAAGTTCATGTTCACTTATAAACCGCAGTGACTAAATTTCATTACGGGAATAAAAATCACGATAAGTTTCACGAAATTCGAAGTAACGTGGGTCTCAGAAATTGCTATTTCTTGGACGCACTTTACTTCCATAAAATACCACCAAATACTTCTGCAATGTATATATATATATATATATATATATATATATATATATATATATATATATATATATATATATATATATATATATATATATGTATATGTATACATATATACACACATACATATACATATGTTTGTGTGTGTGTTCGCGCGCGCGACTGGTTGTTTATACGCCGTATATATGTTTTCACATAAACTAAAATACTAGTTTTACGGAATTTTACGAAGATATCGTTTTTACGAAGTTTGACTGATTGTGAAATGCTGATTTAGTTTCAATAATCGCACCCTAATCATTTGCGGCAGAAAATCACATCCATATAAAAATTAGATGGCGAAATTCACATAGATGAACGTCTTTCTTTAAATTAAACAACCATTCGGGTCTTATAAATTTCCAAACGATCCGAGGGTCTTCAAATCGATCACTGATGTCTTTTCATATATGCAATCACGCTTTTTACGTAATTTTCAAATAACTATGATCGCGGTTTCGATTTCTGCTGAGGACATAGTTGTATGTGTTTGTCTTTTTTATCCTATTCCACTCATTTAAGAGTCCAGTAGTAGCTGTTTATTAGCTATTTTAAATAGCACATATATTCTTACATATGTACGCAATAATTTTTTCTTTCCGAACTATTTTAGAGAGAAAAACTCTCGCTATATCGTGTTTATTTTCAACTCTAATGCGTCCAACAGGGAACTATCGAGCTCGTCTAGCTATTGGATATACCTGAGACAAGTATTTTTAAATGCTTGTTCTTGGAAGTGTACTACTACTACTATGACCGTCCTTAAGTCCATCCTGTAAGATAAAGTAACATCAAGTAAATAATAAAAATTATAAAACTTAATTAAAGACATAGGCTCGGTTGTAGATGGAGATAAGTCATTTATTTTCAATTGTTTAATCCTTACAATAATGAAACAGACTTTATTTACTTTATAAATTACATTAAATACTTTATAGACGAGAAAAATTGAGAAGAAATAGAAAAATATTTTGTTGAAATGATGGTTTTGAACCGTGAATCTTCATCATGCTAGCCTGGCTCTTAACCGCCTTCGCCACAACCGGGTTCTTTTATCCAATTCATCATTACCAGCACATGAATTTTGTGCTTGGTATCTGACTTGGTTTTCTCACAAATGCCTGAGCGTTGGGTCGAGTGGCTGCAACGTCTAACATTATTGGAAGTGTACTACTACTACTATGACCGTCCTTAAGTCCATCCTGTAAGATAAGGTATCATCAAGTAAATAATAAAAATTATAAAACTTAATTAAAGACATAGGCTCGGTTGTAGATGGAGATAAATCATTTGCTTACTTCGAAAAATGCCAGTCTCAGATCGTTTACGCGAGTGTACTTAACAGCTTTTGTTCACGAATACTCCGCCAACAGCTTATTCTCCTGACCGCAAACAATGCTATAATTGCGAAACAAGGCTCCGATTCCCGGACAATGTGCAATTTTTCTCCGTTTTTTCGGAAATCTTCTTAAAGCAAACTAACAAAGCAAGCACGCGGCCTGAGTCAATTCCTGTGTAAGGTGTTCATGGTCATGGACAAGATATTGAAGATTGTCGTCAAAATTAGTACGACGGACGCAACGACTGGAGAAAAACGTGTGTAATCGCCTAGTGAGTTGGGAGGGGGATAATGATGATATACCTTCGTATTCGCGAAACATCGTTGCGAATACTTATGTGACCCCCGGTACTTGACTGAATTAAAGTTTAAAAGAAAATTCTGTGAAAGGAGTTCGCTTAAAATTATTTGTCGACAAAAAAGTAAAATGTGATTGATAAAGATGCGAACTGTTATGGAAGTGTAATCACCTATTAATATGACTTTGATGTTTGTAATAGGAAGTATGGTATCGGAATAATGTTATACTTAATAACGGCTTGCCAGCAGCCCTTCGTCTGAAAGCCAAGAGAGAAGAACGATATTTTGACCGCTAGAGGTCAGTGGCGTATCACCGACACAGGGTAGCGACCGTTTGCAACAAAATGGAAAATTATTTAAGAAAGTGATTTCCTTACGATGCATAACTTGACTAAATATATAAACGGAGCGTTTCTAGACGTTTCAGTGTGTTCGTAATAATGATAGAACACCTATTCAAGTTCATGTTCACTTATAAACCGCAGTGACTAAATTTCATTACGGGAATAAAAATCACGATAAGTTTCACGAAATTCGAAGTAACGTGGGTCTCAGAAATTGCTATTTCTTGGACGCACTTTACTTCCATAAAATACCACCAAATACTTCTGCAATGTATGTATATATATATATATATATATATATATATATATATATATATATATATGTATATGTATACATATATACACACATACATATACATATGTTTGTGTGTGTGTTCGCGCGCGCGACTGGTTGTTTATACGCCGTATATATGTTTTCACATAAACTAAAATACTAGTTTTACGGAATTTTACGAAGATATCGTTTTTACGAAGTTTGACTGATTGTGAAATGCTGATTTAGTTTCAATAATCGCACCCTAATCATTTGCGGCAGAAAATCACATCCATATAAAAATTAGATGGCGAAATTCACATAGATGAACGTCTTTCTTTAAATTAAACAACCATTCGGGTCTTATAAATTTCCAAACGATCCGAGGGTCTTCAAATCGATCACTGATGTCTTTTCATATATGCAATCACGCTTTTGACGTAATTTTCAAATAACTATGATCGCGGTTTCGATTTCTGCTGAGGACATAGTTGTATGTGTTTGTCTTTTTTATCCTATTCCACTCATTTAAGAGTCCAGTAGTAGCTGTTTATTAGCTATTTTAAATAGCACATATATTCTTACATATGTACGCAATAATTTTTTCTTTCCGAACTATTTTAGAGAGAAAAACTCTCGCTATATCGTGTTTATTTTCAACTCTAATGCGTCCAACAGGGAACTATCGAGCTCGTCTAGCTATTGGATATACCTGAGACAAGTATTTTTAAATGCTTGTTCTTGGAAGTGTACTACTACTACTATGACCGTCCTTAAGTCCATCCTGTAAGATAAAGTAACATCAAGTAAATAATAAAAATTATAAAACTTAATTAAAGACATAGGCTCGGTTGTAGATGGAGATAAGTCATTTATTTTCAATTGTTTAATCCTTACAATAATGAAACAGACTTTATTTACTTTATAAATTACATTAAATACTTTATAGACGAGAAAAATTGAGAAGAAATAGAAAAATATTTTGTTGAAATGATGGTTTTGAACCGTGAATCTTCATCATGCTAGCCTGGCTCTTAACCGCCTTCGCCACAACCGGGTTCTTTTATCCAATTCATCATTACCAGCACATGAATTTTGTGCTTGGTATCTGACTTGGTTTTCTCACAAATGCCTGAGCGTTGGGTCGAGTGGCTGCAACGTCTAACATTATTGGAAGTGTACTACTACTACTATGACCGTCCTTAAGTCCATCCTGTAAGATAAGGTATCATCAAGTAAATAATAAAAATTATAAAACTTAATTAAAGACATAGGCTCGGTTGTAGATGGAGATAAATCATTTGCTTACTTCGAAAAATGCCAGTCTCAGATCGTTTACGCGAGTGTACTTAACAGCTTTTGTTCACGAATACTCCGCCAACAGCTTATTCTCCTGACCGCAAACAATGCTATAATTGCGAAACAAGGCTCCGATTCCCGGACAATGTGCAATTTTTCTCCGTTTTTTCGGAAATCTTCTTAAAGCAAACTAACAAAGCAAGCACGCGGCCTGAGTCAATTCCTGTGTAAGGTGTTCATGGTCATGGACAAGATATTGAAGATTGTCGTCAAAATTAGTACGACGGACGCAACGACTGGAGAAAAACGTGTGTAATCGCCTAGTGAGTAGGGAGGGGGATAATGATGATATACCTTCGTATTCGCGAAACATCGTTGCGAATACTTATGTGACCCCCGGTACTTGACTGAATTAAAGTTTAAAAGAAAATTCTGTGAAAGGAGTTCGCTTAAAATTATTTGTCGACAAAAAAGTAAAATGTGATTGATAAAGATGCGAACTGTTATGGAAGTGTAATCACCTATTAATATGACTTTGATGTTTGTAATAGGAAGTATGGTATCGGAATAATGTTATACTTAATAACGGCTTGCCAGCAGCCCTTCGTCTGAAAGCCAAGAGAGAAGAACGATATTTTGACCGCTAGAGGTCAGTGGCGTATCACCGACACAGGGTAGCGACCGTTTGCAACAAAATGGAAAATTATTTAAGAAAGTGATTTCCTTACGATGCATAACTTGACTAAATATATAAACGGAGCGTTTCTAGACGTTTCAGTGTGTTCGTAATAATGATAGAACACCTATTCAAGTTCATGTTCACTTATAAACCGCAGTGACTAAATTTCATTACGGGAATAAAAATCACGATAAGTTTCACGAAATTCGAAGTAACGTGGGTCTCAGAAATTGCTATTTCTTGGACGCACTTTACTTCCATAAAATACCACCAAATACTTCTGCAATGTATATATATATATATATATATATATATATATATATATATATATATATATATATATATATATATGTATATGTATATGTATACATATATACACACATACATATACATATGTTTGTGTGTGTGTTCGCGCGCGCGACTGGTTGTTTATACGCCGTATATATGTTTTCACATAAACTAAAATACTAGTTTTACGGAATTTTACGAAGATATCGTTTTTACGAAGTTTGACTGATTGTGAAATGCTGATTTAGTTTCAATAATCGCACCCTAATCATTTGCGGCAGAAAATCACATCCATATAAAAATTAGATGGCGAAATTCACATAGATGAACGTCTTTCTTTAAATTAAACAACCATTCGGGTCTTATAAATTTCCAAACGATCCGAGGGTCTTCAAATCGATCACTGATGTCTTTTCATATATGCAATCACGCTTTTGACGTAATTTTCAAATAACTATGATCGCGGTTTCGATTTCTGCTGAGGACATAGTTGTATGTGTTTGTCTTTTTTATCCTATTCCACTCATTTAAGAGTCCAGTAGTAGCTGTTTATTAGCTATTTTAAATAGCACATATATTCTTACATATGTACGCAATAATTTTTTCTTTCCGAACTATTTTAGAGAGAAAAACTCTCGCTATATCGTGTTTATTTTCAACTCTAATGCGTCCAACAGGGAACTATCGAGCTCGTCTAGCTATTGGATATACCTGAGACAAGTATTTTTAAATGCTTGTTCTTGGAAGTGTACTACTACTACTATGACCGTCCTTAAGTCCATCCTGTAAGATAAAGTAACATCAAGTAAATAATAAAAATTATAAAACTTAATTAAAGACATAGGCTCGGTTGTAGATGGAGATAAGTCATTTATTTTCAATTGTTTAATCCTTACAATAATGAAACAGACTTTATTTACTTTATAAATTACATTAAATACTTTATAGACGAGAAAAATTGAGAAGAAATAGAAAAATATTTTGTTGAAATGATGGTTTTGAACCGTGAATCTTCATCATGCTAGCCTGGCTCTTAACCGCCTTCGCCACAACCGGGTTCTTTTATCCAATTCATCATTACCAGCACATGAATTTTGTGCTTGGTATCTGACTTGGTTTTCTCACAAATGCCTGAGCGTTGGGTCGAGTGGCTGCAACGTCTAACATTATTGGAAGTGTACTACTACTACTATGACCGTCCTTAAGTCCATCCTGTAAGATAAGGTATCATCAAGTAAATAATAAAAATTATAAAACTTAATTAAAGACATAGGCTCGGTTGTAGATGGAGATAAATCATTTGCTTACTTCGAAAAATGCCAGTCTCAGATCGTTTACGCGAGTGTACTTAACAGCTTTTGTTCACGAATACTCCGCCAACAGCTTATTCTCCTGACCGCAAACAATGCTATAATTGCGAAACAAGGCTCCGATTCCCGGACAATGTGCAATTTTTCTCCGTTTTTTCGGAAATCTTCTTAAAGCAAACTAACAAAGCAAGCACGCGGCCTGAGTCAATTCCTGTGTAAGGTGTTCATGGTCATGGACAAGATATTGAAGATTGTCGTCAAAATTAGTACGACGGACGCAACGACTGGAGAAAAACGTGTGTAATCGCCTAGTGAGTTGGGAGGGGGATAATGATGATATACCTTCGTATTCGCGAAACATCGTTGCGAATACTTATGTGACCCCCGGTACTTGACTGAATTAAAGTTTAAAAGAAAATTCTGTGAAAGGAGTTCGCTTAAAATTATTTGTCGACAAAAAAGTAAAATGTGATTGATAAAGATGCGAACTGTTATGGAAGTGTAATCACCTATTAATATGACTTTGATGTTTGTAATAGGAAGTATGGTATCGGAATAATGTTATACTTAATAACGGCTTGCCAGCAGCCCTTCGTCTGAAAGCCAAGAGAGAAGAACGATATTTTGACCGCTAGAGGTCAGTGGCGTATCACCGACACAGGGTAGCGACCGTTTGCAACAAAATGGAAAATTATTTAAGAAAGTGATTTCCTTACGATGCATAACTTGACTAAATATATAAACGGAGCGTTTCTAGACGTTTCAGTGTGTTCGTAATAATGATAGAACACCTATTCAAGTTCATGTTCACTTATAAACCGCAGTGACTAAATTTCATTACGGGAATAAAAATCACGATAAGTTTCACGAAATTCGAAGTAACGTGGGTCTCAGAAATTGCTATTTCTTGGACGCACTTTACTTCCATAAAATACCACCAAATACTTCTGCAATGTATATATATATATATATATATATATATATATATATATATATATATATATATATATATATATATATATGTATATGTATACATATATACACACATACATATACATATGTTTGTGTGTGTGTTCGCGCGCGCGACTGGTTGTTTATACGCCGTATATATGTTTTCACATAAACTAAAATACTAGTTTTACGGAATTTTACGAAGATATCGTTTTTACGAAGTTTGACTGATTGTGAAATGCTGATTTAGTTTCAATAATCGCACCCTAATCATTTGCGGCAGAAAATCACATCCATATAAAAATTAGATGGCGAAATTCACATAGATGAACGTCTTTCTTTAAATTAAACAACCATTCGGGTCTTATAAATTTCCAAACGATCCGAGGGTCTTCAAATCGATCACTGATGTCTTTTCATATATGCAATCACGCTTTTGACGTAATTTTCAAATAACTATGATCGCGGTTTCGATTTCTGCTGAGGACATAGTTGTATGTGTTTGTCTTTTTTATCCTATTCCACTCATTTAAGAGTCCAGTAGTAGCTGTTTATTAGCTATTTTAAATAGCACATATATTCTTACATATGTACGCAATAATTTTTTCTTTCCGAACTATTTTAGAGAGAAAAACTCTCGCTATATCGTGTTTATTTTCAACTCTAATGCGTCCAACAGGGAACTATCGAGCTCGTCTAGCTATTGGATATACCTGAGACAAGTATTTTTAAATGCTTGTTCTTGGAAGTGTACTACTACTACTATGACCGTCCTTAAGTCCATCCTGTAAGATAAGGTATCATCAAGTAAATAATAAAAATTATAAAACTTAATTAAAGACATAGGCTCGGTTGTAGATGGAGATAAGTCATTTATTTTCAATTGTTTAATCCTTACAATAATGAAACAGACTTTATTTACTTTATAAATTACATTAAATACTTTATAGACGAGAAAAATTGAGAAGAAATAGAAAAATATTTTGTTGAAATGATGGTTTTGAACCGTGAATCTTCATCATGCTAGCCTGGCTCTTAACCGCCTTCGCCACAACCGGGTTCTTTTATCCAATTCATCATTACCAGCACATGAATTTTGTGCTTGGTATCTGACTTGGTTTTCTCACAAATGCCTGAGCGTTGGGTCGAGTGGCTGCAACGTCTAACATTATTGGAAGTGTACTACTACTACTATGACCGTCCTTAAGTCCATCCTGTAAGATAAGGTATCATCAAGTAAATAATAAAAATTATAAAACTTAATTAAAGACATAGGCTCGGTTGTAGATGGAGATAAATCATTTGCTTACTTCGAAAAATGCCAGTCTCAGATCGTTTACGCGAGTGTACTTAACAGCTTTTGTTCACGAATACTCCGCCAACAGCTTATTCTCCTGACCGCAAACAATGCTATAATTGCGAAACAAGGCTCCGATTCCCGGACAATGTGCAATTTTTCTCCGTTTTTTCGGAAATCTTCTTAAAGCAAACTAACAAAGCAAGCACGCGGCCTGAGTCAATTCCTGTGTAAGGTGTTCATGGTCATGGACAAGATATTGAAGATTGTCGTCAAAATTAGTACGACGGACGCAACGACTGGAGAAAAACGTGTGTAATCGCCTAGTGAGTTGGGAGGGGGATAATGATGATATACCTTCGTATTCGCGAAACATCGTTGCGAATACTTATGTGACCCCCGGTACTTGACTGAATTAAAGTTTAAAAGAAAATTCTGTGAAAGGAGTTCGCTTAAAATTATTTGTCGACAAAAAAGTAAAATGTGATTGATAAAGATGCGAACTGTTATGGAAGTGTAATCACCTATTAATATGACTTTGATGTTTGTAATAGGAAGTATGGTATCGGAATAATGTTATACTTAATAACGGCTTGCCAGCAGCCCTTCGTCTGAAAGCCAAGAGAGAAGAACGATATTTTGACCGCTAGAGGTCAGTGGCGTATCACCGACACAGGGTAGCGACCGTTTGCAACAAAATGGAAAATTATTTAAGAAAGTGATTTCCTTACGATGCATAACTTGACTAAATATATAAACGGAGCGTTTCTAGACGTTTCAGTGTGTTCGTAATAATGATAGAACACCTATTCAAGTTCATGTTCACTTATAAACCGCAGTGACTAAATTTCATTACGGGAATAAAAATCACGATAAGTTTCACGAAATTCGAAGTAACGTGGGTCTCAGAAATTGCTATTTCTTGGACGCACTTTACTTCCATAAAATACCACCAAATACTTCTGCAATGTATATATATATATATATATATATATATATATATATATATATATATATATATATATATATATATATATGTATATGTATACATATATACACACATACATATACATATGTTTGTGTGTGTGTTCGCGCGCGCGACTGGTTGTTTATACGCCGTATATATGTTTTCACATAAACTAAAATACTAGTTTTACGGAATTTTACGAAGATATCGTTTTTACGAAGTTTGACTGATTGTGAAATGCTGATTTAGTTTCAATAATCGCACCCTAATCATTTGCGGCAGAAAATCACATCCATATAAAAATTAGATGGCGAAATTCACATAGATGAACGTCTTTCTTTAAATTAAACAACCATTCGGGTCTTATAAATTTCCAAACGATCCGAGGGTCTTCAAATCGATCACTGATGTCTTTTCATATATGCAATCACGCTTTTTACGTAATTTTCAAATAACTATGATCGCGGTTTCGATTTCTGCTGAGGACATAGTTGTATGTGTTTGTCTTTTTTATCCTATTCCACTCATTTAAGAGTCCAGTAGTAGCTGTTTATTAGCTATTTTAAATAGCACATATATTCTTACATATGTACGCAATAATTTGTTCTTTCCGAACTATTTTAGAGAGAAAAACTCTCGCTATATCGTGTTTATTTTCAACTCTAATGCGTCCAACAGGGAACTATCGAGCTCGTCTAGCTATTGGATATACCTGAGACAAGTATTTTTAAATGCTTGTTCTTGGAAGTGTACTACTACTACTATGACCGTCCTTAAGTCCATCCTGTAAGATAAAGTAACATCAAGTAAATAATAAAAATTATAAAACTTAATTAAAGACATAGGCTCGGTTGTAGATGGAGATAAGTCATTTATTTTCAATTGTTTAATCCTTACAATAATGAAACAGACTTTATTTACTTTATAAATTACATTAAATACTTTATAGACGAGAAAAATTGAGAAGAAATAGAAAAATATTTTGTTGAAATGATGGTTTTGAACCGTGAATCTTCATCATGCTAGCCTGGCTCTTAACCGCCTTCGCCACAACCGGGTTCTTTTATCCAATTCATCATTACCAGCACATGAATTTTGTGCTTGGTATCTGACTTGGTTTTCTCACAAATGCCTGAGCGTTGGGTCGAGTGGCTGCAACGTCTAACATTATTGGAAGTGTACTACTACTACTATGACCGTCCTTAAGTCCATCCTGTAAGATAAGGTATCATCAAGTAAATAATAAAAATTATAAAACTTAATTAAAGACATAGGCTCGGTTGTAGATGGAGATAAATCATTTGCTTACTTCGAAAAATGCCAGTCTCAGATCGTTTACGCGAGTGTACTTAACAGCTTTTGTTCACGAATACTCCGCCAACAGCTTATTCTCCTGACCGCAAACAATGCTATAATTGCGAAACAAGGCTCCGATTCCCGGACAATGTGCAATTTTTCTCCGTTTTTTCGGAAATCTTCTTAAAGCAAACTAACAAAGCAAGCACGCGGCCTGAGTCAATTCCTGTGTAAGGTGTTCATGGTCATGGACAAGATATTGAAGATTGTCGTCAAAATTAGTACGACGGACGCAACGACTGGAGAAAAACGTGTGTAATCGCCTAGTGAGTTGGGAGGGGGATAATGATGATATACCTTCGTATTCGCGAAACATCGTTGCGAATACTTATGTGACCCCCGGTACTTGACTGAATTAAAGTTTAAAAGAAAATTCTGTGAAAGGAGTTCGCTTAAAATTATTTGTCGACAAAAAAGTAAAATGTGATTGATAAAGATGCGAACTGTTATGGAAGTGTAATCACCTATTAATATGACTTTGATGTTTGTAATAGGAAGTATGGTATCGGAATAATGTTATACTTAATAACGGCTTGCCAGCAGCCCTTCGTCTGAAAGCCAAGAGAGAAGAACGATATTTTGACCGCTAGAGGTCAGTGGCGTATCACCGACACAGGGTAGCGACCGTTTGCAACAAAATGGAAAATTATTTAAGAAAGTGATTTCCTTACGATGCATAACTTGACTAAATATATAAACGGAGCGTTTCTAGACGTTTCAGTGTGTTCGTAATAATGATAGAACACCTATTCAAGTTCATGTTCACTTATAAACCGCAGTGACTAAATTTCATTACGGGAATAAAAATCACGATAAGTTTCACGAAATTCGAAGTAACGTGGGTCTCAGAAATTGCTATTTCTTGGACGCACTTTACTTCCATAAAATACCACCAAATACTTCTGCAATGTATGTATATATATATATATATATATATATATATATATATATATATATATATATATATATGTATATGTATACATATATACACACATACATATACATATGTTTGTGTGTGTGTTCGCGCGCGCGACTGGTTGTTTATACGCCGTATATATGTTTTCACATAAACTAAAATACTAGTTTTACGGAATTTTACGAAGATATCGTTTTTACGAAGTTTGACTGATTGTGAAATGCTGATTTAGTTTCAATAATCGCACCCTAATCATTTGCGGCAGAAAATCACATCCATATAAAAATTAGATGGCGAAATTCACATAGATGAACGTCTTTCTTTAAATTAAACAACCATTCGGGTCTTATAAATTTCCAAACGATCCGAGGGTCTTCAAATCGATCACTGATGTCTTTTCATATATGCAATCACGCTTTTGACGTAATTTTCAAATAACTATGATCGCGGTTTCGATTTCTGCTGAGGACATAGTTGTATGTGTTTGTCTTTTTTATCCTATTCCACTCATTTAAGAGTCCAGTAGTAGCTGTTTATTAGCTATTTTAAATAGCACATATATTCTTACATATGTACGCAATAATTTTTTCTTTCCGAACTATTTTAGAGAGAAAAACTCTCGCTATATCGTGTTTATTTTCAACTCTAATGCGTCCAACAGGGAACTATCGAGCTCGTCTAGCTATTGGATATACCTGAGACAAGTATTTTTAAATGCTTGTTCTTGGAAGTGTACTACTACTACTATGACCGTCCTTAAGTCCATCCTGTAAGATAAAGTAACATCAAGTAAATAATAAAAATTATAAAACTTAATTAAAGACATAGGCTCGGTTGTAGATGGAGATAAGTCATTTATTTTCAATTGTTTAATCCTTACAATAATGAAACAGACTTTATTTACTTTATAAATTACATTAAATACTTTATAGACGAGAAAAATTGAGAAGAAATAGAAAAATATTTTGTTGAAATGATGGTTTTGAACCGTGAATCTTCATCATGCTAGCCTGGCTCTTAACCGCCTTCGCCACAACCGGGTTCTTTTATCCAATTCATCATTACCAGCACATGAATTTTGTGCTTGGTATCTGACTTGGTTTTCTCACAAATGCCTGAGCGTTGGGTCGAGTGGCTGCAACGTCTAACATTATTGGAAGTGTACTACTACTACTATGACCGTCCTTAAGTCCATCCTGTAAGATAAGGTATCATCAAGTAAATAATAAAAATTATAAAACTTAATTAAAGACATAGGCTCGGTTGTAGATGGAGATAAATCATTTGCTTACTTCGAAAAATGCCAGTCTCAGATCGTTTACGCGAGTGTACTTAACAGCTTTTGTTCACGAATACTCCGCCAACAGCTTATTCTCCTGACCGCAAACAATGCTATAATTGCGAAACAAGGCTCCGATTCCCGGACAATGTGCAATTTTTCTCCGTTTTTTCGGAAATCTTCTTAAAGCAAACTAACAAAGCAAGCACGCGGCCTGAGTCAATTCCTGTGTAAGGTGTTCATGGTCATGGACAAGATATTGAAGATTGTCGTCAAAATTAGTACGACGGACGCAACGACTGGAGAAAAACGTGTGTAATCGCCTAGTGAGTAGGGAGGGGGATAATGATGATATACCTTCGTATTCGCGAAACATCGTTGCGAATACTTATGTGACCCCCGGTACTTGACTGAATTAAAGTTTAAAAGAAAATTCTGTGAAAGGAGTTCGCTTAAAATTATTTGTCGACAAAAAAGTAAAATGTGATTGATAAAGATGCGAACTGTTATGGAAGTGTAATCACCTATTAATATGACTTTGATGTTTGTAATAGGAAGTATGGTATCGGAATAATGTTATACTTAATAACGGCTTGCCAGCAGCCCTTCGTCTGAAAGCCAAGAGAGAAGAACGATATTTTGACCGCTAGAGGTCAGTGGCGTATCACCGACACAGGGTAGCGACCGTTTGCAACAAAATGGAAAATTATTTAAGAAAGTGATTTCCTTACGATGCATAACTTGACTAAATATATAAACGGAGCGTTTCTAGACGTTTCAGTGTGTTCGTAATAATGATAGAACACCTATTCAAGTTCATGTTCACTTATAAACCGCAGTGACTAAATTTCATTACGGGAATAAAAATCACGATAAGTTTCACGAAATTCGAAGTAACGTGGGTCTCAGAAATTGCTATTTCTTGGACGCACTTTACTTCCATAAAATACCACCAAATACTTCTGCAATGTATATATATATATATATATATATATATATATATATATATATATATATATATATATATGTATATGTATACATATATACACACATACATATACATATGTTTGTGTGTGTGTTCGCGCGCGCGACTGGTTGTTTATACGCCGTATATATGTTTTCACATAAACTAAAATACTAGTTTTACGGAATTTTACGAAGATATCGTTTTTACGAAGTTTGACTGATTGTGAAATGCTGATTTAGTTTCAATAATCGCACCCTAATCATTTGCGGCAGAAAATCACATCCATATAAAAATTAGATGGCGAAATTCACATAGATGAACGTCTTTCTTTAAATTAAACAACCATTCGGGTCTTATAAATTTCCAAACGATCCGAGGGTCTTCAAATCGATCACTGATGTCTTTTCATATATGCAATCACGCTTTTGACGTAATTTTCAAATAACTATGATCGCGGTTTCGATTTCTGCTGAGGACATAGTTGTATGTGTTTGTCTTTTTTATCCTATTCCACTCATTTAAGAGTCCAGTAGTAGCTGTTTATTAGCTATTTTAAATAGCACATATATTCTTACATATGTACGCAATAATTTTTTCTTTCCGAACTATTTTAGAGAGAAAAACTCTCGCTATATCGTGTTTATTTTCAACTCTAATGCGTCCAACAGGGAACTATCGAGCTCGTCTAGCTATTGGATATACCTGAGACAAGTATTTTTAAATGCTTGTTCTTGGAAGTGTACTACTACTACTATGACCGTCCTTAAGTCCATCCTGTAAGATAAAGTAACATCAAGTAAATAATAAAAATTATAAAACTTAATTAAAGACATAGGCTCGGTTGTAGATGGAGATAAGTCATTTATTTTCAATTGTTTAATCCTTACAATAATGAAACAGACTTTATTTACTTTATAAATTACATTAAATACTTTATAGACGAGAAAAATTGAGAAGAAATAGAAAAATATTTTGTTGAAATGATGGTTTTGAACCGTGAATCTTCATCATGCTAGCCTGGCTCTTAACCGCCTTCGCCACAACCGGGTTCTTTTATCCAATTCATCATTACCAGCACATGAATTTTGTGCTTGGTATCTGACTTGGTTTTCTCACAAATGCCTGAGCGTTGGGTCGAGTGGCTGCAACGTCTAACATTATTGGAAGTGTACTACTACTACTATGACCGTCCTTAAGTCCATCCTGTAAGATAAGGTATCATCAAGTAAATAATAAAAATTATAAAACTTAATTAAAGACATAGGCTCGGTTGTAGATGGAGATAAATCATTTGCTTACTTCGAAAAATGCCAGTCTCAGATCGTTTACGCGAGTGTACTTAACAGCTTTTGTTCACGAATACTCCGCCAACAGCTTATTCTCCTGACCGCAAACAATGCTATAATTGCGAAACAAGGCTCCGATTCCCGGACAATGTGCAATTTTTCTCCGTTTTTTCGGAAATCTTCTTAAAGCAAACTAACAAAGCAAGCACGCGGCCTGAGTCAATTCCTGTGTAAGGTGTTCATGGTCATGGACAAGATATTGAAGATTGTCGTCAAAATTAGTACGACGGACGCAACGACTGGAGAAAAACGTGTGTAATCGCCTAGTGAGTAGGGAGGGGGATAATGATGATATACCTTCGTATTCGCGAAACATCGTTGCGAATACTTATGTGACCCCCGGTACTTGACTGAATTAAAGTTTAAAAGAAAATTCTGTGAAAGGAGTTCGCTTAAAATTATTTGTCGACAAAAAAGTAAAATGTGATTGATAAAGATGCGAACTGTTATGGAAGTGTAATCACCTATTAATATGACTTTGATGTTTGTAATAGGAAGTATGGTATCGGAATAATGTTATACTTAATAACGGCTTGCCAGCAGCCCTTCGTCTGAAAGCCAAGAGAGAAGAACGATATTTTGACCGCTAGAGGTCAGTGGCGTATCACCGACACAGGGTAGCGACCGTTTGCAACAAAATGGAAAATTATTTAAGAAAGTGATTTCCTTACGATGCATAACTTGACTAAATATATAAACGGAGCGTTTCTAGACGTTTCAGTGTGTTCGTAATAATGATAGAACACCTATTCAAGTTCATGTTCACTTATAAACCGCAGTGACTAAATTTCATTACGGGAATAAAAATCACGATAAGTTTCACGAAATTCGAAGTAACGTGGGTCTCAGAAATTGCTATTTCTTGGACGCACTTTACTTCCATAAAATACCACCAAATACTTCTGCAATGTATATATATATATATATATATATATATATATATATATATATATATATATATATATATATATATGTATATGTATACATATATACACACATACATATACATATGTTTGTGTGTGTGTTCGCGCGCGCGACTGGTTGTTTATACGCCGTATATATGTTTTCACATAAACTAAAATACTAGTTTTACGGAATTTTACGAAGATATCGTTTTTACGAAGTTTGACTGATTGTGAAATGCTGATTTAGTTTCAATAATCGCACCCTAATCATTTGCGGCAGAAAATCACATCCATATAAAAATTAGATGGCGAAATTCACATAGATGAACGTCTTTCTTTAAATTAAACAACCATTCGGGTCTTATAAATTTCCAAACGATCCGAGGGTCTTCAAATCGATCACTGATGTCTTTTCATATATGCAATCACGCTTTTGACGTAATTTTCAAATAACTATGATCGCGGTTTCGATTTCTGCTGAGGACATAGTTGTATGTGTTTGTCTTTTTTATCCTATTCCACTCATTTAAGAGTCCAGTAGTAGCTGTTTATTAGCTATTTTAAATAGCACATATATTCTTACATATGTACGCAATAATTTTTTCTTTCCGAACTATTTTAGAGAGAAAAACTCTCGCTATATCGTGTTTATTTTCAACTCTAATGCGTCCAACAGGGAACTATCGAGCTCGTCTAGCTATTGGATATACCTGAGACAAGTATTTTTAAATGCTTGTTCTTGGAAGTGTACTACTACTACTATGACCGTCCTTAAGTCCATCCTGTAAGATAAAGTAACATCAAGTAAATAATAAAAATTATAAAACTTAATTAAAGACATAGGCTCGGTTGTAGATGGAGATAAGTCATTTATTTTCAATTGTTTAATCCTTACAATAATGAAACAGACTTTATTTACTTTATAAATTACATTAAATACTTTATAGACGAGAAAAATTGAGAAGAAATAGAAAAATATTTTGTTGAAATGATGGTTTTGAACCGTGAATCTTCATCATGCTAGCCTGGCTCTTAACCGCCTTCGCCACAACCGGGTTCTTTTATCCAATTCATCATTACCAGCACATGAATTTTGTGCTTGGTATCTGACTTGGTTTTCTCACAAATGCCTGAGCGTTGGGTCGAGTGGCTGCAACGTCTAACATTATTGGAAGTGTACTACTACTACTATGACCGTCCTTAAGTCCATCCTGTAAGATAAGGTATCATCAAGTAAATAATAAAAATTATAAAACTTAATTAAAGACATAGGCTCGGTTGTAGATGGAGATAAATCATTTGCTTACTTCGAAAAATGCCAGTCTCAGATCGTTTACGCGAGTGTACTTAACAGCTTTTGTTCACGAATACTCCGCCAACAGCTTATTCTCCTGACCGCAAACAATGCTATAATTGCGAAACAAGGCTCCGATTCCCGGACAATGTGCAATTTTTCTCCGTTTTTTCGGAAATCTTCTTAAAGCAAACTAACAAAGCAAGCACGCGGCCTGAGTCAATTCCTGTGTAAGGTGTTCATGGTCATGGACAAGATATTGAAGATTGTCGTCAAAATTAGTACGACGGACGCAACGACTGGAGAAAAACGTGTGTAATCGCCTAGTGAGTTGGGAGGGGGATAATGATGATATACCTTCGTATTCGCGAAACATCGTTGCGAATACTTATGTGACCCCCGGTACTTGACTGAATTAAAGTTTAAAAGAAAATTCTGTGAAAGGAGTTCGCTTAAAATTATTTGTCGACAAAAAAGTAAAATGTGATTGATAAAGATGCGAACTGTTATGGAAGTGTAATCACCTATTAATATGACTTTGATGTTTGTAATAGGAAGTATGGTATCGGAATAATGTTATACTTAATAACGGCTTGCCAGCAGCCCTTCGTCTGAAAGCCAAGAGAGAAGAACGATATTTTGACCGCTAGAGGTCAGTGGCGTATCACCGACACAGGGTAGCGACCGTTTGCAACAAAATGGAAAATTATTTAAGAAAGTGATTTCCTTACGATGCATAACTTGACTAAATATATAAACGGAGCGTTTCTAGACGTTTCAGTGTGTTCGTAATAATGATAGAACACCTATTCAAGTTCATGTTCACTTATAAACCGCAGTGACTAAATTTCATTACGGGAATAAAAATCACGATAAGTTTCACGAAATTCGAAGTAACGTGGGTCTCAGAAATTGCTATTTCTTGGACGCACTTTACTTCCATAAAATACCACCAAATACTTCTGCAATGTATGTATATATATATATATATATATATATATATATATATATATATATATGTATATGTATACATATATACACACATACATATACATATGTTTGTGTGTGTGTTCGCGCGCGCGACTGGTTGTTTATACGCCGTATATATGTTTTCACATAAACTAAAATACTAGTTTTACGGAATTTTACGAAGATATCGTTTTTACGAAGTTTGACTGATTGTGAAATGCTGATTTAGTTTCAATAATCGCACCCTAATCATTTGCGGCAGAAAATCACATCCATATAAAAATTAGATGGCGAAATTCACATAGATGAACGTCTTTCTTTAAATTAAACAACCATTCGGGTCTTATAAATTTCCAAACGATCCGAGGGTCTTCAAATCGATCACTGATGTCTTTTCATATATGCAATCACGCTTTTGACGTAATTTTCAAATAACTATGATCGCGGTTTCGATTTCTGCTGAGGACATAGTTGTATGTGTTTGTCTTTTTTATCCTATTCCACTCATTTAAGAGTCCAGTAGTAGCTGTTTATTAGCTATTTTAAATAGCACATATATTCTTACATATGTACGCAATAATTTTTTCTTTCCGAACTATTTTAGAGAGAAAAACTCTCGCTATATCGTGTTTATTTTCAACTCTAATGCGTCCAACAGGGAACTATCGAGCTCGTCTAGCTATTGGATATACCTGAGACAAGTATTTTTAAATGCTTGTTCTTGGAAGTGTACTACTACTACTATGACCGTCCTTAAGTCCATCCTGTAAGATAAGGTATCATCAAGTAAATAATAAAAATTATAAAACTTAATTAAAGACATAGGCTCGGTTGTAGATGGAGATAAGTCATTTATTTTCAATTGTTTAATCCTTACAATAATGAAACAGACTTTATTTACTTTATAAATTACATTAAATACTTTATAGACGAGAAAAATTGAGAAGAAATAGAAAAATATTTTGTTGAAATGATGGTTTTGAACCGTGAATCTTCATCATGCTAGCCTGGCTCTTAACCGCCTTCGCCACAACCGGGTTCTTTTATCCAATTCATCATTACCAGCACATGAATTTTGTGCTTGGTATCTGACTTGGTTTTCTCACAAATGCCTGAGCGTTGGGTCGAGTGGCTGCAACGTCTAACATTATTGGAAGTGTACTACTACTACTATGACCGTCCTTAAGTCCATCCTGTAAGATAAGGTATCATCAAGTAAATAATAAAAATTATAAAACTTAATTAAAGACATAGGCTCGGTTGTAGATGGAGATAAATCATTTGCTTACTTCGAAAAATGCCAGTCTCAGATCGTTTACGCGAGTGTACTTAACAGCTTTTGTTCACGAATACTCCGCCAACAGCTTATTCTCCTGACCGCAAACAATGCTATAATTGCGAAACAAGGCTCCGATTCCCGGACAATGTGCAATTTTTCTCCGTTTTTTCGGAAATCTTCTTAAAGCAAACTAACAAAGCAAGCACGCGGCCTGAGTCAATTCCTGTGTAAGGTGTTCATGGTCATGGACAAGATATTGAAGATTGTCGTCAAAATTAGTACGACGGACGCAACGACTGGAGAAAAACGTGTGTAATCGCCTAGTGAGTTGGGAGGGGGATAATGATGATATACCTTCGTATTCGCGAAACATCGTTGCGAATACTTATGTGACCCCCGGTACTTGACTGAATTAAAGTTTAAAAGAAAATTCTGTGAAAGGAGTTCGCTTAAAATTATTTGTCGACAAAAAAGTAAAATGTGATTGATAAAGATGCGAACTGTTATGGAAGTGTAATCACCTATTAATATGACTTTGATGTTTGTAATAGGAAGTATGGTATCGGAATAATGTTATACTTAATAACGGCTTGCCAGCAGCCCTTCGTCTGAAAGCCAAGAGAGAAGAACGATATTTTGACCGCTAGAGGTCAGTGGCGTATCACCGACACAGGGTAGCGACCGTTTGCAACAAAATGGAAAATTATTTAAGAAAGTGATTTCCTTACGATGCATAACTTGACTAAATATATAAACGGAGCGTTTCTAGACGTTTCAGTGTGTTCGTAATAATGATAGAACACCTATTCAAGTTCATGTTCACTTATAAACCGCAGTGACTAAATTTCATTACGGGAATAAAAATCACGATAAGTTTCACGAAATTCGAAGTAACGTGGGTCTCAGAAATTGCTATTTCTTGGACGCACTTTACTTCCATAAAATACCACCAAATACTTCTGCAATGTATATATATATATATATATATATATATATATATATATATATATATATATATATATATATATATATATGTATATGTATACATATATACACACATACATATACATATGTTTGTGTGTGTGTTCGCGCGCGCGACTGGTTGTTTATACGCCGTATATATGTTTTCACATAAACTAAAATACTAGTTTTACGGAATTTTACGAAGATATCGTTTTTACGAAGTTTGACTGATTGTGAAATGCTGATTTAGTTTCAATAATCGCACCCTAATCATTTGCGGCAGAAAATCACATCCATATAAAAATTAGATGGCGAAATTCACATAGATGAACGTCTTTCTTTAAATTAAACAACCATTCGGGTCTTATAAATTTCCAAACGATCCGAGGGTCTTCAAATCGATCACTGATGTCTTTTCATATATGCAATCACGCTTTTTACGTAATTTTCAAATAACTATGATCGCGGGTTCGATTTCTGCTGAGGACATAGTTGTATGTGTTTGTCTTTTTTATCCTATTCCACTCATTTAAGAGTCCAGTAGTAGCTGTTTATTAGCTATTTTAAATAGCACATTTATTCTTACATATGTACGCAATAATTTGTTCTTTCCGAACTATTTTAGAGAGAAAAACTCTCGCTATATCGTGTTTTTTTCAACTCTAATGCGTCCAACAGGGTACTCTCGAGCTCGTCTAGCTATGGGATATACCTGAGACAAGTATTTTTAAATGCTTGTTCTTGGATTTTTTAATTCACTGCTTGATTAAAATTCGAGCGGTGCTCTCAGAATTGGCACGTGATTTTGTGTATCTCATTTTACAAGCTAAGATATACTATGGGTTTCACATTTAAAATAAAATAATTAACGAATAAATAATGATTTTCCAGCTCGATTTCCAAAAATCAACTATATTATTATCATCATCGGCAATTAAGAAATGTTTCCGATTAAATATTTATCGTTCCTCTCGCGATTATTGGTCTCAAAAAAGGTAAAAAATAGTGTAGCATTCCCATCAGTCAAGGAGGTGAAACTTTTAACGCTAACTTCAACAAAAATATGATATGCATTATCGCGAATGCGTTCATAAGTTGTAAAGTATAAGTTTCACGAAATTCGAAGTAACGTGGGTCTCGGAAATTGCTATTTCTTAGATGCGCTTTACTTCCATAAATTAACACCAAATACGTCTGCAATGTAGCCAGATTACAAATCTGGTGTTCCATACTTCTTTATGGCTATTGGAGAATAATAATGTATATCCCATAGCCATAACATCGTTATGAGAAACGAAATTCGCATTTCGGCTACGATGCAGTCGCCTTCAGTGAAGGTTCATCGAGATTAAGTTCCAAATTTATGCTTTGTTTTACAAATATATCGGTGTTTAGAGTTATAAGAAGTATTAAATATAAGCTGTTGTTGGAATATTTGTAAACAAAAAATGTTTAACACACTCGCGTCAACGATCTGATAATAGCATTTTTCGAAATATCTAAATGATTCTGCTCTATCTTCAACATATCTGTTTAATTAATTTTAATTATTTTATTCATTTTACTAATGTAAATTTATCTCCTAGGATGTACTTAATAGTGATTATACTACTATTAGCAATTCGTTGCTCAATTTCCGTGAAACGTTATTTGTTTAATCTATTAAACCGTCTCCCTTCCAACTTTTTCCTATAATTATTTAATTGTATATCTCGATGAATCATAATTGATGCTATGTAGAAGAAAAATTAAATGGTATTTTTTAGTCTTAAAAGTGCATGATTTAATATATATATATTGAAGGACATTTCACCATCGTACAATCACTGGATCTTTTTTGAAACACGACGAGCAATTATTATAACATTATTCTAGTTAGAGACACATCACGTACACACCGTAACGACCATTTTCGGCAAAATAGAAAATTCTTTGAGAAATTTATACTTATACTACGCAGAATTTGGCTAAATAACTAAATGGAGCGATTCTCGACTTTTCAGCTATTTCGTAATATAGATAGCTCCTTTTGGCGTTCATATATAAACCGCAGCGGCTTGATCTCATTACGTGAATGTTTCGCGATCAGTTTCACTAAAATTTGAATGTGTGTGCCACTTAGAAATTTTTAAAATGTGTAAGATTATCGTCAAACGTAATGCGAACGCCGACCGACGCAATAACTTGCGATAAACGCGAATTAGCCCCGTCTCATGTTCAAGTAGTAATCGTGATGTTTACCGAAGAGACTGTTTCAAATTTTTAGAATGCCAGCTGAAGCTTCATTTGGCAATTGTGTCTTTGTTATTAGTTAACAGTTAGATGAAATATAAGCTACGGTTTGAATACTCCTAAACAAAAAGTATTATATACACTCGCGTAAACTTCTGAGAATACCATTCTAAGAAGGGAGAATTCTATTCTCTATGAACCTTCGTCGAAGTCGACTGCATTGTAGCCGGCATGCGCACTTGGTTTCTTATAACTTTGTTATGGCTATAGAAAATTAGTAAAAAAGCCTTGGATGGCTTCTACGTAGACTCCCGTGTCCTCCTTGCGCGTCGCTGGTTGCGAGGCCATGAGGTCCTGAATCACGGAGCTGGAGAGGGTTTAGGGCACCCATAGACGGTTTTGATGTGCACTACACTGCCGAGGCTGCGGAGGGGGAAAGCGTAGGGTCTACGAGCATGGTAGGAGTTTTTATGGTAAAGAGTTTGGTAGGAACTAATATAGGGGTAAATTAAATACTCCTGGCATGGCAGACGTTGTATTTGGAACGGAGAATTGGTTATCGAACGACATCATTTCTAACGAGATTTACCCACCAGATTATGTGATATATCGCAAAGATAGGTGGGAAAGAGTCGGAGATTTTGAGTGCCGTTAGAAACAGTGCATTAAGCCAAGTAGAGGAACTTACCGTTAGCGAGCATTGCGAAATTGCTCAATTCTTACGCTAAATAGTAAAAAGTTATTTTTTGCTCCTTTTACCGTCCGCCCGACTCCAGAGTAGAGAAAATGAGAGAGCTCAGTAGTGCATTGGAGATTATCAAGCGGAGAAAAGGTGATCCATTAATTATCCTTGGAGGAGACTTTAAACTTCCATCCATCGATTGGGAATCTGTAATTTACGTTAGTGGCGGAAAAGATAAAGAAATTTGTAGCGAATCAATTGAAGCATTTACCCTAAACTCCTTGGGGCAAATCGTAAACGCACCAAGGCGATTCGATAGCAACGGGAACATATTTGATTTGCAAACCACGACTCACCCGCAATTAACAGGAAGCCTACAGATCGACGATGGCATTGGCGACCACAAAATAGCAATTGCTGATTTCAAATTCTACACCAAATTTGGTTTATTAATTTGGCGAGTAATAACAGCGTCGAGGATTCTTGGACGGAAATTTTGCGCATCATTCGCGAGGGGCTAACAATCTTTGTCCAAACTAAACTCGTTCGTGACAGTAAGGACCCGCGGTGAATAAATCGAAGCTCCGTGCCCTACTCAAAGACGGCATCACAGGCGCGTAAAACTACTTAAGCGAAATGGTAGAGACTGCGAATTTTGCGATATACACAAACAGTCGTAGATCCGCAAGAGTGGAAGCGCGAAAGGAAGACGACTATCGATCACCATCTCCCCCCTTCCCCTCCCATTTCCTTCCCCTCCCATCTCCCCCTTTCCCTCCCATCTCCTCCCCTTACCCTCTCATCCCCTTCTTCTCTCATCTCCTCCCCTTCCCCTTCCACCTCCTTCCCCTCCCCTTCCATCTCCTCCCCTTTCCCTCCCATCTCCTTCCCTTCCCCTTCCACCTCCTTCCCTTCCCCTCCCATTTCCTTCCCTTCCATCTCCCCCTTCCCCTCCCATCTCTCTCTTCCCCTCCCATCTCTTCCCCTTCCCATTCCTTCTCCTCCTCTTCCCTTCCCCTCCCATTTCCTTCCCTTCCATCTCCCCCTTCCCCTTCCATATCCACTCCTTCCCCTCCCATCTCTCCCTTCCCCTCCCATCTCCTCCCCTTCCATTTCCTCCCCTTCCATTTCCTCCTCTCCTCTTTTCCTCCCCTCCCATCTCCTCCCCTTCCATTTCCTCCCCTTCCATTTCCTCCTCTCCCCTTTTTCTCCCCTCCCATCTCCCCCTTCCCCTCCCATCTCCCCCTTCCCATCCCATCTCCCCCTTCCCCCTATCTCCCCCTTCCTCTCTCATCTCCCCCTTTCCCTCCCATCTCCCCCCTTCCACTCCCATCTCCCCCTTCCCCTCCCATCTCCCCATTCCCCTCCCATCTCCCCCTTCCCCTCCCATCTCCTCCATACCCTCCCATCTCCCCCTTCTCATCCCATCCCCCCTTCTCATCCCTTCTCTTCCCCTCCCCATATCCTTCCATTCCCTTGCCCTCAACCGATTCCTTCGGCTTCGTGGGAGAGATCCTTATCTCACCATAAATTGCGCTAAGATCTTCAATTCCTCTTTGGAGCGGGATAGGACCTAATGAGGGGAAAAATGAGACTTCTCTCCAGATGCTAAGGAGATAAGCCGCCGAAGGTGGCGTGGGAGACTTATTTGCGACGCAATGCTTAATAATGTCTTTTAAAGGTTTGTTTCGGAGAGCTGTAATGTTCAATGTTAAAAAATGTGGCGGTCGTGGAGGGATATTTCCCGATATTTTAGCCTATTTCTATTGCCTTTCATTCAACCGGCCTTGTCAGTTGTGGGCATTACGCTCGTATGCTATGGAGATAAATGCCAACCTGCTGTTTATTGAACAGATATTCGCATTATTCTCGGCGGCTACATATACATGTATTAACGCTCAATGTAATATAGCCTTATAAAATGCATCGCGATTCTTAAATAACTGTCGTTGGCATTTTATTTCGAAATTTGGAAAATATTGTTTTCGGTAATGTAACATTTGATGTCTTGAAATCTTGAATAAATTGTCCCTGTTTTAATTTGGAGTTGAATTGGGGAACAGATCTTGGCTTTAACGAATTTACTTTTAACGTTGTATTAATATTACTGCGATTAAATAATTATTATCATTTGTTATACATATTTAAGCAAACAGGCGTCTTAATTTACACGAGTATATCGTTTTATAGTTAGAATTATTCGATATAATGTGCGTTTTATTGTCTTCGATGTGTCTTTTCATAAGTTTTATACACACATCCTTTAGCTATGAAGCGGTTTAGTACACCATGCCCCCTGTTAACTAAAACGTAGCCGTCCTTCGTGGTAATACGCTAACCAGAGATCCTAAAAATAACTACAAATACCTTTGTTACTCACACTCTTATTCATATATATTAACTTAGAACTATGTTCTCTGAACGAAATATTCTATTCCATGTTCTCAGCTGGACGTGTGTATGAAGGTGATCACCATATTTTCCAAAAATGTAATGTTGTCTATTTTAGTCGAACACAGCACTTAGTGACTGTCTCTATATATTGCATACGCCCTGTTTACTTATTCGAAATAATTATTGGAATGTCATCATCGTATGTAGTCTTTCCGTAGACAGGTCAGTTTTATTGGTTAAGCGTGTTTCTCCACATACTGCTGTTTTCTGCAATCATCTTAATTTTTTAATAGATATACTTTTACATAAGTATGTTTCTGCAACCCTTTCCGTTCTCTTTTATTTCATTCTAATTTCCCTTCTAATACGTCTTTAATCATGGTATCTCTCCTCGGGCCAATTCGATCCAGTTCGCCTTTTTTTGTCTTACAATCCTGCTTTTCTTCTAACCTTCTTAGCTCTTCTTTATTTTTCATTCTCTGTCCATTTTATCTTCACCGTTCTTTTCAATACCCACATTTCTAAGTTTTCCATGTATTTATATCAATTTTCCTGAGTGTCCGTGTTTCCGCCTCATATAAGGCGACACTTCACACACAGCATTTAATGAATTTCTTCTGCGTGTCTTCATTTATTTTACCCATTAGTAGAAATTTATTTTTTCTGAATTAGTTTCTGCCTCCAGGCGTCATGATAGATGAAACTAAAATGCCCTGAATGGATTTCAAGCGAAAACGAAAATTGTTATTTTATCAGCTACATTTTTTTGAGGAAAACTACCGTATTGGCCCGATTACCAGCCGCATTTTTCTCTAAATCTGGATTTTTTAAAATGGCACTGCGGCTTATATTCGCGCGTTTGCCAAAAACCTAGAAATAGCTCAACTTTTATTATAATCTCGGACGAGGGTTCGACATATCAACGTCAAAATTGACGCGCGATATCGATATCAAAATTAATATGCCCAGGCGTTGTGAACACTGTTACTATACGTGTTAGTTGTTGTTTATACCCTAACATAGAATATCCCATAAATAATGGATTAGGTCAAATTTAAGTAATGGAATCGGACGTAGGTAAATTTTAATTAACGATTGTGAGGCACGTGGAGAAAACAAGCAACAGAGAAGTTCCAAGGAAGTACGGTGTGGAAGAACAGAATGTTCGTCGTTGAAAAATGATTAATGAGAAAATACACTTTCCACATCTAAATCGTTCAGGAGACCTAAGCATGGTCGACATCATGAACTTGATGCACGTATACCATCTACATCTACATTATACCCTGCAAGTCACCTTTTCGGTGGATGGCAGGGGGTGCAGTGCACCAAGGGTCCATAGTTTTCCTACGTTATCTTTTTCTATTATGGTCTTTTATCGTCCTAGGGAAAAACGATCCTCTATATCGCTCCGTTCTACAGTCGATCTCGCGAATCTTATCCTCACTGTCCTGCCTTCCGAGATACGTCGGGCTTCTGATAAGTCCTACAACCTCATTCGCTAGTCCCTCCGACATAAATTTTTCCAGTAGCTTAATTCTAGCCTGCAGCCTACGTTCCTCTAACGATGTCCATTTCAGATTTTCTATTAATGATGTTACGCTTTGTTTACTATCGTAATTCCTCTTTACAAATCTAGCTGCCCTGCGCTGAACCTTTTCTATCTCGTTAGTGAGTCCCTTTTCGTAGGGATCCCACACAGCTGAAGCATATTCGACCTGCGGTCGGACCAAGGATAAATAACATAATTCTTTCACTTTTTCTGAGCTATTTCGAACTATTCTCCCTATAAAGGCCAGCTTTTTGTTAGCGGCACCTATCAATCGGCGAATGTGGGTGTCCCACGAGAGATCACGATGGATCGTGACTCCAAGGTATTTAATCGAGTCTGAAACTGGAATCTCTACTCCGTCCAACGAATAATTATTATTCAACGAGGTACTCTTGGTTCTCCAGAAGTTGATGACGCAGCTTTTCTTTTGGTTGATCTCTAACTGCCATTCCTTACACCATGCAGAAATAGCTTCTAGGTCATTTTGGAGATACTGGTGGTCTTCCGGATTGCTTATTTCTCTATAGATGACGGTGTCGTCCGCGAAAAGCCTAATTTTACTCCTGACTACTGAGCTGATATCGTTTATATAAATTATAAATAATAACGGACCAATTACACTACCCTGTGGAACGCCAGAGACAACCTCCACTAAGTTCGAAGATTTCCCATCTATAACAACCTTCTGCTTCCTATGATTTAAAAATTCACGGATCCAACTAACGATTTTAGAATTAACGCCTAAGGTTTCTAATTTCGTTATTAACTTCCTGTGAGGTACCTTATCAAAGGCTTTCCTAAAATCTAAGAAGATGGCATCGACCTGCGTATTCTTTTCTCCGCTTCTCAGTAAACAATTTACAAAAAGACCGAGCTGAGTATCACATGACCTACCTTTCCTGAAGCCGTGTTGACAATCATCTAACAATAAATTACTATCAAGAAATCGCATTATGTTGCTAACGAGTATATGCTCGAGAATCTTACATGATATCGAAGTTAAAGAAATCGGCCTGTAATTTTCTGGGTTCTCCTTGTCGCCACCCTTATGAATTGGGGTAACGTGAGCTAACCTCCAGTCGCTAGGGACCTCTGCGCGAGAAATGGATTTCTCGAAGATTATCAGAAGAAAAGGTGCTATTTCTTCAGCTAATTCTTTTAAAACCATACTTTGTTGAAGAGCATAGGAAAAATGGAATCCCAATTGGTCGCGAAGTGATTCAATTATAGGGATCAAAAATGGCGAGCGAATATGACATTCTTAGGAAAGGTTTGGTGGGTGCTGGCGATTTTTGCGTCGAAGCGGCTTCGTGCTTAGGCGAAGAACAACACTTGCACAAAGGCTTCCATCTGACTACGAAGGAAAACTTCTTACATGCCAACGCCATGCTATCAAGTTTCGTAGAGTTATTATTTCATATAGGAAATGCTGACGTAACAGCTGTGTTTTTTGATATGCCAAAGCAATCTACTGTGAGCAGGAAAGGTAATACTAGGTGGTATGAGGACATAAAAAGTTGTTTCCTCTCGGATGTATTAAATTTTGAAGTTGCAGCTTATATTCGAGTGCGGCTTATAATCGGACAAGTACGGTATGTCTCTCCAATAAACATAAAAAGGTTTGGAAAAGCAATATGAGCGTTCAGGTTTTTGAAGTAGCCGTCATCGGCGTTAATTCAAGAATGGTAGATTCTGAGAAAGAATTTCTTATCTATGACTATTGGGAAAGATATTGTTCAATTCTATTCCATCCATAAGACGCACCGGATAATTTTTCCTTCATTTTTTCTCGAGTATTAAAGAAAAACTTTCGGCAATTACTTTTTCCGGCGTATGTTTTTTCCCTAACACGATACAAATCAGAGTAAAAACTTTGGTATTTTTGCTTAAAAGTCTCTCTACCGTTTAAGTCCGTGTTCAAACGTAATAACATCATAATTTAGAGGTGTTGTGTGTTGTGTATGAGTGAGAAAGAGAACAAAAGAGCAAATTGCGAGCGTAACGAATGGCTGCAAATTGACAAGAGGGATCATACGAATTTAAATGGACAATTTCCCAGAGAATGCGGCAGAGCCATTTCGCGACAACCTTTCTCCCCTCCTCGTGATTTTCTGGCTCGGGGATTAAATCATAACTAGACTGTCTAAAAAAAATTGTTTTTGTTGGCGAGGTGCGCATTTTCCCTCGGGAGTCTCGGATCCGGAGAGAAATACGCTTTTCTTACGTTAATATTTCCCTCTCCCACATCTCGCAAGACCACTCCGCGGAGATCGTGCCATTGCGCAATAGTTTCGATAAAAATAAATTCCCCGAACACGCAAGAAGAAAACAAACGCACGATTCCAGGTCCTTGGATTTATTTTTTCCCCTCTACCTCGCCGGAGATATTTGGAAATGTAAATTTAAACGGGAAATGATGTCGGTGTTAGGATATTCTTTTATTCTCCTTTCTTTCTCCCGCCCTCCCCTCGTCCGTCTCTCCCTCCTCTCATCTCTCCCTCTCCTCCCCTCCCCTCTTCTCGCTCCCTTCCTCCCACTCCTCCTACTCCTTCGTGCGAATCCATTCCGGAAAAAATCTTCCTTTTTTATCCCTTTTGAGCCGCGATGTTTATTAAATTTGCCAATCACGGAGGGCGAGAAAGAATGAATAGCAGTGTCTGTGGTTTTGTTTTTTCAAGTAACTCCAGGAGTTGTAGGAGTGTTGAAGGGAGTTTCTCCTATTTGCGGCCTTTCCTCGCGTACATCACCTCATTCGGTTGTAACTATTTATCGAAGCCTCTTCGAGAGACGATTGGAGATAGCATCTGGGCCAAGCAATACGCCTGAAAGTAAATTGCATCATCACCTTGTCAATATTCCGGTTTCTCCATCCCCTTCACCGCGGCCTTGACCGCCAATGTCGTACACAAATCAAAGCATTGGATTTCTTTTTCCCGACCGCAATCCTCCTTTTTCTTCCCACATCTCCCTCTCCGCGACACTGGGAACCAGTTTTGGGCTCTGGGAGGGAGACTTCGTTACGACCGTTGGAATTGGAATCGGAGGCTTAAAGAAAGCAGTGCTTGGAGGAGCCACACGGCCCGTTTGCCCATCCACACAATCTTGAGAAATGCTGATTAGCCTCATACCCTCCACATGTCCCGGCCACCGTACAGATTAAGAGGACTAAGAGAAGGGACTATATAGCTAGCTTTTACGGCTAACTGTCCTCCAAGTCAAGGGCTCGGTTAATCGCCTCCGACGTCAATCCTTCGTAATCTCTCTCTATCCTTCTCTCTTGCCCTTTCCCTTGATTAATAAGCATATCTACAATTTAAAGAGCGTCGGTGACCTTAGCGTTTAAAATTTTCGGATATTATCGAGTGGGCATATTCATTGTCGATAATGCTATTAAAGTTGATCTGCGGTGTGGGCTGAACTATAGGTTCTTTAAACTAGCATTTTTTGATAGCTTCAATTGATGAAGATTTCCTTTCGCTTTGCATCACGTGAGTCACTTCGGCTGCAGTTTAGTTTTAATTATTCTTTGAATTCTTCGGGTAAGTTTTCTCTCTAAATAGCTAGTTACTCGGCCAAGTTCTACAAAAAATATTTGCAACCTTTTTATATAGAGCGTTTATCATCAATTTGTCCTAATATCTCGAAATAAATTGACTTGTTAAATAATATCGATCGATGTCAATCGAAGATGATACAACATTTCTGAACTCTATTTCAAAATACATCTTCTGAATATTGTGGAGCTACTTGCTGTTCTAGTTGCTCATATATGGACGTAAAACCGTTGACTTTATTCGTCGTTGCGAAACTTATAAAAGTGTGTCCTTGCCTACCATTTCAGAGGCCGTAAAACGCACGATTCTATAAAATAAATTACTCTGTATTCTCTTCCTGCTAAGTGTCTTTCAGAACAAAAATTATCATCCATTTGCGGGATGTCTTCAGTTTCAATGGCAGCCATCATGGAAGGGGAATGCAACGTTGCAGTTAATTTGGGTGGAGTGTCTAATAATTGTCACTATACGCGCCTTTTATGGGTATCCTTTGTGGAGACGAATGACTCGATCTTTTTTAACTTCCTAATCTTTCTTCATTCTATATATGATATCCCTCCAACTTTCTGTCGCTCTTTCTTTCTTTCAAATGCTTAACTTATTCTTTCCATTTTCTTCATTCTGCATTCTTTTACTTCCATAATATTCTCTCGTACAATTTGTAGGCTACTTACATAAAAAATACTACCTTCCACAATATTCCTGCCTTCCTTCTAATAGTCATTCATACCACACGTTTGCCAACTATTCAATGTTCCTCTTTTCCAACTGATATCCTTCCTCCAATTTCAAAGCACCCTACGAACTATCCTACGTTTCTACGTGCTATCCAAACATTTTACCTACCAACCAATAATTCTACTCCACATCTAATGTGCCTTACTTCAATCCAGTATACTTTTTACCGTCTGCTATACATTCTTCCATAACATACACTGAACATTCTTCCATACACTGTCCTTCTAGCCAATAACTTTCCATCCAATATTCTTGCATCCATCCAATATTCTTGCATCCATCCAATATTCTTGCATCCATCCATTCTTTCATTCAATTTTCGCACATCCAATATCATTCCATCAAATATTATAATTTTACATTCTTCCTTCTCGTCCACCACTCCTATTCGTTCAATATTCCTCCTATGCATTTTTCTCCCTACATCTCGTCCTCCTTTCCAATCCACCCCTATTTTTCTTCTCCAGCGATCTCTATCTCCAATCCCTCAAACCTTTTTCCACTTCATTCGCTTCCCACCTTTTCTCCTCCCACTTTATTCCTAGTCTCTCATTCCCTTTCCTCTTCATTCTTTCTTTCCCACCCCCTTCACGTGCTTTGGATTTTTCCGCAAGCCGAGCCCCCGAGGCTGATTGTGGCGATGGTTGCATTCATCTGAGGTCGCAAGGGAACGCATTTCCGTGTAGCTGTGCGATGACGCAAGAGGCTCGTTGAGGTTCTTGCTCTGGGACGCGTACAGTTCACGTGCCGCGGCCTTTCACGGACTAAAACCTTATTTGTTGGGCCAGGCCATGGTTGAAAGCTTGAATCGCCCGAAAGAGGACGGGGGAAATTATATCTCTGGATCATTGGATATACTGTGATGCTATTGTTCTTATCACGGAATTATTATCGAGACCCGGTATTTTACTCATTAAACTTAGATTATCTACGAGGTCGTCTATCCAATTTTCATAATCGACTGATGTAATCTGTTCTCCTTATCCATTTCTTTCGTCATCCGTGATATTAATGTGAAGGCATGACCATCGAAAGTGTGTTGATGCTTGGTTTTGCACGCTCGGTATGAATTGCTACCGCAAGGATAAGAATAACTAAGAATCAACTCTAATTGGATAACGCCAAAAAATGTTGCCTATTAGATTAGATAATGATTCCTTGTCAGTAATGGCTGTTGTTTAACCCATCGCTTGTATGCATTTCGGAGTTGTAGTAATATAATTTACGCAACGCAGCATGAGGCTATATCGCTTAACGGCATTTTTAAATGTAGGAAAGGAATAATTTAATTGTTTTATATGAATTTAAGGTATGTGATACCATTTAGGGACGCCAAAACGCAGCGTTCTGATGTTACATAAGGAATTTTATAACTTTTGCACCTAATTTAATTACAGATGTTATTAAATTTTAAAATAAATATTGACATTAATTTATCGCTAAGTTTTTACAAAGCTTTCAGACTCCCTGAGAAATATTTATATTTATCATTGTCTTCAAAGCTCTGGCAGTTAAATTTGCGGTAAAAGGTTATGGGAATTTTTTTATAAATTAATGATATTAACTAATATTTGCTTGAGATTCCAGTTTCATCAGAATTTTTGAATTTTTTTTTCTTCTTTGCGGAAAAAACATTCATTGCAGTAAATATTGTAGTTTTTTGTCGGCTTTGCAGTGTCATCCAATTTAAGCCATAAAAACTTCGTCGAAATACTTTTTATATTTCTGGAAAACAATCTATTATCTATGAATAGGAGAGATATGCCTTTTCGGCTTCATCAATATATATTATGGCTTACTTTGAGTCCTTTCTAATATTTACTGGTTATGTAAAAGGAAGTAACGTTAATTGACCCAAGCCTATTGAGTTTTGTTTAAATCACATAAATTATAATTAATCAATAAAGCAATGAATTGAATAATCTGAACGGACAATTTTTAAGTTACCCCTCTGAGTTGTAGGTTGTTTGGCGTAACTTAATAACTTTCCTTCAACGAAATATTTTTAATTCACCTTAATTTATTGCTTTCTTCGATGTATTTCACTTTCGACTGCCATTGAAATCTTCCGCGAATCGTTCTATTGCCATTGAGACTTAGCGCAAATTCGCGTAAACAGTATTACGAACCGGAGAATAGTTGACCAACGATTTCTTGAAGGAAAACTGAATACTGGAGATGAAGGGGATGTTTAAAGAGTCTCTGAGAGCGTTATAAGTTCCCTCTGGGAGAGATATCCAATTTAAATCCGTAATATATAGCCCGGCTTCGTGTCAAAGATATGGAAGAGGTCCCTGATGTTATCATGTTTCGTTTTCTAAGATTGCTGGGAGACTTCAACACTCGAAGAAGTAATGTATGTTAAACTCGCATCTCTTGGATTGAATAAATTATCTGTATTCAGTTTCCTGTGTAACAATTAACTTCAGTAATGGAAGTGGTAGTGCCATGTATGGTTAAATTTGCTGTAAATATAAAAGTGAGTGAAAAATATCCAAGGTCTCGAGGATCCTTACTTCCCTCTTGGCATATCGCAGTTTATTTTTATGATATTCATAACTGCCTTGGTAAACAGCATCCTTTACTTTGATCACTTTGCATCTTATTTCTATTTGCTCTTGAGATTAAAGTTGCAAAAGTGCATTCAATATAGTTAAACTATATATTTTCACGAAATTGGATTATGGTATTGGGAATTGAATGGAGGGACTATATATTGAAATTTTACACTAGGTAGATTTTAAGCTAGTGATCGAACATACAATATTTAAATGCGCTTGTGGTTTAGAGTGAATTAAAGGTGTAATCTCATCATGTTTACGTTGCATACGCAGCCTCAAAGGGTTAGTCATAAGATGGCTGAAGAATAGAAATTGCGAATTAAATTCTTAATATATAGGATGAGAGCCTTAAAAGCTGTCGTAGTCGTAAAATACCTTGCCTTGAATTCATTAAAAAACATCTTAAGAGAGTGGTATTATAAATTGCTGTCCAAGCACAAAATGTTTGATCAAAAATTCGGTGTACAGGAATAAAATATTTTTGACTTTTAAAAATTGAAAATATCGGAACGGATTAGTTAAATATATCTCAATCTAATATTATTCGTAGATTACAGAAACGTCTCAAAGTAATTATCACTTATGCTTGATATGCAACTGTTTTCATGCAAGATTTTTCAAAGGGAAAGATTTTTTACTTTCAACTCAAATAAAATTTACTCTGCTGAAAAGATAGCTAAAAACGCTGTTATTATTTGCGTTTTAAAACACAAGAAGATAAATTGCCATTGTTGTCGGATGAAAACCAGTACTCGAGAGGGTTATAAGGTACAAGGAGTCATTGTACAAGTACGCTTTAAAATCCTCATTTGCTGTGGTGTTGCATATTAGAGTCAGCGCGGCAACCTTTAAAGATGACAAGGCTTCCCCATAAGATAGCTCGTTATCGCCAACTAACCCTCTATATTTCGCCGAAGAGACGAGTGACGACCTCATTCTTTGGCAGTGACGATATAGCTAACTTAATCAAGGGCGTGTCTTCTTATCCGTACACATATCTCCCTACGGTTCATTTGACGATAGGCAGATGCCTAACATCACCAGCCATCCACCCCCAACCCTCCTCCCTCCATTTTCCTCCTTCCCTCCTTCCTCCCTTTCCCCCTTTTCTCTCTTTCTAGAACAATCGGTCCCTTTTTCACCTTGTCCTGCAATTTCATTTTTAGTTTCCTGGATGGTTGGAATACTTGCTCTCGAGCAAGTTTCTTTCCATCCATCTCTTCCCGTGAAAATTACTCCTCTTATTTATTTACTGGTATTATAATCGTTATTTTTTGTTCCGCTATTGTTAACCTTGGGGAGTTTGGGGTAACGAGACGAGTTCCCCCACGTGGAGAAGTCGGTGGCTTAAAGGATGGGAAGCGAGATAGGGAGAAGGGAGGTGAAAGGGGGAGGGATGAATGGAAGGAGAGGCGTGGAAAGGAAGCTAGAAGGTATTGGAGGGAGGAAGAGGTGGAGGAGGATGAGGGATGCGAGATACACGAGAGAAGAGTAGGTGGGTGGCTTTGGAATGACTTGCAAGAATGGATGCAGGGAAGCAGAGGAAGATAGAGAGAGGGGAAGAAGGGAGAGATGGAAACAGAAAGAAGGGGTAAAAGAGAAAGAGAGAATTGGGAGTCAAGTTGGAGAAGTCTTATGGCAAGGTCAGCCTATCATATCCAGTTCTCATCTGACTGGAGAACTAGTTATGCAGAGTTAATCCCATAGGTGGCATTAGAGAGAGTAGAATTCATATTTCTTTTGTTGCGATCGTATGGCGTAGACTTACGCAGTGAGAATTAAAAGAGCGTGTCTAACTTACGAAACAAAATGCAGAATGAATACCATCCGGTCGATGATCAAAGGGCGTCTCACTATATATTTATTATGGGAGTCATTCATTGCTTTGAGAGAGTTAACCAGCAACAGACGATTGGATGATGTCCCATTGGTTTGCTCTTTCGCTCTTTTGATGGTACGTGTCGATACTTATTCATGAGCGGCTGACGACTGCGCCTCTGCAAAGATTTTTTTTTCCTTCCAGCCTGAACTATGTTTACGGCATAGAAATATTGTTTCCTTGATGCATTCCACGGTGGACATCGGTGACGACAGCAGAAAGCTTCCATAGATGCTAATTTTTTGAAATATCTTAAAGTTTCTGTGAATATTCTGACGGCTATGTTGGTAAGATAGTCGAGCGACTGTTGTGAGCCTGATTTGGTATGCCAGATGGCAATGCTCGATTCCTTAACACGAGTTCTCGGATTCGATTCTCGTGTAGAAATTTTTGTGACGCCATTTAAAGCGTCAATCTTCGCCATCGTTGCACATCGCAAAGTACATAGTTTGGCTTTTAAAGATAGAAAAGAGTTATTGCGTTTATTCGCACTAAAATGACGCATTTTATGCGAAAAGACAATATTAGTACAAATTATGCTAAACTATTCCCAAGATTAGGTTTAATGGGATGGAAAAAGCGTAGTAAATCTGCTATTCCGTTTTGCGCTGACGGAGTATTCTGCGCAAACAGCAAAATATGGGTTTTATAATCTACATCTACATATTACCCTGCAAGTCACCTTGACGGTGGATGGCAGGGGGTGCCGCGCACCAAGTTCCTAACTAATAATGCAACCACACGTTCAGTGACTTCGTTATATGGGTATCTAAGAACCGAGCTGGCGTTTAATTCAAAAGAGAATTATCTAACTCGCCTTATGGCTGGATTAAAAAATACAATTCAATCTAATAAAAGGTTCATGGCTATTGTAGCTACATAGTTTATCAATTTCACGTTTATTTTTCCTGGATATATTTGTAGGGCATCAAAACGGCAGCATTTTACGTTTGTTATTAATTTATAATTAATTAGTGCATACCTTTTCAACGAGTGCATCAACGAGACATGCACATACGAGCATGACCTCGGCAGGATTCGAATCCGCGACATTGAGGGTCAGGCGCGCTAAGCAAGCCTCTATTCGTATACTATTTGATGAGAAAGAAGATCAGTTGAGAACAGCATTAAATATTTTTGTCTAGTAAAATCAGTTTTCGTGTCACTCAGTATCTGTTGCTGCCTTTAACGTTAGTTGTGCGGTTTTGCTGCTTGGTTTTATTTGTATGCGATTTTAGTAGCATACTCATCTCTCTGGAAAATTTTCCAGTGTTACCAGTTAAAATTTGGAGAAAGAATGACTTAACGTTTCGCTGATAAGTTTTCAGTGATCTACCTTATCAAATGTTTTAGTACTTCAACGATCCCGTCTACAGTCAACAAATCTAGTTAATTGCAAGGTAAAACATAAGTGCCGCAACTAGAAAATTGCGAAGGTGGAATTTTCAATAGGCGCTGCCAAAATAGTGTCCGCGTGCTTTTCTTACAAATAAATTTGTATTTGGCATGTATGTTTTGCGCTCATTATGTCAGAATAGAATTTCTGAACTAAAACGCTGGAAAAGTCGTTTGTTAACAATATATATATATTTTTAAAGGCAATCGCTTAAACTTTGTGGTATATAGATCCAAACAATCTAAATATTAATCGTTCGTTGACGTGGGATGGGACTGTACGCGACTGAAATCTAAATCAGAGCCAGTCGCCCGAGTGCCCCCCATTCATTGTTTTTGTGAATGGATTCTTTCCCCCCATCCCGCCGCCCTCCCGCCGCCCCCACTTGGCCAAATAGGGAGACCCTCGGGCACTCGGCCCGTCTCCTTTTGGACACTCCGCTTGGGCGACTGGCTTCGATCCTAAGGAAACTGCCCCAGGAGAAGAACGGGATACTTTTTTCATCCCTCTCTAGTGTCCAAGTTCTCAAAATAACGGAAGGATGCCAGTAATTGGTTGTTTACAAATAAAAGGGATATCGGGGCAGCGGAGATGATTGGCGAAGTTGTTTCGTTTCGATAAGCTTTCGTGTAGCTGGATGGGAGGGTTTATAACTACGAGGGCATTTCGATAAATAAGATAACAATTGCCATTAAAAAGAGATTATATTTTTATTTATGTAAAAACATTCTAAGTGTACTGTTAACATTATTATTCTTTCACATTCTTACCAAACTTGTTCAACCATTTATCCCAGCGTGACAATAGTTTTTCGATCCTTGCTACGAAGAAATCGGCCTCGAGCAATGAGCAACGGTCTACGTATATTTGTTAGTATGTATTTGCAAAACCTTGACAACCCATATATCTCTTCAAGTGAAGTGTTTATTTCATTTTCAATATCGTCAAGTTTTATGTGCTGTTCTTCCCTGGTCACGGCATTTATACCGCAAACGTTGTCATCTGTACAGGAAGTGCTAAGCCGACCTGGTCGTTCCTCATCTTGAACATATGTCATGCCGTCGACGAAGGCTCTACTCCAAGTCCATGTATTTTTTTGAGACATGACATTTGGTCCGTGCATTTAAATCAATTCTCAATGGATTTCCGAGGGTCTTGTTGTTTTTGCACGCAATTATCGAATCACGATTTGAATTACAACTTTCTATATGCCCAGCCATTTTGAAAATGATGTTTACATAACATGATAGGTTATGCTATCTAGTAAATAAAATGAAGCTCGTTCATTACTAAGGGAAGCGCGTAAAACATTCCTAGACAGTCGTTTTTACGACTTAAAGCATGTTGTTAACTGATTTATAGAAACGAATTCGTTCGTTTAAGATTATTTTACGCTTTCTTAAAAATATTGAGAATGTTCGACTACATATTAACGAAATAAATCTCGATTTAAAAAGTAACCGTGCCATCAATTGAATTTGAATTTTTATGAGTACTAGTTAGTGAAATGTTTTATTTTTGAGAAGCATTGGATTCAGCTTGGGAAAGATATTTACAATATCTTTTCTATTATAAAACACAAGGGAATTCTTGGGCAATATATTCTGCCTATAAAGTTAAAGATAGTTTATGAACCGTTTTATAAGTATCAGCTTCACATTAAAAGACGCATTTGTAAGACATAGTCGCTATTGGTAAATATTTATTGAATTTGGTTAACGGTCGATCCCAGAATAGCCATAAATCGAGTTAAGAAGCCGCCACAGGTTTTAATCAAACATTGTTATTTCTTGCTCCTTACGGCTAGAATAAACAATGTGTGAGCCTATCAATTTCAGTGATTTTTCGTAATTTAAAAAAATACAATATAAAAATGATAAATTATTTTGGATGACAATATCTTAAATTATACGGCAGTTTCCTGCAATAGCCAATTGATTTTAAGTTATTCAGTTATCTTTCTATGAGCGGTGGTTGGTTTTTTTAACTAAAACGCTTAGAGGAGGGGCAATTCGCATCTAATAATATGTATGAAATTTAGTAAATGGATGAGAGGGAATTTATGAAAAAGGTCAAACGGAAGTGGCATCAATGAATAGCCGTTTTCGGATTAACAAAATAGTAATGTGTTTGGTTATTCATATAAAAAGATATCCTTAAAGGATGAGAGGCATATCGGCCCATGTGGTGCCCCCTTAGTATCAACCACGGAATTAACATTAGAATTTCCTCACGGTGAAAATCAGGGCCCTCAAAGCGTGGAACCCAGGGCGGTCGCACTCTAATCGCCTTACTCTAGGGAAACTAACACGCTAAAACCTAAGTTACTCGGTTAACCTCTAAAAACGACCGACATAAATTTTCTCCTTCAGTGATCTCAGCGCGGCTTGTAAGGCCGCGTCATTGTTGGTGCTCTCCGTTTTTAATTTTCCGATTAATATTTAGAATTTTCAAGTGGTACGCGCGTTACGCAATCACGCGTCTCACATCTGACGTAGCAAAGATTGTAGATTTTCTCCTTAATATTTCGGAGAAAATGACGGAAACGATGAAAATTCGATAAGCGTCGCCGTGGCGATGAAATTCGAATCGCCTGTAAATATGGCCACGCGTACCATAGGTTTGACATCCGTGATATAGGGCGTCTGTCCATTGGAGAGAGAAGGACGGTATCGTAGGGATGGAGAGGCGAAGAAGTCGGTGGCGGGTCGTTGGTACCAGTGCGAATAACGAGAGAGCGGGAGGAAGTGGGAGATAGATAGATAGATAATCGTCTTTATTCGGGCGAAATTTGGACCAAGGTCCATTCTTAGAGAGAGAAAGTAAGAGAGGGAGGAGAGGGAGAGGAGAGATGGAGAGAGGAAGAGGAGGAGAGAGAGGAAGATAGAGAGGAAGAGGGATATAGAGAGGAAGAGAGAGAGGAAGATGGAGAGAAAGATAGAGAGGAAGAGGGATAGAGAGAGGAAGAGAGAGAGGAAGATGGAGAGAAAGATAGATAGGAAGAGGGATAGAGAGAGGAAGATGGAGAGGAAGAGGGATAGAGAGAGGAAGAGAGAGAGGAAGATGGAGAGAGAGGGAGAGAGAGAAAGGAGGAGGGATAGAGCGAGAGGAAGCGGGATAGAGAGAGAGGGAGATAGAGAAAGAAAGAGGAAGAGAGATGGGGAGAGAGAGAGGGAGATATAGAGGGAGAGGTAGGGAGAGAGATGGGGAGAGAGAGGGAGAGGAGGAGAGAGGGAAAGAGAGGAAGAGTCAGGGAGAGAGTGTGAGAGGAAAAGAGAGAGAGAGAGAGAGGAAGAGTGGGGGGGGGGAGAGATAAGAGGTAAGCCAGGGCTGGTGGGGAGGGGAAGAGAAACGGGTAATGGGATCCGTGTCGTGGGTGAGGGAGAGGGGTCAGTTCGCGGCCCCATGCCCGTAGGGTGCTGTGGCGCGTCTTCCTTCGAAGCGGTTGGCGCCATGAGTTGGCGCCTGACAAACGGAGCGGAGAATTCTAATCCGTCCATCATAGCGGATTTTCTATGGCGATACGCTGTTCCCTCGCAAGAGGAGCTACCTTTTCATTTCTCCTATCCTCCCTTCGCTGCTCGTGTTTCCTTACGTCGAAGAGAATACCTAATTGACTGCCGGTTAATGCGCCCGGTAAAGAATGAAACTCGTAAAATTTAAATTTATATCTCTTCAGCGCATCCATCTTTGCCTTTTATTTCCTCGGGCACTTCCTAAGCGACTTGAAATTGGCATCCTTAATCTAATGTGAACTCCCGATTGACCGGATATCGAATAACCGGAATTCCGAGTAACAGGAATTTAAAAAATCTTAGTACTTGAAAGTTTTTATACTGCGTAACCTAAGTCCGCAAGTACGGAATTAAATTATCCTATGCATAAATAGTGGATTAATACGTAATGCAGTATTTGTGGAGTAAATTATCTTCCCTTTTTTCTCTAACATCATAATATTTACTTAATTCCTTCATATTTTGCGTAAATAGGCATATCTATCGCCCGGAATAGGCTCGATCGCGAGGCATGGAAATATTCGGACTTTACTGTATGTTTCTGTTGAGTGATGATGTTTTATATGTATCCTGTCGACTAAGGGTTGTAATTGCCATTTTCTTTCAATGTTTATTCATTCTTAGTTCTCGTTAATTTGAATATTCTATTTTAAAATTATCTTTTACTGAAGCTTATTGATTTACCTATCATTGAAAGTTCTACTGTTTATTGAATATTAGATACAACGACGCTTGATTGTCGAGTAATTTAAAATAGTTACTTCATATACTAAAACCTAGACTTTTCTATTGTTTTCTTTTCACTGAGAACTAATTTTAATTTTAATAATTTGGTTAGAATAAATTAAAACCAGGTCAGAGCTTTTGCGATAAACTATCGTCTTAAAGTAGTATTTTCCATTTAAACGCGGTCGCTAGAATTGAATTTTTTCCGAAAATTATTTTCCCCGACAAAAAAATGTATCTGTAATAAATGCACGTGCGCTCCTTAATCGGATCTCTTTAATACTTATTCACGCTGTAAGAATGCCTCTTAGCTCGTGGTTCTTCATAATGAAGTGCCAGTGTTACTGTCACTAAGATGATTGCGCATCACTTTGAAATGAATTACGGCTCTGCGTAATCCGGTAAACACCCCTTCGCTGTAATACATATTTTCGCTCTGGAAGAGGCTAGCGTGCCACGAGAGTTCCTTTTTTTGCATCACATTGCCTGTCTCTCACTTCGGTTTTATTCTGACCGCGCGAGGAATTAAACAGAACTGGTCAGGGAATTTTACATTAATTTTGAGCAAAATAACTCTGCGCGAAACCTCTAAAGCAGTTTTGGATCCACGTCTTTCAGGTTGTTGTTTCGTATGACAGCAGATCGCTTTCGGTTGGTGCGACGGATGTTATACTGCCTGTCGAAAGTTACCCCATAATTGCTACGTTGTTTTAAACAGAAAAACAGTTTTGTGCTTAGCTTATTCCATTCAATTTAAGATTTTTAAAAAATTGGATGTGGAAATTTCACGAAAATATTATATTAAAGTTGAACAAAATGAACAAAATCTTAGGAAATTGCTCGAACCCAGGTTTTTTCGTGATATCTACTGTTTCGGCATGACTATAGCCGTAAATATAACAAAATAGTGCAATCCCAGGGTTCCAAGATCATCAATGAGCGCAAAGAAAACATCTTAGATGGATTAGTGAAATGCTTCGTGTTAGTGCGATCACAGTGATTGAGGAAAGAAAATTCAAACGGGTAAGGAGAAGAAGCCGTCGAATTCTAATTGACTAGTAAATTAATGTATAAATTACGTCATTTATGAGAATATTATGGAAAAGCTAGCAATGATATTAAATTGGTCGTAATGAGCCGAATTTCGTGCATTTAGGGTTCTGTTTGCCCGATTAGGCATTAGTCAGTTTAAGAGACAAAGGAATTCTTTCATAAAAACACCCATGTCTGTGCATATATGCGCACATTCGTGACTGTGTTTACATGTACGTGCAGTAAACCTCGAAAACCCGTACATCTATAACTCAAATATTCTGTAAGGCGAGTTACAGACTTCTTCACATTCATATACGATACGTCGAGAAGAATTTCTATTAGTGGAATTACCGGTGCCTCGAATTTTGTCTATTCTCCCTTGAGACTCGAATTTTTACTATATGTGGTGTGTGTGTATTTGTTCATATATATATATATATATATATATATATATATATATATATATACATACGTGTGTGTGGTGTATTTATTCAGGGAAAGGAAAAAGCATCCACCCTGTATGAAGTTAATTTAAAAGTGAGTACACGCTTCGAGTTATTTCACTGTAGCCGTTTAATCTAGAATGGCGGAAATAATTCGCGAAGATATCACCTCCCGTAACCCTTCCGGCTATGTTACCCGATAGACACGTCATAAAGACAAGAAACACTTTACGATGGAAATTACTCCAACAGATTTTTTTCCTTTCCTCGTCAACTTAATCGCCCTTAGTCTCCTAATCGATTAACATTTTTGCCCAAGACGTGGCTCGAAAGCTCTCGTGCGCTACGCTTGGCCAGTTCCATTCACTTCACTCCTGTTTTGTTTTATCTTTTCTTCTCGTTTAATCGCGGAATTTCCTTCCTCGAAATCACCGCATTAACCGCCGCATTTGCGTCAACCTGCTATAAAGTGTTCTTCTCGCGTTTTTGATATTTTTTCTACTCATCCCGCGGAAATTCGCGCTTTAGATATTTTTGCGTCGTCTCGCCGCCGTCGTCCCTTCGAGATATAATCGAGCCCACGCATCATCGATTGCAGCCGTTATATTTTCGAATTTCATAAGATTATCTACCTTCTTACATTCGCGTAACCTTTTTTCACCTCCATCTCCCGGCGAATGATTAAAATGTAAAAAAATATACTGCGATTCGCATGGAAAAATTAAACGTCTTTCATCTCCGGGAGACATCTTGTCGATATACTCTTTTAAAAGAGGGCTCCGTAGGTGAACTCCTCTCATACTTCATCCGGATTACAATCTCTCCTGATACCCTTTTGTCATAATCAAAACAAATGATTATACACGCCTTTCTCTTCGAGGGGAGGGTAGGATAGCGACTTTTTCCGCATCTAACTGCGAAGTACGTGATCTTCTCCGGGAGAGGATTTAGAAACCGGTTTGCGGCTATGCGTGCTCGCCCACAACAACTTGCCCCCGATACGCTCGAATAGGCGCCTTCCTCCCGTGCTCGGCACCCTTCCAGTTATCTCTCTTCTAGCCTTCTCCCCCTCCTTAATCCTATCGCATTATCCAGCACCCCTTTAACCTACCAGACCCCACTCTATTCTTCCACAATACATCTATTCGAACCTAATCTTTCCTCCCTGTCTTTTTCTGTCCCATCTTTCCGTCTTATTTTTTACCCTGATATATCTTCATCTCTTTCGAAAAATAAACCCTATCCCGGCGGCTTTCCCCTATCCTAGGGTCATTTTGGGACGACTGTTTTTAGTCCACCATTCCAACTGCCGTACAAATCTTTTAATGATATCCCCCTCTCTCTTCCCTTGTGGTTCTGTTCCTGTACACGTTCTACACGGATACTTCTTTATTTCTCTCTCGAATGCTCTTTCCGGGATACTTCTAGTCTCTCTTCTCCTACCAGATGGCCTTCCACTCCCCGAGTCTCCGGATGCTCCGGCACTCGAGCGATTTGTTTGAGTCCTCCTCCCGGAGGATGGTTTGGTAGGGAAAGGGGTGGGATGGGAATGTGTGGACTAAAAATACGAAAAAATGGTGACGGTAAAATTCGAAGGAAGCGAGGAGAAAGGTTTTAGGGGAGGAGGATTTAGGGAAGAAATTGGCGCGAAGGAATGATGGCGAAAAGAACGAGGAAGAGGAAATGAGGGGATGGAGTGAAGGGAGGGGTTGAGGGGGAAGAACGAGGAGGAGGGATGAGGGGGAGGGATGGAGTAAGGTGTTGGAATGTGGGAAAGGGATGAAGGAGGGGATGAAAGGGGTGGAATGAGGGGGATGGGATGAGGGGAAGGGATGAGGGGAGGGCTAATGGGAATGGAGTGAGGGGAAGGGATGAGGGGAAGTAATGGGGAATTGGATGGAGGGTAAGGGTGAGGGAAATGGGATGAGGGGAATTAGTGAGAGATGATGTGGAGGGAATGCGAGAATGAAAGGAAGGGAACGAGAAGTAGGGAACGAGAAGTATGAACGAGGAGAAGGGAACGAGAAGGAGGGATAGAGGAGAGAACGAGAAGGAGAGAGCGAGAAAGAGGGAACTAGAAGGAGGGAATGAGAAGGAGGGAATGAGAAGGAGGGAATGAGAAGGAGGGAACGAGAAGGAGGGAACGAGGAGAGTACGAGAAGGAGGGAGCGGGAAGGAGAGAACAAGGAGGGAAATAAGGGGAAGGAATGAGTGATATCAGGTTCACGGAGTGGAGAGACCTCAAAGGATTGGATGGGGAAGAAGTGAGCAGAAGAGAATGAGGTGAAGGAAGGGGAGAATAAATGCGAAGGGGTAGACGAGAATGAAGAAATGGCAGAGAATGAGACCTTGGATAAGCGAAGGCGGGAATTGTGGAAGAGGTTTCATTGGGTGGGAAATGGAGGAAGGAAGGCCTTTCTTGTCTATTTTTGCGCTAGTAGAAATCTTAACTTTGTTTACTTATGTTGGGAGTGAATTCTACTGGATTCTGTTGTGTGACTTAAGTTGAGATTTTCTTATGAAAATTGCTCTTCCGGGGAGTCCGCCCTCGCTTCTTATTCATATAGAGAGATAATTTCTAAATGCTTTCCACAGAGGGTATTGATCATTGTTTTTATGTACGATGACGGTAATTTTGCGGCAGAAACAATTGACGCTCGGATTCTGACCGGTTTTTATAATTTTTGCCACGTTTTTGGCGAAATTTGTTGAAATTAAACATATTACAGCGAGGGTCGTTGGTGGAATCACTTTTTTGAATTATTTTACGAATATTGTATATTTATTCGAAATTATTTTTAATGATCGCCTTGTTTCTTTTCCTATTATATAAGAAATTTCGACTATTTCTCTATATATTATGCTCTAACACTAACTCTCGCTAGATAGTGAAGTCTGTTTATCTTTCTTTATTGACCTTAAGTTTTTTTCGTATTAAATTAGCTGCAGTTCATTTTTTATTTTTCGTTAATAAGTTTCATTAGTGTGGTCTGTGTAAATATGTTCTCAACTTTGTTTATAATATTATAATGGCTTGCCAAAAGAGTAAATTTTTATACTGTGATTTCTTCATTGTTAATGTATTTATTTTTCAAACAACTTATGCAGGATACTTCACAAAAATTTAATTTTTACATATTTTCAAATTAGGCCTTTGTGACGTAAATATTACCAAAATCCGTTATTGCCTTCTAGAGTTTGAATCTCGAATATTTGTATACAAGCTCGCAATTAGCAAACTGTTACCACTCATTTTACAGTTATCTAGAGCTTTAAACATGCGAATAAGAGTTGGTAACTGCCCCTTTAAATATTTGCTGAACTATTATGCTAATCTGCAGCGATAAAAGAGTATGTCCACTAATGCTTACGCTTAATCATAAACTGGCAAATTCTAGCTATGTAATTTTACTTTTATTATTCTCAATACTTAATTTATATAAGTCCAAACAAAGCTTTTCAGTCTATTTCAAAAGGAACTGTTTCCCAACCTTGGCCAATGTTACAATACCTTCGGCATCAGCATTACCAATGATGTTTCGGTTTTTTCGTTGGCTTGAATGAAACTGATTTTGCTATTTTTACTTATCCATGCACAAAGGGTTGTGATCGTGAAAGAATTATGACTTGGAGGTTTCAAATGTATATAGTTATCCAACCAGATGGTGCGCGCGCAATAAGAAATGAACTTGATGAAGTTCTCCAACGATTAGCTACGCCAATAGAAGGAGCAAATTGCGCACAACTTTCTCCCTCGCAATGTTAGTGAAGGTGTAATACAAATTTAATTACCGAGTATTTCAAGTAATATATTGATAGAATTTATTAAATTATGATATAACAGTGTATTAAGTTCCAATACGACGTAAACTAATATTTCCTTATTAAAATAGTGACACCGCGGGACTAGTTACGCAACTATTTCTCACGCGATCAACTAAGGTTTAAGAGGTCGTCGAATCGGAATGCTCACTAGGAGAAATTTCATTCAAAATATATATCACACGACATAAATTCAAGGTATCGACTGAAGAATTTTGGGCAGAAATCGATTTCAATTGCATCCGCGGGATCGTATCGTATCCTTACTGAGTTACTTTCCCTTTGGTCTCATCCACCTTCAATTTTCTCTCGTTATCGCTGTCGAAATAAAAAAAAACAAGTCCTCTCTACGATCCGAGACGAAAATAAAGTCGAAATTAAACGACGGAGGAATCCCTCTTCGCCGAGTTTATCTTCTTTTTTCGGGGCGTCCTTACGCTCGTAATCACCAGGTAGCCATCCCATGCCTATGTTTGGGCTTAGATAAAGAGGGCTTCTAAAAAAGAGCGGCCGCGAAAAAAATTAAAATAAAACAGTTCCCATGGGTGGTGTTTCCATTAACGGACCTCTTATATTCAATCTCGTTCCTATTTTAAATACCCTTCCAGTTCCAGTCCGAGGAAGTTGTGAAGGTGGGGGAAGTCTGAGAGAGGCCTTTTGGTTTAAGGGCGCCTCTCCCCACCTACTCTCTCTCTCTATCTCTTTCCGAAGACTTTGAATTGTCCTCTTAAAACCCGCAAAGAGCGTTGTTAATTGAGAGAGGATTAATGAATAGGGAGGTGAAGAGGAAGGAAAGTTCAATCGGAGGAAAATTGGAGAGCGGGAAAAAGAATGACAGACGTGATCGGAGAGTGAATTGTCGTCCCTATCTGGAGGAATTAGTAGGAAAAATGAGAATTAAAAAAAATATAAGTGGATTAAGTCCGCTATAATTCCCATTAGGTTTTTAAATAATTACGGATCGTTAAGACTGGAGATATAAATTGTTATCTACCTTATCGACTTCCTTCCAAAGGCTTTTTTAATGTCAAGTATGAATCGTCCTTAAGAATATATGGCTTCCGTGTTGGCATTTAAGTTTTTTTATTACTCAAGTTCAATTGTTTGTTGTTCGCAGTGATTCATTAATTAATATGCTATATATAAATATTCTCATAAAGGAAATTATGCGGAAAATTTTAGAAGATAGGTAATTATAATTATTATTTTCAAATTATAATGTAACCATGGAGAAACTAGAAGAGGATCTAATGATGTTGAATGTTATAATTGCATCTGTGTATTTTTACTAGCGTATAAAATTAAAATTAGTGTATACAAAATCACTTTCAGATTTATGTCTACCTCATTTTAAAGAAACAACATCGTCAAAGCCGTTTTTTGAGATACAGTTGCTTATAAAAACTAATAAAGACCGCATTTAAAAAAAATGCTACTTTTCATGCATACCGGTGTCAACATTGTTGTTTTTGGTAGAAAATCATACTAATGAATATTTTTTGATCTAGCTCCGTTAGTTCGGCCAAAATCGTCTGCATGGACTGGCAGATAGATAAACTAATGTTATTATTATATTAAGATGATAGAAATACTAGTTCGAAAGGAATTTTCTGAAGGATAATAGGCAAATCAAGTCACATTTATGAGACTAAACGTCGGAATATCTCTTTAAATAATTAGACTGATTTTATTTATCCCACCATTTTTGATAGTCTTCTATTATTCCTGGGTTTTAATAAGAAATAAAAAATACTGCATTTTAAGTTTTGTTTGCATAGAGTTTCTGGCTAAACAACCTCTTGGATTATTATAGCTATTACTCCTTCCACACCGAAAACACACACAAGGGTGGAGGGAAACCCGGTGCCGGCATTAGCCTACTCTTTACGAAGAGCACCTAGGGGACCAACTGCTTAATGTCCTTTCCGAAGAACTTGCGCGGTCTCCTCAAATCACACAAGTAAGAGACAGGACGATTCCAGGTTGAAAAATCCGATCCCCGCCGGATTCGAACCTGAGACCGCTGCGTGGATGGCCAGCACTCCGCCATCGCCACCCTTGCATTTTAAGTGTGGATGGTTATGTTAAGTGATGTAGATAAGATTTCATGATGGATATTTTACTCAGTTCTCGCAAGGAATCGTTTTAGTTGGAAAATATGCTATAACAGAAATGCATCTCATTATTTTTATTTATTTGCTTTGAAGAGCACAACTTTTTGGATTTTAATACCCATGTTGTCTATTTCGTTAACTTTATCGTATATTAAGGTGTACGCGATTCTTAACAAAAATTCTCAAAAGGATGCGATGAGTAAAAGACGTTGAACAGCGCTGTTTTATGTAATTGTGCAAGAATAACAAAAACTTCCATGTATATATTGCATCTAAAATTGTATTCCTAAATTAATTTTGCCAAGCTCTGGGTGGCGTGGGGAAGCCTCCTCTCTCTTACTTCTACGTACGTCTGCAAAAACTTAAATCTTATATTTTACATGGGGCCATCTTCAGTTTACGTGGTCAGCACGTAATTAAGCGTTTTATCGACACTAGAAAGCAGAACGGTAAATTTAAAATCGAGGTAATTATATAATACTTTCATTCAGTCGTAAAGGAATGAATCGCATCGTTGGCTTTCTAAGTCACGCAAATCGATGATTTGCAAAAAAAAGAACTCTCGGTCTTTCGGGAACGAGTTCGTAACTTTGAAAATGTTTTATCCCCCTCTTTACCTCTAAACGGACATAAAATTACTCGTAAACGAGGGTTATTTTTTTACGCTTTATCCGTTAGGATGGGGTAAGAGAACTCGTGACCACCCAATAAAACAAAATAATAAAAGCGTCCTTGTAGCCCTTTTTTACGATTTGGGATATTAAATCCTTAATTTTCGACGCGAACCGTTGTTTAATAGGAGACGAGGGGAGAGAGAGAGAGAGTGGGAGGAGTCTAATGGGTTAAGGTAGGTGGGTTGGGGAAACTGAAGGTAGGAAGGCTGTTTTGCTTGTCTGATGGATGCCTAAACGCTTGCCACGCGTGACATGGGCGTGCCACTGGTAGCCACAAACCGTTCCTTCCGTATGGCTATTCTCCTTTTTTTACCGGCATGTTTTTTAAATCCGTCATCGAGAATTATTTCTGCTACCACCATACGAGCGCTCGTGTACACGTTAAAGAAAATGTGGAGAATAGATTTCCCATTCAAGTAAATGCCTGTCCTCAGTCTTAATACGCTTAAAGAGTGTGTAGGTGGGGGAAAAGGCCACGTGACTTCGTCATGCTTTGCAGCCTTATTCCCGTGTTTGAGTTTCAAAACGTTTTACTCGATAAGTGGGCCTTCTATATTCTAAATTACGTTTTTTTATTCGCGGTGTTTTTTTTTAAGTTTTCAGTTGTGATTGAAAGCTTCTGGACACTTATTTTGCGGAATACTTTTATCTGTTTTCCGTAAAATTGACTCCGATTTTAGTTGCCGGTGTGTACTTATTCAACTTTATTCGACTTTACCGATTTAGTATTGCATAAGCATGTTGAACGGGTAGCATTAAAATTAAAGAAATATCACATTGAAATTTTATCGCTTTGACTATATTAACAAACGGTAATACATTTATTTTTCAAAATACCTTTGTTGAAAATCTATTAAATTTCACACCATAACTCTGCATAATTTCCTTCCGTATTTGAGTTTATCAAAACATTATGTACATTTCCCTTGGGGAAAGTGTATTGATAAAATTAGCCGATAACAATTGCTGGTTTAATTCACCAACATTCATTAAAAACCTTTCTCAGTATGTTACACGGTCTAAGTAAACCATGGAATTTTATCTTCGTTAATGGAGATAGCAGTCCGACTTTCCTTTGCAAACTGCTCGTTGTAAAAGTTAACTTTTGGTCGTAAAATTCTCGTCGTGTCACCAACGTGTTAACTCTCCATAAACTGAATTTCCGAAGAAGTTTATCTCGCTGCATATATTTTCTTATCTTTCCCGGTATTCCATTTTACGGTAAACGTTTGACTCGGAAAATATATTTAAAATCTTCGTTCTTAGGCTTTGTGTTCGCTTGTTTCGAATGTCTACATTATTGTTCTTAGATAAGCTTGCTGGTCAGAGTTAGGCTTTTAGTCTGAGATTGGCCGCCAGAGGGGACGGTAAATACGTCTCGCGTCTCTTCGCTCTCTTCTTAATGGAATAAATCATCGATTGTTGAATCTGAAGACTCGAGTCATCCCATCGCATCTGCTTCGACGATTCGCGGTGATTCGGCGCTTTTCTCCTCTTTCAGCCCGCCGAAAAAAACCAGGTGAATACACACACAAAGGAAGTATTTTTCCCGGACATCGACGAGGAAGTGTTATTCTTCATGGCTATCCGCCATTTTAAAGTTTCCGGTAATGTGCAGATCAAATCTTGAGAATTATATCGTGAAAAGTGTTACAAAATCGATGTTTTCGTGAATCGTTGCCCGTGAGATAGGTTATCTTTTATTGTGTTTAGTTTTAATTAATGATATTAGGTTGGATATCTGCTGAGTTTGCGGATTATTAAAATTTCCGTTGGGGCATTCAAGTAAACTATATATATTTGCGGACGTAGAAAAATAATGTAATCGTAAGAATGGTTATTGATTTCAAATCGTTTCTACTTAATATTATAATATCAACAAGGTTTGCACAACTAAAAAGAAGCGGGATCATGCTGATGTCAAAATTGATATAAATTATCCGAAACTCCTGTTTACAAACTGAATCTAAAATTATTGTATTGGGAGACAGACTACCATTTTAGATTATTTAATTTATTCCAAGTATTGTAACTATATAACTATTGTTTTTCAGTAAATTTTTCTTTGCCAAAATGAAGGTTTTTATCGGGTCAAAAATGGCGTGAGAAACAAAATTTAAGACAATATACGCGAGGATTTTAGTTTTGAAAGTCGATTGAATTTAACTCAAAATTTACCTAAAGGCTGAAAATTCCTCCGCAGGAAGAAAGATTTTCCCTTCAATTCCGTGAAAAGAGAAAACAAACTTTCGTTTTAGTTTTTACACTTCTTCGCCATGTTTTTCCCTTCAATGTGAGCTCGAGATGAGTCATGAACAGTGCCGGCCCGAGCTACGGGCAAGCTGGGCGACTGCCCGGGGCGCCAAAGTTTTGGGGGCGCTATCCCGATCATTTATCTATGCATTTCTTGCAAGTGAATAAATATTGGATACCAATTTATATCAACAAACAGGCTAGAATCTTGATGGCATTCCTTTTAATTTTTAATTATCAATAACTTTTACAGAGCGATGAATAAATTAATAAGAACCTTATAAATATCTCAGCAAACATTAACGGAGGGTATGGGGGTCGCGGGAGTGCTATCTCGCCCGGGGCGCCAAAATTCCTCGGGCCGCCCCTGGTCATGAACGATTGGCAGCGAACTCCTTTTGGGAAGTTGTTTGTTGGGATAGACGCAAATGAGCCACGTGACCGAAATACTTCACGTATTTCGACGAGCGAGTGTATAAATCCAGTATTTTGCGCGCAAGTATAGTTTTATATAAAAACACTTGAAATAATTCAACGGTTTTGAAAGCTCATTTCAGCTGAAAATGTTGACGATGAAATGCATAAATATACGGATATCGCGTCGTTGATTGGTTTATGGAATAAAAGGCGTGAATTAAAAAAAATTGCTCGTCATCGTATATGTGCGTATGCGTGCGTCCTGGCTTAGAGTAAAAGAAAAATATAGCCATTGCCTAATTGAAAAGTTCGGAAGGATTTCTTCCTTCTGGAGACCTCTTACAAAATCAGGAAACGATAGGCCTTTTTAAAAATAAAATAAGGACGGCACAGGATGGACGGAGCTTTTTTATTTTTTAAAAATCCACCGAGACTCGGTTGATTATTTATTTACTATTTGGTCGCATTTTCCGTAGGGGGAGGAGGTGGGGGAGCGTCAAACAGGTGTGCCCATTGCAATAGAGCAAGTAAATGCGGCATTTCCTCATGTCACCTTCCTTCGCCCGGATGAAAAAAATATGCGAGATGTGTTATGCGTTTTTTCGTAGGGCACGTTTCCGGGATGGGGGACCAGATTGACCTTTTGACTCGTTGGGCAGTTTTGGGGCTGGAGAGGGGGGCGGGGTCAGCTGCGAGGTGGCCAACTGATCCGGTCGTTTTCCGCGCTTATTTTCCCCCCTCGGACTCCACCTTTCCAGCGTTCTCTCTCACACTCTTGTTTCCCCTCCCACCTCCTTCGCCAGTTCTCCATCATTCCTTTCCCTTCCCCACTCCACGCGGACCAACTTCCAAGCAAGTCTCTCGAAGAAAGAGAAAGAAAGAAGTGGAATCTCGTCACCACGGTCGACTCTTACGTAAAGAGAAATCTCGTCAATATTTCCTACTCTCTCTCTCACTCTTCATCTCCCTGCCTCTTTTCCTCTCCCCTCTATGTTCCTATTTTACTCCCCTATCTTCCTATTATACTCCCCTATCTTCCTTTCTCTATTCTTCTTTCATTTCCCTCACTCCCTCTCTCTAACCCCCCTCTCTCTCTCTCCCTCTTTCAATCCTTTTCTCCCACTCTCTACAACTCTTTCTCTCCCATTCTCTCTCTTTCTCCCACTCCCTTTCTCTAGCCCTATCTCTCCCGTTTTTTATCACTCTTCCTCTCTCACTCCCTCTTCCGTCATCCGTACTCCCTTTCTCTCTTCCGCTCACTTTTTCTTCCTCTCCTACTCATATTTCTTGTGTATATTACTTGAATGTCTTTATATGAATATTTGTGGCGGTATACTGCGATGCTGTATTTACGACGTTTCCTGCTTTACTTACTGTTTTCTATATTTTGTTGTTTTCCATTGTGATATATACACTATGAAGGATTTTCGCAGATTTTTCACACACCTCTCTGTGGGTGCTTTCCTGCGTGGGTATCACTAGGAAGAACAAGCCTGTTATTATCTAGGTTTTCCCCACAAACTCAAATCTGTCTTCACATATCTTTTTATGTTTTGTATATTTCATATACTCTTCATTGTAATACTTTTATTTTTAATATTCAGGATATTGACGAATGGTTAAATGTAAGAATGGACCTTATGGTCAAAATTTTGCCCGAATAAAGACGATTATCTATCTATCTATTTACTCTTTCTCTCTTCCTCTCTCAATCCCTCTCCCTTCGTCCTTACTCCCTTTCTCTCTTCCTCCTACTCTTTCTTTCGTCCTCTCCTCATTCTCTTTCCTCTCTCACTCCCTCTACCTTCTTCCTCACTCCCTTTCTCTCTCTCTTTCTTCCTCTACCACTCTTTGTCTCTATCTACCTCTCCTTTCTCCATCCCCCCTCTCTTTTATTCCTCTTTCCCTCTCTTGCAATCTCTCTCTTCCTCTTATTCCCTCCCTCACCCTCTTGCTTTCTTTCTCTCTCCCCCTCGCACATTCTCAATCTCTCCCTCGCTCTCTCTCTCTACCTCCTATATGTCTACGTTTTTGCTCCTTTGAATTAAGCAAACCAAGGCACTGCTTGATTATTCCAATTTTTGGGTAGAAGGTTGATATAGTCTTTCTCTCTTTTTCCTATTCATCTCCCTCCCTTAATTCCCAGTCCTTGCTTTCTGCTCGATTCGAGAAACCTTATAAATTAGTCCCTTTGGAGCTGTAACAATGGGAATCGTTCGGTTTTTAACCTTTTTGCGTTTTAGTTGTGAGAAATTGAATAGTTGAGATGTTACGTTGCTCGTTTTGCTGCCGAAATTATCTTCTGCGTGAAACAAAAGAAACGCGGGAGAGACACCGATGCAAGTCGCTCTGAAGGTTCACTTGTTTCGACGAAGAGGCTATCTTTATTGCATCTTAGTTTTCGTTAGTGAATTTTTGCGTATATTTCAGTGCACTATCTAATCAACGCATTTTATTTAATACTTATGAATGCGTAACAAATGCGAAAAAAGTTTTTTCTCATCCAAAATATCTATTTAAAATACTATATGTTTACATTTTTAATATTACACGATATTAAAAGCACTGAAATCTATTTAATTATTAACGTTGCTTTGACTCCTTTAAAAAATTTAAGTGATCCTATTTTTATGGCGTTAAAGAAATCTCTCCTTTTTAGGATAGAGATCCGCACGATGAATGCTTTGTTCAATTTATTATAAATAAAGTTTAGCTATGTGGAGGTATCTCGGTGGTTCTGATTTTGGTTTTTGATGATGCACTTGTTGACAGTTTATTCAGGGAATCCACAAAAGAACCATTCGTACGCCACGCGCTCAGTTAAATGGCATTCTTGAACGCGTGCAGTTAAGGATTAAAACGTTACAAATGTTGATTTAATTAAGGTATATTTTTAATATAATTTCTTCATTATGAATGAAGATACTAAGTTCCATCCGAATTTTTTACTTTTCGGCAGGTACATACATATGCACGCATTTCATTAGACAGCCATGTAAATCATGTGGCAAAAATACGCTTTGGTGAACCAGATTCGTATAAAAAGCTTTTTTAAATTCACTAGGATCGGACTAATAAGTAGTAGGCAATAAGTGTTGGCAATATAAATATGCCATTTCAATGCAATAATTTGCAAATGTAGAAGATGATTCGCCTATAAAATCCTAAAGCCCTTCCGGTGCACACTAATTCAGTCCGCCGGTCAAAAAAACAGCCCCCGAGTTTTCGGAAGGACATACTAACTTAGTCCTACCACGAAACAAAATTTTCCTTCCCATTTTTCTCAGACTTAGGACTGTCTGCAAATATGCTAGAATAGTAATACCATCCACTTCCATTCGTATTGCGAGAACAGCGATGATAGCGCCCCTAGCGGCAGGGAATGGTCGGAGTTCTAAACAGCTGAAAGCTGTATGCATTCCGTGTGTAACGTGAGTAAATTAATTGAATTCATTGCGTCGTACCGTAATTAAAAGTTGAAAAAATGTCAAATTACGTGTGTGGAATAATCTGCGCAGTTTACGGATGTTCTAATTATAAGTGGCAGAAGAATTGCAGATCATTTTTCGCTTCCCGAAAGATAATTACTGCATGCATAGGAAAGATAAGGAGTATAGGTAGATTTATGAACTGTAATCCTTAAGCACTGTTATTTATGTTAAATTGTTTTGACATGTTATATAATAAAAGTATGAATTCATTTTTAGACTTGTTTCTGGAAGAAAACCGCCCTATAATGTCATCATGCCTGTGTGTGTTTGTATGCCTTTTTGCAAGTTACAATTTTTGGTGTCTACTTATTATGATCCTCAGTAAGATTTATTAAATGTGGATTTACACAGGTGTGTATATGTATATGCAGGGCCGTAGTCACCACTTTTGGCGCCCTGAGGAGTTCTTGGCGCCCCAAATGATATAATAAAATTTTAAGTTCGTATTTTAAAAAAGCTATTTAATTAAAAATGAAACATTTCTTTAAAGTTTTATTTTTCAAGCTTTATTTGCAGCAAACATATTGATTGTGTCATTGAAATCTATGTTTTAGCAGTCATATTCAATACATAAGGTGTCAAGGCTAGAAAGTCTCTCTTGGTTCATTGATGACCGTAGGTAATTTTTGATCAATTTTAGCTTACTAAAAGAACGGCTCTTCAGTTGAAATTGATGTGGCGAATGTCAGAAAAATTCTCATTTAATTTTCCGCATTGGGAAATGAACTTAAAAGTTCGCATTCGTGAAGAAATCCTAAAATTTCTTTCTGCGTAATTTTTACACATTATATCGAAGGCAGGTGGTGTTTCAAACTGCGAACTTCTTTGATTAACTCGCGTTCATCCACATCGTTTTTATAAATACTACGTCCCCCGGTTGCCCCTCCTTCACTACGGCTCTGTGTATGTGTTAGTAACATCGGATAACTCCTGAAACGTCCTTTTATTTTTAATAAATCTGACACTTTTATAACCCAAGGAATTGGGGGGAAGACCTTATAGCTGCATTTTAGATTTAAAAAATTCAACACAACATACTGCCGAATTTGCGATTTCCGCCACTAATTACTTTCGAACGGTGTGTCCGATCTTCCGTTCTCGACTCGGACAACTTGTTTCTTTAATTCTGAATGTTGATCTTATTCTTAATGTTTTTAATAACAATGAGGTAAACAATTTCTTGGCTTGAACGCGCGGCTGCTCGAACATTTCTGTAAATCTCGTCACTGTTTTACACTGCGCTTTTCGATTGCCGCCACTCTGATCATTCCTTGCCGCTAGATGGTACTAGTGTCGTCGTTCGCACTCTTCTCCCGTGTTAAATGAGGAGTGGTTGGTATTACTCTTCTAGTGTATTTTATGTCTGTACTAAAATTAGCTTTCTCGAAATCCGCGTACACTATATTTGGTGAGAAATTTAACTGGAGGTTAAAGCATTCGGAGACTAAATATTGAAAAGCGTCTACATACACTTCAGCACTTTTATTACAAAACAAGAAAAATTCCAAAGGTACATAAGTGTCGTCCATTATGCCGTGGACAGTAAAAATCTGACAGAAATATTTTGGACAACTTTTAAATGTGCCACCAACGAAAATCGTATCCATGCTAACTAAATGTTCCAAGTCGAAAGACCAACTATATTTTTGACGCTGTCATTTATCAACAAATTTCTCTTGTCGATTACCTTTTATGTCCATTGAATCTAGTGCCTGTGTGGGGGACTGAGTTAGTATGGGCCTCTAACATCCGCGGGACTGAACTAGTATGCGACCTTTTCGAATAACAACATCCTAGGACTGAGTTGGTATGCAGCCAGCCCTTCGTTAGATGAGAATCATGGAAGTGGAAGGACTATTTCTTTGTCAGAAACGCAATTTACATTTATATATAGATTGTTTTTACTCCTTGCCATACATATTAATTTAAACGATCATGGAATTCCAAAAAGAACAATAATTATATTTTTTATTTTGGTGCACCCCAGGGACAAATATGTCCAGTGGTATGATACCGTTAGGACGCATGAGCCATATTCAAATTTTCCTTAGCTATTAATTACACATTCAAATGCTGAAGTATGCACTTTTTCTTACTCTTTATTGTTATGATTTTGCTAATGCATAATTTCTGTCTCTGATGTGCACATGTCGAAATGAAAAGGTTTCCTGGGTAATTTATGTGAATGTGTCGTGTCATTCTCTCTCAAGAATGCATCACCTGCGAACCGTCTAGAATTTCTTCCGTCCTCTCTGACACTTCTCTATCATCCATTCTTAAATAACCTCATTCAGTATTCCATCGAAAGTTGTCCTAAACCTTTTTTCTCTCTTTTTAAAAAGACGTCCATCAAAATTCTCTCTTCTTCAAACTATGAGCGATACTTCCTCGTTTCCATTCTTCACCATCATTTTTTCTCTATTTTAAAGCCTCGCCCACCTCTCGAAAGCTTATAATCTCCCTATATCCTCATTCCAGGTATTCAGAGTCATAGATGCATACAAAACTACGCCCACGTCCATGATTTTATCTAAATATTTTTTATATCTATATGTAGGTCGCCTGTCATTAACGCTAATCTTCGAATCGAGGATTCTTTCGAAATATTGATGGAAATAAAAGCTGTCATGCGTCCCAAAAGGAAAATTGAGAGGCGTTATAAAGGAGACCAAAGGCAAGATTTATAGATGTTTTTGATTAAATAACCTTAAAGCGTTTTTCTCCATATTCTCAGATTGCAGATTCAAATTTTTGAAAGAAATATTTACTCTCAAAAAGTTATAATTTCATGTCTATTGGTGGTATGAATTATATTTCTCTGAATTGCAAGAAGCGAATATCTGAGAAAAATTGCACATATAAGCCTGCGAAAGAATGTTTCGTGAGATTGTCCATCATTTGTAGGTCTTCAGCGTCTCCGTTCATTTTTAGCTGTAAATGTTCACCCTAGATCATTTCTATAATTGTTCTGAATTTTCATTCTGCGACAGTAATTAAAAATCCGTTTTGATTGAACATTTTTTATAATTTATGTTAAGCTACTGATTGATTAATGCTATATGTATTCAAGTCTTCGCGTTTTCTTCTCCTACCAAATGAATTATTTCCTCACGTCCTAGCTTAATCGCCTATTTATTATTCTAATCATTCTTCCGCTCACTCCTTTGCGTCACAGTATAACCTCAAAGAGAATATAAAGGTGCACATTTAATGCCCGTTGGATTTAAATTAAAGAGAATTCTTAATATCCTATGATTGTTACCCGCTAGGGCCTTTATCGTAAATTATTTTAATTAATAGAGTTTAATCGATTGATACGAATTTTAATGACAAATTATAAAATATTACTCGGCTGATATTATCCCCCAATGGAAAGATAACTTGACAGAGACAGTCTTTTAAAACGGGATGGGAGGATGAAAATCAGCGAGTTTTACCTGCAGTTTTCTTCTTTAATTTCTTCGTATTCTCACTAAAAAAGAATATCAAACATTGATCTGACAAAAATATAAGATTTAATGGCGCATGGGAAATGTGCGCTTTCCGTTTCCTGATTTAAATAATTAGAATCACAAATGATCGCCGTAAGCGCAAAAACTCGTTGTATTAATCAGTTTATTGTTCCCGATTGCACGAATTTTACATGATTTAACCAACCTAAATATATATTATTAGTAGTTACCTTTGTAATAGTTTGTGATGGTAAAGCAAGAGTCCATAAATTAAACAGAATCATCTGTGATGGATATACGTTATTTTTAATAAACCTATTTCATGTCAGCCACGCCCTGAATTACTTCCTAGGAGTGAATGTCGTGCTGTCCTTGATTCCGAAGCGATAGTTATGAAGCAGTCCTGTCAATTGACTCTTATTCTTGTCAAGGACAATGACTTAAAGGCATAAACATTTTCTTTTAGAGCAATGAGATTTTTAATGGGATGATTACAAGGGATGTGTGCATATTTTGGATTCAATGTTGAGTTAAATATCAACTAGATTTAAAAGTTGATAGTTAACACAATCAAATAAGCTTTTAATCTTACGACCCGGTCTACTTAATAATATTGTTAGCATGGAATAAATGTTTGTTTGAAATTTATTTTACTGCCATTAATTGTATATGCCTTTTACAATGCTTGGCTTGATTTTATCAGAACACTGTGCGACCGTTTCATGTTTATATACCTCTATTAAAATAGTCATGCCAAATGCGCGGGAGAATTTATTATGCTACGGTATTAGTTTGAAGTGTAAATTATTCAATTGGTGGAATCAGCTTTTTAAAGGAGTTGTACATTAAATTAAATACAAACGAATATTTATAATAATATTACCAATAGACCATTATATTCCATACTATTCTGATTAATTTTCGATCAACCTTACTTTTTCTTCTTTATGAACGAAGGATTAAAACGACACAGAAAATGATTTTAGTTTTTAATCGTAAAATTTTTCTTATTGAATTTATGGGAAATATTGCTAGTTCAACATTAAGTATGCCCAAGATTAGAGGATTTGTATCACTTATAGAAAGCATCATCATCGAACGTAATGAGCGATATTTATCACATGCAAACATGTAATTGTGAAGCAAATATCGTACGAAGTGAACGATTGAAAATGCGGTTAGTTTAGAAAAAACGAGCATTCATATCTCTGCCATTAGCTTAGAATTGAATAATGAGACACATATGTGGTTTATGTCCATTGTCCGTTTATAATCAACAACGGTGGCAGTTGAATGCAATGGAGCGATGAAGGATGCCCGTGAGAAGTGTGCCAATATGCAAATTTTCTGAAAGGGGACTCAAAACAGCTGCGTCGGATCCCACTCACATGTTTCCGTAAGGCGAAAACACTCGGCAAACGTTATATTTTCTCTCTCTCTCGCTCTTCTTTACGATTGCACGAATGAGCGAAATTCATCTAGCCGTCTCTTTCTCACTTCCCTTTCTCTCTCTCTTACACCTTCTCCATCCTCTCTCAATCTCTCCCTCTCTCTCGCCTTCTTTCTTTCCATCTTCTACCATAAATGTTTACTTTTCTGCCACATTGATAGAAACAAACCAATATATCGCTCGGTTATTCTTCATCCAGGAACTCAGATGATAAACTCTTAAAAAAAGAGCGAATTTCTTCATTAAGGATGATGATTACAAACAATTTTAACCTATACCTCCTTTCGTCTGGAAATTTCAGGGATATTTCTAGACAGGAGGGATTGAAAACCATGAAAGTGACCGAGAGCAGCATTATTAGAGTTGCATAGTATAATTGCTCGGAAATGCAGGCGTGGCCTATTCCATTCACCCAACAGCCTCGAGAAAGGGAGAAAATGCGACTCTTATTTATTACTCACATTGCTTCCTCTCAAGGTCCCTTCATTATGTTCAACAGCAAAGAGATGTGTGTATGTGCGTGCGCGAGTGATAGAGATAGTGCATGCGATCATAGGGAAAGACTGTCAGTGATGGATGCGGTGAGCGCATTAAAACTAGAGTCCCCTTCGGGAAAAGTACGACCGTTTCGATGGCATTTTAACTCGCGCCCTTGAAGTTTCCCAGTGCTCACCCTTGGTCCATTAAAGGGGTAACGTTGCAGGAGGAAGGGCGGAAATGGGATGGAAGGGAGCGAGGGAGAGGGAATCTGATCACCCCCCTGACCTAGTCCAACGGGCGCCCCGGGGGCTATTTGCCACGGGTGTCAACCGGGAGGGATTTATGCGGGCGACGAGAGGGAGGAGAGGGTGAAAGGCAGGCGGTGGGTGAGAGTGAGAGGGTATTCAGGGAGATGAAAGAGGCGCCGTGAGAGACCCTTGTGATGTTCCCGCGTCTTTTAGCCTCTAGGGTCCCCCGTGCCCGCGCAGGTGAGTTGATGATATCGCCGGAGTGTCCATAAGACTGCCTCTTATCTCACTCTCAAGGTGGACTGGCATTCTTAGTGGAGGAGTCGTGGGGTGGAGAAGTGCGGTGAGGAAGGGGGCGAGGGGAGGGGGAGGTGCGTGATGAGGCCTTGGATCGGCGATTTATTGGCCACAGTAGAGCTCCCTTCACTCCCGACGACGCATCTACCGCCTACCTTCCATCTTTTATTCTGCGATCCCTGCCTTTGCACACACTACCTCATCGTCCTGCACCGACCGCTCCTCTCTCTCTTTCCCGCTTTCTATCTCTCTCTATCCCTCTCCATCCCTCTATCTATCCCTCTATTTCTCTCTATCTTTCTTTATTTCTCTCTCTCTTCATCTCTCTATCTCTATCTTGCTCTCTCTCTATCATCGCCTCCGATCTCCTCCGACCCCTCCTCCTTCGCCCGCCGCGCGCTCTCTCTCTCTCTCTCTTCCGTTCTTCGCTTCTAGAAGTCTCTTCAGCCGAAGATGGCAATGTCGTAATTGTGCTGCTCGTGCCTCGTATCTTGATTACCCAATTCCCCGCGCGAATGGAATGTAGAAGGAAAAACAGACTTTGGTAGCCTTTTTGAATGATAAAGTATAACACGCCATTCCGAGTCCTCCAGGAGAAAAATTACGCAAACTCCGATGGCGTAATATGTAATTTCCTGTTGGAATTAGATGTTAATGGATATTTAATAGCGGTAAGTTTACTAGTCCAATTAAAGTAAGGAGAAGACAATTTCTATTTCGATACCTAAGCGTAATCACGCGATGGATTGATAGATGCCATAAAATAGTTTAGAACTATTTTACCGCTTAGGACGCCGTTTATATTCGAAGTTCACTACGTGTCATCGATACACACAATTTTCCACCATTTTTAACGTTTTAAAATTAGCTTTACGACCTTAGTGCACTATCCCTACGAAATTATAATTGTGACCTATAGAAAATGTTGCTTTGCGATATATTAGTCGTTTCACTTTTAGTTCTGCGATTTTATATGACGCGTAGAGGTTGTATTTACATAATTCTTTTTTTACAACTCTCTCACTCCATCTGTTCAACCCTTCATTGCCGCAGTTAGTTGATTTGCCCATGATCCAAAAAGCATCAGATCTCAGATAATCTCTTCTAATCACCTATTCACTTCCTCAATATATTACCAGCCTTCGTACGTTCATTATCCTTCGCGTACACTCTGCACAACTGCATCTGTTTACTTCCTTGTCTGTGTCGCTGTTCCAGCCGCACCCTTTCCTCCCCACACCATTCTCCTCGATCCCTTCCACTCGCCTCCATCCACTCCCTTTCTCTTTATCCTTCTATCTCTCTTCCCTATCATATATCTTCTTCCTACCTCTTCCCTTTTCCTCCCACCTCTCTCACTCCCCACTTATATATTTTTACCGTATCTCCTTCCAATCTCTCTCCCGCCACAATCCTCGCCCCCTTTTACTTTTCTACCATATGCCCTCTCCTCCCCCTCTCCGTGTCCCCTCATTCCATTTCCTCTTTCAAAATATTCTCCATTCTTTCAACTCACCCCCCTTTTCTGTCCCTCTATATCGTCTTAAGACTTCCTCCTTTCTCTTGTCAATCCTTCACTTCTTTCACTCTCTCCTCCTCTCTTTCCCCTCTATCTTTTCACTCTTTCTCTTTTCTTCTCTCTCTTTCTCGCTCGATTCCTTCCTTCGCCCCTCTTTTTCTCTTTTCTACTCTCTTAGTCTCTTTCCCTCTCTCTCCGTCTCTTTCCCTCTCTCTGTCTCTTTCCCTCTCTCTCTGTCTCTTTCCCTCTCTCTGTCTCTTTCCCTCTCTCTCTCTCTGTCTCTTTCCCTCTCTCTCTGTCTCTTTCCCTCTCTCTCTGTCTCTTTCCCTCTCTCTCTGTCTCTTTCCCCCTCTCTCTCTCTCTTTCCCCCTCTCTCTCTCTCTCTCTTAGGCTTTCTCTTCCTCCGTCTGGTATCTATCTTTTATATCTTTTGATAATTTTCCTTTTTCCCTCCCCTATTCGCTTATTTTCCACTTTTCTACCTCACTATTCTCACAAATATTTTCTCTGACTCCCTCTCAATGGGCTCCGCTTCTGTTCAGACTAAATCGTCATTATACTTTCGTAAAATAATCTGACGAAACCACTTCATTCTCCCGCATTTCCGCTTTCATTCAAATGAATCTGCATTTCAATATGTTTCCTAACATTCTTTTTGCCAAAGATATGTCTTGGAAAGTTGTACAATTCCACTTAATAGAAATGCTCAGTATATGCTTATATTTCCTCGATAAGCGCTGATCGTTTGGAACCTAAAAGATTGAAGTAATGTCTTACCTAAATTTTAAACGAATTTGATAATTTTCGGGTATTTACATCGTGATTACCTTTAGCTTAATGTCTTAAATATTCTGGCGTCTCCATATGTGGCAATCTGTCTTAGCTGAACATTTTCTTCGTCTGGCGTATTCTTCTAACTGCATTCGTAGGAAGAACTGTGCAGAATAGTACCTACCGAAAAAGTCAGATGTTGCTTATCTTTGGTTATACCGCAGGCTGAATACATGACAAGTATGTACATGGAAATGGCATGATATTTATATGTTGGGTTTAGAATAAGTCCAGCACAGGTCAGATAGATTTGTAAAACAAATCCGTGACACAGGGCAAAGCGTTACGTCATTCTTAGATGATTTACATTGGGTGTAGCTAGAAGAACGCCGACTGAATGCTATATTGAGTCTTCTAGAGAAGTATAGGTTGAATGGATTAGCTAAGCAGGTTCTAGAAATAATTGAAACTCCCTACTGAATTGGAAGGTGCGTCTACAAAGATGAAATATAGGAGACCCATTGTAGAACATATGGATGAAGAGGTTTGTTTTCCTCTAAGGCTATCATGCAGCACATTAGGAAGTTTAATCCTGAAGGATAGGTTTGACAGGAATATTTTGGTTTTATAATTTATATGAATTCACTATAAAATTAACACTCACGGCGTATGGAAATCATTTGTGGACTTCATGTAGTACCTTCAAATCCTTCCACACATCTCTCATTATGTTATTTCTTTTGTTTCTTTTCCTTAATTATTCTAATTTTTCAAATGTTTTACCCATGTCTCAGCGTTCTGTTTTCAACTCCTTTTCTTTCTCTACCCCTTTGCCTCTTCTCCTAACTTTCTGTCTTCTGTCCATACCGCCTTTCACTCCATACGCGAGTCCCACGTGCGTCCACCTTCCATTTTCATCTTTTTCTTCCGCCCTCTTCCCTCCCCTCTCTCTCTCGTCCTCCTCCCGCCCCTCCTCAAATATTCCTCACTTTTCTCCCACCTTCGCCTCTCTTTCTCTCGAACGCCAGACTCTTTATAACCCTCCCACTTCAAAATGTCTTTAGCTCCCACATTATTTTCTCTCAGCTTGTCTCCCATTCTCTCTCTTCCCGGTCTCTCTCTGCTCTCTCTCCCTCTCCTCTCTCTCCCTCTCCTCTCTCTCCCTCTCCTCTCTCTCCCTCTCCTCTCTCTCCCTCTCCTCTCTCTCCCTCTCCTCTCTCTCTCCTCTCTCTCCTCTCTCTCTCCCATCTTTTTATTCTCGCCCCACGATTGGTGTACATATCCCTTTCAACGTCTTCCAGGTTGATCCCTAATCTTACCTGCGTCCATTACCCTATTCAGTGGGATAACTTAAACTCCAAACTTAACCCTCTCCTCCCCTACGGCGCCTCTCCAAGGACCTCACCCATCTCCTTCGTTACTCTCAATTTGACCCGTTTCCTGATTCTTTTTCGTCCTTCCATTCGTTATGTCGCTCACGTTTCAAAGGATCCGTTCGCCTTCCTTCCAATCTTCTCCGTCGGGCTATCTAGCACCCATTCTTGTTTGTTTCTCTTCGTTTATCTCTCTCTCCCTCTCTGCATCTCCATCTCTTCCTCCCTTTCCATCTCAAACTCTTTCTCTCCCTCACTTTGTCTAAAGAGGGATTTTTCCTTCCGTGTCCCACTCTGTACCTTTCCTTCCTCCTTAAATCCCAAGGGGTTAGGTGGAAGACGAGACTGACTTAGTCTCAATCTCGCACCAATAAGACGTAATTCAATTTAATTCAGTCATATTTTCAAGAACAAGCGCTTAAAAATCAAAAGATTAAAAAAGTACTCATCTCAGCCATCACCATTAGCAACGACGTAGCCATTTTTGTTGATATTGGAGATATCTTGATAAGTACTTTTTTAATCTTTTGATTTTTAATAGCTTTTCTTAATTTTATTACTCCATAAGACGAGCTCGATAATTCTCGGTTGTTCTTCAATCCCTTTAAGTTCTCAATTTTCATTAGAAGGAATTTTAAAAAAGCTGCACAGAGCCACATGCGTCTTTACTATTGTTACGACTCTACCGTTTGTATTTGGAGGAATGGATGAGAATGAGATACGTGGGGAGGGGGAGAAATAGACGATGCAATAACATTGAATAAAATTCAACAAAATTATGATACTTTTAAGTTTATTGCATTCTCAGTGTTCGATGGTATCCTTAAGTTTGTGAACAAGTATCCGTCATTGTTTAAAACGGCATACGACTCGAGGTTTACGTATTTCGAAATAATCTTTGCCTTTCCATATGTGCTCGAGACCTCTGCTTATGTCCTCTCTGTCTTTTACTTTCCACCTCTCCCTTACTCTTCCTTTTTTCCATTATCCTCTCCCTTTTCATCTCCCCATCCCTCTCATTTATCCACATTTCTTCCTATCTTCCTTTCTCCATCGCATCCCCCTCCGACGTCTTCCTTTTCCTCCTACCCGATCTTCTCTTACCGCTTTCCTCCCTTCTTCCTCTTCTCTGCCTAAATCCCTACTACCTACGGCGATCTAATGTGTTTTTACCCTCTCCTCATTTCCTTTTCAGTCCATATCTTTCGCCCCAACTACATTCTCCGTATCTTCCCACTCATAAGCACGCCCTCAAATGGTAGCACCAGCAATTACTATTTTCCACTCTCCGAACTGTCCTTACTCCTCCTCTCCCTCTCACCCCTCCTCATTCCTCCTCTCCCCCTCCCCATCCCGCCTCTCTCCCCTTACCCATCCCGCCTCTCTCCCCCTAGCCATCCCACCCCTCTCCCCCTGCCCACCCCGTCTCTTCCCCCCCTCCGCCTCTCTCCCCCTCTTTCACATCGCTTCCTTTACTGTCGCTTCCGTCGCATCGAATGCATTGCAAAGTGGCCTGGAGGAGGCGGTGGAATATTCACGCCTTGAGCATAAGACTCGAAATTACTCTCCCCCTCTCTCTCCTCTCGCCTTCCGTTAAAATCCACACGAACGATTTTTATGTGCCGAGTGTGAAGTGTTACTTCCTGGTCGTCCGCCGAAATATGTGTGTGTGTGTGTGTGTGTGTATATATATATATATATATATATATATATATATATATATATATATATATATATATATATATATATATATATGCACACACATATATATAGAGAGAGAGATATATTTTTTCTAAAAATGCGCGTCACCGAGCCCATTGTGGTCGTCCAATAAAACATCGCAGTGTGGCACTATGATCGGGTGGTGGACATCTGCCTTTTTCCTCTCCTCCCCCTCACCCATCTCATCTCGCCATAGAGGAGCCCGGGTAGCGAGACGCGGCTATACCTGGAAACGATTTTTCGCGCAGCCTTACAAAGTCAAAAATCCGCGGCCTTAAGTTCCACCGATGGATAAATAGCTCGAGGTTTCTTTCAAACATTTTTAGTTCCTTTTTTACGACGGATGTATTTGCGTTTTTCTTTCGCGTTCTCCACAGGTTTGCGGGATGATACTGGATCGGCAATCATAGCGGTTATTAGTTTACAAAGGTTTAAACAGAAACTTTCATTTAGAAAAGTACGCGTCCGCTCAGTGTTGAGTAATTAAATAAAACCACCTGAACGGAAAATGTTAAATTTTCTACGCTATGGAGCGATATGTAACTGATATGTGCAGCTTCATAAACTCGGGAAAGCTCTTTGGACGATACGACTTTGCTCGTTGAAACGCTTCTTCCAATAACGTTGAAAGTAGTCACAATAAAAAAGAATGGAGATGAAAGTGATTGAGCCGATGATGACCGCATAGGTGGAAGGAAGTACGGTGCAAAAATATTGACTTTAGCACATGAGTATAAACATCTTTCTAACAATTTCTAAGGCGAGTACCTCTTCCTATTGGCAGTATTAGAACTTTCGTTGTCAAGAACCTGTCCCACTTCGTGGAAACGTCCAGAAAATAAGATATGAAGTGGCGATGACGGCATATTGCATTCCTGAAATTATCGATACACTGCAAAACGGTTAAACGAATGACGCTTGTAACTCGTCTGTTAGAGTTAGTGAGTGAGGTAAACATCTGAAACCGTGGGATGTAAATGTGAGGGCCGTAATTAGAAAACAATAATTAGCGAACTCTTATGTAAGCGAATGGACTAGACTCTCTGAATGCTAAGAAATGAAAGGATGTTTTATAGCGTTTGATAATTATTAAATGGTAGTCGCTTTGGAAAGTTCCAAGTCTTATATGGCTATTAAATGCTTATAATTGTATTTACTCACATGGTTAAAAGTAAGATGACCTTCTGCATGTGTCGTGACTATCTTCGAATGGGGAGGTCAAGGAAATGAATTCATCCGATGGAATGAGGTTCTACGTTTTATTGAGCTCTCCTCTTCTCCTCTTACTATATCTAAACAGCTTTGAAGAGGTCATAATGACCCCGTATAGCAAAAAGCGATAAATTAACCAATTGGAATGTTGTTTAAGAGGAGAAAAAACCGCGTTTTATTCTCTTGAGCTGTATTTTACGACTAAAAGAACGGCGGGTCTTTCTCTCAGTTTTGAATTATCCTGGAACTAATTAGGATCATCTCTTGTGGTAATATTAAACACATTAAGCTAAGGCACGTCTAAATGAAAATATTGCTTGTTGATCTGGTATAAATAACTTCCGATTGACAGGAAAATATATCGCGCGATTCCGTGAACGCCTTAAACGGGCGCTTTAAACTATTTGTTGAAAATTATCGTATATAATGTAATTTGATGTAACTTAGAAAAATGTTAATGTTTGATATAAGTTAGTTTTCATGATTTACTTTGTTTGAATTTTTATGATAGATACTAACGTTAATATTTTTTCTTTTCCTTTCAGGTAAGTGCCATCATTTTTGAATCTGCTGATGAGAGCGAAAAGAAAAATCCTTACGTTTCCAAAGTAATACAGGTATACTTTTATTTAATACTAAATAATTTACTAAGTATGAAACTAATGCTTATTTTTTGCTGGAAAATGAAAGTCTATTCAGCACGTTTTCACAGAAAGGAAGAGTCGATCCGATATTTTTCCGTAAAATAGTTATCAATGACGAATACCGTGGAAATATCACAGACGCATTTGTGAAAGTTTTTCCGTAGTAAAGACGTCCTTTTTTGTAAGAAGGCAGTGCCGTTCGTACGATTCGTGTCAAAGGCAGGGGCGAATTCTGAAACTTCCTAATAGAGAGAGGGAACTCTCTTAAATCCGCGACAGTCGACGATAATTTATCCTAAAAATCCCTAACCCTGTCTGAGGTTTTCTTTCCTTTGCCCTATGGACCTATTCTGCAGCGCAGAATCAAGGAAATTTGCAAGGAATGGGATCATGAATGTATGTAGTGGGGAGCAATAGGAGCATCCGAGGGGTCCTCGTGAGTCTGTTATTAGTCAAAGAATATATGTGGACGTCCGCCAGAGAGGAGCCCACTTTGTCTATTCTAGTTTCGGAGATATCAGCATTTTTGTGAAAAAGGATAGAAAATATCGATGTCTAGAAAAGTGCATGGAACGATTCTCTGGTTTATTAAGAATAATCCTATCGAGGAACTATATCCATCATTTAAGTACTAGTAGAACTTATTTTTAATGTCGTGATTTTGGCTTCAATTTTCTCAAAACACTGTTTTTAAATATCATCTGTAATATTCAATAAAAAATTTATTTGTTAACATAGGAGTGATTTTTCTATTATTTTACTTGTCATTTATCATCAAATACCGCTACATTCATATAACTCCATACCGACAAAGTGGGCCCTTCTCTGGCGGACGTCCACATATAGTGCTGTATTTCGTTAAATTTTCCGTTAATACCACAGCTGGGTGACTATTGCAGTTTATGTGAAAAAATTGCATAAAATTTACTGAAAATAAAGAAATTCTTTCCCATACATAAGTATATGCTCCTGTGTTCTTTAATCTTATGTATGGACTTTTATGGGAAAAGAAAAAGACTTTTAGTATTACTTTCAAAACTTTATCAACTATTTTACATAATAAATTTTTAGAATTGGATATTAGTTAGCAAAGGTGGGAGTAAATAACATTGATTTAATTGAAAAATTGTAATAGTTCGAAAATTGGACAGTAGGTAGACTGACAGCTTCGTGGGGTGGAGAGAAGGTGAACTTTTAAGCGATGCGCTATATCCCGAAATGAGCAACAACGCAATTTCCTTTGACGACGAAAGGTTTTACCACGAATATATGGTCCGATTGTGCGCGTAGTTGAAAATCGACCGTAGGAAAATAAATGTTCATTCTTTTAAGCGTTGCTTGGTTCAAGTCCCACATTCGTGCGACAAATCAAAGTAATTTTAAAATGCGATTGAAAATTATGCTCCACTGCTTCTCGTAAACGTAGCTTCACGGAGGCTTCATATGCACTCACGCAGCTTCACGCAAAAATATATTGTAAGATGACCATAAGCAAAGTAACATTATTAACATTGAATTTCGATTTGGTATCGCTGGAGAATCGCAGACCGAACGCAGAGTTAAGGCTTCTGGAGAAATATGATTCGAAAGATTTTATAGAGGAGATTGTAGGAATAGCAGAAACCCACGTTCATCGGAGGACGCGATTAAGACGATAAAGCACACGAGTTGGATTCCAGGGCAGAGCGAGAACGATTCTCGCTTTTCAGGACAATCAGATATCATAATGGTTGAGTGAAATCTGTGAGAGAAATTGTCAGGGACGCTTTGGTGCATTACACCTCCTGCCCCCTACCACTTTGGTGAATTGTAGGATAACATGTAGATGTAGAAATTTTTAGGAAAAGCTACCGTCGATATGTGGATGCTCTCGAGCGGGCGTCTCGATCTCCCATCTCCCTCAACACCTGCCATTCACCTACCCACCATTCCCTCTCTTACTTACCCCCTTCCCCTCCTCACCCTTCGGCATTAACGGTCCATTCTCCTCCCTCCTCATCCTTGCAGTTCTCAATTCGACCAAACTCCACGGTTCTCTTCAACGGATGTGACTCACGTGTAGGGAAGTGTGAATCACTGACCTTTGACTTTCGATCCCCGACCCTCAAAGGAAAGGGACGACCTCCGCAAACTACTTTCAGCATCGCTGCAAAACTCGCCAGCTATTTACGACCTCTTTCCTCTTAAAGTCTCGCGGAACTTTCACGCACCCACCGACGTGGTTTTATTGGCATTTATTGCTTCGAACCTTCCCTCTCTCTCGCTGCCTCACACCCTTATCCTCCCCTCTCTTCACCCGCCCCATGCTCTCACTTTCTCCCGTCGCCTCTCTCCTGATCTCCTTCCTCTCGAAAGAAGCAGATGTCATTCGCCCCATTACGGCGACGGATCCGATCTCTGCCTCAAAGTTGCCACATTCTCTTCGATATAATCGCTCTGTTCGGTAGTTTTGCTACGATGTGGTATAATATTATGGCGTCAATGGTTTAAACATAACTTTCGTCGCTTGGGCGTGTCATAGCATTGCGAATCGCCGTGTCGATCGTAGCCAGATCGGAGGTCCCTTTCGTCAAAATGTTATTCTCGTTATTAATTTGGCACCGCGTGTCTATGCATTCCACCATTTTGGTAAACCGCGAGATTCTCTGGAGATAGGCCGATGAAGAAATATATATATTAGTATTAGCATTTTAGATAATTCTTGCTCCTGCGGTCACGTGCTCTTTTCAACCTAATTTTTTTTTATTTCTTTAAACGATGATTTAAAATGACTTGTAAATTAACTTTATGATTTGGTTTATTCTAAGTATAATAGCACTATCAATGTGCTTATGCTACACAGTGCATAGCAAATGCACTTGCCAAAGCTGAAATCTTAGCATTTTTATATTTTGTGAAACCGGTTTTCCTAATATAAATTTAAAACTTAACGATTTGACTGAAACGTGATGATAATGTTTGCTAATTTCTTATGAGAACAACTAGTTGAATATGGTAGATGGGTGATTAGCGTGTCTAACTCACAATTCAAGGGTCGCGGTTTCGAATCCGAATCCTGACGAGGGCATGGTCGTATGTGCTTGTCATAAATATATTATAACGCATGTAATTGGGTAAACCTGTTTTCGTTAAAGAAATTATTAATATTATATTAAAAGTGCTAAATTTCGGTTATATTTTTTTAGTCTTTTTCCTATCCTTCATCCCATTTTTCTTCTAAATTTATGGGCATCACTTAATGTTACTTTTAAAATCAATTTGAATGAAGGCCAACCACATGGTATTTTACTCTAAATTCTTTATCTTGATTTTTAAAATAAGAGTTAGGAAAAAGGAGAATGAGCTATTTTCATTAAGTAAGAAAAATATCCACGCCTATGAATCCAGGCTTAAATATTTGCGGAGCCGAGTTCAACAGTATTTCGCGGGGCCTTAAATCATTTGCAGATTAAATAAAACCACGTTTATGATAATTTTTTAGCAGCCAGAGTTCTCATAACAATAAAATAGGAATAAAAATTAAATAAATTGTTCATTAACAAATATTACAGAGGTGTGTGCGGGGGGCGTGAGGCCACATTCATTCGTATACTGCTAGGCTCTCCAAACTATGGCCCGCGGGCCACATGTGACCCGCGATTCCTTTTAATGTGGTCCTCGAGCCTGTAATAAGTCTGCCATTTTTTACTAGATATAACAATCAAGCAGTGCTGAAAAACGATATGTTTAACGTAACGATATTACGAAATTATTATTGAGTAACGTAACGGAAAACGTTAACGAAATTTTCAAAAACTGTAACGAAAACGAAAAAATCATTATTTCGTTGTTTACGTTTCTGCTGTGTGACATGTCGAAAAATTTCCTGAAAAAATCGTAATTTACCCAATTCACTAAACCATCTTTTAATACGAAAATAGTCTACATTTGTGTATTGTGCACCTTAATTTTCAAAAGGGTTTTCATGTTGATACTCTGTCCCGCGAGCATAAAATTTATTGGCCAAGTCGCCCACTTATAAAAACGTTTGAGACCCCTGGTATACGACATGTGCTTCAAGGCAGCTCTTGGTCCAGTGTTATTATTGTTATAAAATCAGTGTTATAATTATTGCAATATTAGAATGGGTTACTTCATATAGGCAGTATTTATTGCGGAAGAACTATGAAACACCAACTTAGACGCCAATACATTGGCGCCACCATAAGACCATCACTTTGAGCAACTCAATTTGAAACCGCTGACCACATGACGTAATTTGAAAAAGGCTTCTTTTTGGAAAATGTTTGACGCTACGAGGAATTATTTGCATTCTTTAATATTTTCAGGATTACATTTATTTTTACAAGAAACAATTTTTTTTTACCCTTGGCCATTCCATGCCCTGCAATGGAAAGGTGCGATCATTACCGATTTTAATGACCTAATATTTCCGTTTTCTTGCAAAAGCTTGCGGAAACATAAATAGTTAACGGAGTTTTTCGTTAGTGAATTAGCCGTTTTTTATTTCGCAACTTAATATTGCCGGTTTGGAATAAAGCCGTCACACTATATAGATGGCGCGCGAATCGTCCATTTCGACACCCATTCAACAAACTCCGTATTGGTCGTGCCGCCCTCGGATGTCTCTCGCGTTTTCATAAACGGAATGAAAAAAGCGACCGTCGGAAATCAAAACGATTGGGCCATTTTTACAGAGGGAAGAAACTCGAAGAAAAATACGCCGCCTCATATAAATGAGAACATCCTGCACAATATCCCCCAAAGCAATTCCCTCCCCGTTGTTTTGTGTTGTGCACATAAAGGCCACATGAATGGGAATGAAATTCGTCGTATTCGCCGTGCGGCTGGTTTCCATCGCGTCACCGAAAAAAGGCGACATGTAATGGAAATGGTCGAATGATGGAGAACGAGACAAATTCACAGACACGCACACAAAAGAGGGGCGAAGGGAAAGGGAAAAAATATGGCGGAGTCGGAGGACGCGAGGAAATAACGAAAAGGAATGGAGTTTGATCACCACCTAGCAATGGACGCGGAGAGGGAAGCTCCCTGGTGTTTGTTAGGTTTCCCTCTTTGTCATCCAATTTCCCAACCTCCGAGCTCCTCTCCGAGACGTATTGACCCGATGCAGTTTGTTGTGTGCGCTCATTTTTCCGCCTCCCCTCTCTGAAACTTCCCTCTCCCTGAACCCCCCTCCCCCTCCCGCAGAACTCACCCACTCCCCTTTGATTCCTCTCCCTATTTCCTTCGCCCTTCCCAAAAACCTTACCGCGGAACGCTCTACGCCCTCCCCTTTCCTATGTCTGCGCAAGATGGCTTTGTTTTCATAAAACAATGTACAAGCAACGCTTTGTTTCCTGACAATATGTGTCAGGAAACATTAAGGTACATTATTAGGAAATACCTATCAGTATCGTAAGGCACTATGGGAATGATAAATTACGCGGGATACATTGAAGAGGGATAGTCAAGTTCGTTCGTTCAAATCCTATGGTAGTTTCTAAAAAATAATCTATCAAGTTATCATGAGTGAAGAATCACTGACGACGGCTGATTTGTAACCGAAATGCGCATCTTGTTTTCCCAACCTTTTTCTGGCTGTTAGAGAGAGAGATAGAAGGTCAATCGCTGGGAATTATTAGGGCCCATAATAAAAGAGCTCATTAGGAATTGTTAGGGGTAGTTTGCTGCGTTGAATTCCATACAATCCATCCATCTCAGGAGCCTCAAACAATGCAAGAAGTGCGGCCCTCTCTTTCCATTGATTTACTGTAACAAGGTAGAAGGGACAGCTGACGAGGAAATTTTTTAACGGAAAAGTGACTTTGTTCTCGTCTTGCCTCGTCGAAACTTGTCTTTCCTTGTATCTTATTGTATCCTTATCTTATCTTGAATAACCGGTGTTAAAGCAATCTAATTCCGAATACTCGCCCTATCCTAAAAACGCTGGGAAATTTTCCGGCTCCTATCCTCCCCTCAATAAAAATATCTACCAAAGAGCGTTGAAATTACCCATCAAACCTTAAATTACCGCATTTAATGCAGATTTTTACTTCTTCTGACTTTATACACTATGTACAGCATATATACAGCAATGTGTACTTATTTTGTCGACGATGGTAAATCGCACTGCACTCCATTGGATGTAGCGAAAGGGCAGTGTGTACTGCGGTCAGCAAATTTACCTTCCGGAAACATTGAAAATTGCGATAATAATATTAGCGATGCCGCGAAAATAAAATCCGCCCAAATCGATGGACCGCCGTATTTCGTAACTCGTGCGCGTTCATTAGAATAGAGTGAAGTAACTAAAAATTACGGCTTCCGCCTCGAGAAAATCCACTCCCCAGCGAAGAGAGAAAAATCAGAGCTGACGCGCAGCAGGCTTATTGATAGACGCATTTCGTTTCACTTTTGTTTTCACTGAGTTAATTTATTTACGTCGTTGGTCGCGAGAGTGCGAATGCCACTTTCGGCAGGACCGGATTGCTTCAGGATTTTTTCAGGTTTTAACCAATAGTTGCGTAAGTTGGGTTCTGTCAAATGAAACAAATAAAAGAAGGCCACTTTGGAAAGTAACTAATGCGATAGCTTGGACATTTGGAACCAACGAAAGCCATGGATGTGTGGCGCTTCATTACGCTTACGGACGCGAGCGAAATCGTTCGTAAAACTGAGATGCGTGATAAAAATTCAAAAAGTTTTAATTGATTCAAAAGGGAAATATCTATTTCGACTTGTAGCTAAAACAAATTTTGAAAATAAGCAATAAGACTGTTTTATTCTACCAAAATGCGCATTAATAATGATCGTGTTATAGTTATTGGAGATAGAAAAGATAAGTGCTTATTTTTCAACTTTTCAACCTGTACTTATTTTATGAGCTTTTAAGTGAGTTGGTATTAAGTTCGATCGTACGTGACTATTAAATGGGGAGATGTCTTTATGCACAACTTTAAGCTTCAGTTTACTCAGTATGTTATCTACATCAATATTGGTTATTTGTTGGCCATGTTACAAATTTTTCTGATTGTTAAATAAAGCGGATGTTTCTCAGAACTTATGTGTCGGCGTAAGGTGGGATCGCTAAATAGAATATCTTCGGTGTAATATACAAGAATATCTAACCGGAGGCTGAAGCTTGCGTATATTTGATCAGCATCCTCCATAAAGTTGGAGTAATTTTTTGCGTAACATACATCAAATATCTAAACAATAACCGAGTCATAATATCAATTATTGATGGACTACTATAGAGTATCGAAAATTTCTGTATGATTATGACGAAGAGCATAGATTCTAAGCGTGGTGCTCGCGGGCATTTATAATGTCCTCCTTCCTCTGCACACATAATCCCTATTCCTGTTATACAAATCTTGAAAATCTGGTAACTAAAATTTTCGTTTGCGTTGTTGCCGAAAACATTGCTAGCGCCGTAGCTAACGATAGCGATATCTCATTTGCTAGTCATGTCAGAAGAGCGCCCAGGTATTCTGTCGCCAAAGACGAGATAAGACCCCTTTGTATCCATCCAACTAACTCAATTCGAGATTTTTCTCCCTCCTCTGGACGCTCACCTTCTTTGAATCTAACCTGGGAACATTTGTTTCTTCGCAAGGCGCAAAATTAAAAAAGTCCGATAGCGCACACTATCAAACCAGGCAGCCATTTTCTTAGTGGAATCGTTGAAAAACTAATCTTAAAAATTTAATTAAAGATCCAAAAATAAATTTATAAATTTCTGTTTTTATGCTTGTGTACACCTCCATATCCCAGAATGTGGTAAGTGCTCAATGGAGGTGAAAGGTTGAGAACCACTGACGTAGGGTTTCCTTGAAGACAGGAACAAATGAAACACCTTTTTCTGTCATTGCAAAACTTCCATCACTTAAATTAAAGGAGTAGATAAATTTTAGGAAACGATTTCAAAGCAAATTTAGAATCCTTTGCACATTTAAGTACGGTCGGAATAAAAAGTTACGGTTTATAGATGCATAAGTTGTAATTTTCGTTAACTTAGTCGCTAATTCCACTTTTCATTTCAGACGATGGACAAGAAAATAACAATAAAAAGCGCCAGTAATTTATTATTAATTTTGGATATTAATTGTATTGCCGTTTCTTACATACAGATATGCAATTATGGTACCACATTGCTCCTTCGTTTCCCCGTTCGGACATTGGTCCATTTCAACGGGATCGTTCCACCATTCTGGTTTTAGCTATCTCCAAAATGTGTTGAAAAATAATTATTTTCCAGGGATCATTATTTTTTAAGCAGTTATTTTGCGAATTATGTCATTTTTATGTGTATGTTTATAGAGGAATTCACACGAAACGAATGGGAAATTTTATAAGAAAACTCGTCATCACTTCTTGAGTTGCGCGAGATAAAGTCGATTATAGTTGTTAAGATTGTTAGTTTTCTTCATTATGAGTTTCACTCGAATATTTTTCAAACTCCATGTTTTATTAGCATATATCTACGGCTGGAGTGTACCCATTGTTTTTAAGAATTTAGGATTTTTGGATTGCCACAACACTTGATGTATCCTTTCTCTTTGCCACTATCTAAATCAGTGTTCTTTTATAAGCGACTATCACCGAAAGATCTTTCGTTTCAAAGCATTTCACAATTTTAATGCAATAGAACCAAAAGATAGGATCGATTTAAACGGACTGTTTTTCAGTGAAAGTACTTCATGTGATAAGTTAGATAATTTACAGCTGCTTCTGACTTTAAAAAGAAACCACCGTACTTTTGTTGTAGGATGAAAACGAGCGTCGCGAAACCACTTAAAAATGGTTGGAGCTCTAATGAATTATAGGCTGTAGATCTTTTTAGATATGCACAATAAGTGTTATGATTATTGCTTTCCGATATTTTTTATCAATAAATATCTATTTCATCGAAGGAAAGGTACAAGATATTAATTCGACGATATTCCCTTCGATATAGCTATTGTTCGGCATGTTGCAAATGCGCTTGGCGCGTGTTCCGAAGCGCTAAGCAAGTTACACAATTTTTTCTCGCGTCACAAAAAATTGTGTTTGTGTGGGTGGTTCAATATGATCGATGTTTATCTCGTCTTGCTTGCTTTCAAATCCTTCTCTTGCAACGCTTCACTGGGGACAACGCCCTTCTCAGCGTATGAACTCCAAACCCTTCGGAAGAGATAAGAACAACGACTCAAAATCTTTAACCACGGCCTCCAAACCCAATTCAATTTCCTTACATTGCGCATTCTTTCGCTCTGGACTCGCTGCGTTCTTGTTTTTCGAATGGCCGCCTGTTTATTCGAGCGCTCAAATCGAATGTGGTGGAATGAAGCACAATATAAATACAGTTGACGTCTGCGACGCTAAATTTGGATAATTCGAATAGGACGCGGTTTCCAGTTGGTTTTTCCGGACGTCGAGACGTAAAACTTTATTTCCTGCCCCTAAGTATGGAGCCTCGGATAGATATTTGTCGGTAATTAATAAATGTTTGTTTCGATTCGACGTAATTTTTTAGCGAAAATTTTCCGTGTTATTTGTTTCTATTATGCAATTGGCAATATATGTCTCTCCAATATATTTGGATATATTTATATATATTTGGATATGTACATTTCAGCCAAGCTGAAATGTCATTCTGGTTTTACCAAACTTTTAATGCCTATTAGAGGACAAAGCTTGTCAATTCGATTCCATTCATAAAAATAGTTCGATAATTTTCTTTAGAATCTGTTACGCTCTGTCGACCATTTGTGCTTTCTCCTTCGGTCGAATTTGCATAGATTGAAAATTTTTCGATAGCTCTTTGGAAAGATAAAGATTTTAATCCGGCCAACTTATCGGTTAATATGAAAAATAATGGAAATTGCGGAATAACCAAAAGCTTTGTTTACATTGGACTTTGGATAGATGGAACGTGCGTTTAATAATCCTCAACTGTTTAACCGGTGCTGAACCTTATCCAAGGTTCCCTTTTCCTCTCTGCGTACGTAAACTATTTTAGAGTTTATTCAGTTAAAAATCTAATGACAGCTGCTTCATGTTGACCTGGAGTTTTATTTGTATATTTAATAGCAAATATATTCAATTATTTTTATTCTCCAATGATATTTATTTTCATAAATTTCATGTTTCTTAACGCTAGGTACGAAAACGCACGACTTAACTTCTACATAGTATAAGACTCAGTGCTATGTATTTTTTATTTATTACCTCTTGTCAAAAAGATTTTTCTTTCCTTGGCACAAAAAATATATGGCCTAAAGGAAACAAATAACTGACACGTCTTTGATTTGAACAAATATTAACACGTTCGCTACGTAATGAGCTTTTATTGTTTTTTTCCCCGGGGCGTAAAATTAATTTTTTAATTCTCACGTAATAACGCATTTTTCACACTTTTTTCTGTAGATAATAGCACGAATAATGTCTATCTTTCTCTCCATCTGCCTTTCCAACCCTCTCTATCTGCCTGTCCGTCTGTCCGCGCGGTTACTTCCACTTACATTTTTCATGTTTGTGAAGTTCAAGGACATTTTTGGAACGTACTAATTGAGATAGCGCATTGACATCGTTAAAATGGGCAGTATATGTACATTAATTAATTAATTAAGTTATTTTACTGAAATTTTGCGGGTTGCGGAGATGCCCGAGTGATCTAAGACAAACTTACGTCTTCTAACTTATAAACAACTTTATTTTCATCCGCTGTGACCCACCAGCTGTAGGCGGTCGTATCTTGCATTCGTGGTCGGAATGTGGGCGAAAAATGTGAGTGAAACTGGAATCATGGTTTTTCTCCGAACACATCTCTTGCTAAGGTGAGATTCCAACCCTCCAGGGTGTTTTACTACTGAAACTGGACCCTTCGCAGGTTGATCGCTTCATGAGGTTTAATGCTTTTAGGCGGTGGAGTTGAATCCCTTCTTGCATGTGTCCGAGTGTTTTCATTTTGAATCGTTTCCAAGTTTGAAAATTGGCGTGTCTAATCTTTACCGTTGGTACATGTGCAAATTGCTTCTTGGGGTCGTAAAAAATTTCAAATATTTTTTAAAGGCCGTCTGCCAGATTGAAGACTGTAAAATGCATAGGGTTCGTGTCCCACCTGTGGGTCAAGAAGTCAACGAGAATAGTTCCCCACCAGTGCGTCACGATGGCCACGAGAAGCAATGCCCGCGATCCACCGACGAGTCACCATCGCGAACGCCCGTTCGTGGTTCAGAAGGCCATTTTATGCACGTCTTTCTTTATTTTTGATATTTAAATGCAGTTCTTAATATGTAGTCGGCATATTCTGGTAACTTGACTCATAAGTGATCGAAATAGAAATTATCTCGGATTTGGAGATTTTTTAATCTCTGAAATCTTGTCTCACATCTCACTAACTTATGGGAGATACTCTTGAGAACTAAATCCTACGCTGTCCCGTGGTGGACACCGCACACTATTAGGAAAGTGCTCTGTTGGTCTTCTCTTTATCCTTTCAACATCTTGTTTCCTAAGCCGTTCTAATACTTAAGCAACGAGTTCACATTCGCTACTTTCTCGGACTTGGTGTTTCCCAAAGCCTCTCTTACGTATACATCAGCGTGGAATTTCTGTGGCAATTCATGTCAGGTGTATTTCGTGATGGATTTGCAAATTTCGATTCAAATTCAGCTCGATTTACACCTTGCTGCTTCCCGCATGCTACTTTTTATATTAAAAATGATCAGATGCTAATAAATATAGTGAGGCCACGTGACCCGCGGGGCTCAAATTCCTAGAAACATCGCGTAAATCAAAATCAAGAACCTGTGGGAAAAAGGTGGGGTTCATTTTCTTGCACACATGATTGAACACGTAATCAAAAGAATAAAAATGTAAATTTACTGCAATAGAACATAGTAATAATCCATAAGACATCTTAATCAATAAATTATTATTATTGACAGTTAAAATAGGCTGTCGGGATATTTTATAATGCGAATTAGGCCTTTTAAAAAATTTAAAAAATTCGTACTCCAAGGGCCCCGCCGGCCGGGTGGCTTCTTGTTTTTTCGGCTTTTTCCAGAATGTCTTTAGAAATAATACCGCTCGATAACGTAAACCATATTTTACCATACATTAATTTTCTTTTGTAAAAAAATATAGTTCCTTTTCCAGCTTTCCAATTAGTTGAATAATCTGTATTGGTTTACTAGCTGAGTACCACAACGTCCGTCTTCTGTTTCTACAAAACGAGAAGGAATGCTCGGCTTTGTCAGGAAAGAGAGAGGGTGGATAATGAGAATTAGTTCAGAATTTAGAAGTAATTAAAACTTTACAAAATTATAGGAAGTGGCTGCATAGCTTTAATGATGTAGTTACCTACCATGTAATTACAGAATCATTTCATTAATGTACTTATTTACGTACTTTTTATTATTTAGATCCAAGTAAAATACATCCCAGTGTTAGCCTCGCATAATGTTTACTACGGTATAATATTACTAGCTCGACTAAAAATTAACATTTTTGCCCATCACGTCATAATTACAATTTCGCAAAAAAATATTGTCGTGTCTTTTCAATATTTGTAATCATTAGATTCAAGCAAATTAGCTTCGTGCCTTAAAGAAAGCCTTTTGCTATTGAATCTGAATAACAAGAAGCCTTAAGAAGTCGTTCCCTTAACGCCTGACACATCCGGTTAAAATGTCTTCTAATCATTATTATCATTTTGGCCATGAACTTAAACAGAGCGTGTTAGTCGATAACAGCCTTCTCAACATGATCATCGGACACGTTTTAATTGTTACGTTCGTGCAACCGGTGGGCTACTACTCCCACCGACTTCTCACACGCACCAACAACACACACGTCATCATTGTAATTTTTATTTTTTTTCGATTCGCCCAAGTCCTCCTTCCCCTAAGCTCATTCGACTGGTTCCGTGGTCCAAAAGAAGAGAGAAGTGACGTGTCGGAGGAAGGTGGACTGGCGAGTATGACAGGAGAGGAGAAGGGGCGGGGGAGAGAGCAGGATTTAATAGGATGGGAGGAGGGGGAACGGCTTTAAGGGGCGCCATTAAAAGGGGAAGCGACTGCAGGGTGTGGATGAAAGAACTCGATACTGCCACCGCCCTCTATTGTTCATCCGGCGATAAGGTCAAGGAGCGGTCTTAAAACGCACGAGCTCTCTTCACACCCGGCAGCCTACTGACCAAAGCAGTTTTCTTCCCCGACTTCGCGCCACCTCCCCTTCGTTTGTTTTCATAAACGCGCTTTTTTTTCCTCCGCTCCGTCCGCGAGAACTCGGGTGCGGAGCAGGCGCACAATTTGCCGAGGTTTTTTTTTCATTTTCAACCTTCTCGAGCCGTTTCCCGCGAAAACTTGGCGTCGCCTTCCGCGCACTACAGGGCGCAATCTCTTTCTCTCTTTCTATCCCTCCCCGTTTCAGTCTCCTCCTTTCGAATTCCCTCGGGACTTATCAGCGCAGTCACATCGCTAGGCCTCTCTCGCTTGAGCTCGCTCACGGCCGCGTATTTACGAGTAAGTATGCATATTTTATGGTTGCGCATAAATGCATATTCTTGGGTGTCTCTGATGTCGACCTTTCATTTTTCATCCCGCCCTCTCCCAATCCTCAGCCGCGCTCTTAAGTCCTTTTCCCGCTCGCGGAAGGAGCGCCGATTTGCGTTTAGCGGCGCAGTAACGAACTTATTTTTATATAAAGTGTAGGTTTTTCTCTTTGTGATACTTCCGGAAAAAGAAATGGCCATGCATCGGGAGCACTGTTTTTCACTCCCGGATATTCAAAAATGTTACTTGTCATGCATTTGTTCATGCAAAATAATTTGATAATTTTTGCCTATTATTTTTTAAAGGAATTGTTTGATAATCCTCTCAGGTATTTTTGGGAATATGTTAGTGCGACAAAATGAGTTGTTACCAATTGATGAGCATCTAAGAGCGATATGCAATCCTGAAAAATATATGCATTCGATTGAAATCGATTACATTCTCAGTTTTCCCTTCGAGTTGCGCTTATTTTACCTGTACTAATTGTGGAAATTGTATGGAAGATCGTAGAGGGAAGCATCATTTTCTTACCCCGTTAAAATACTGGTCTAAAAACGTAAGCTATTAATTGGAGATCACAAGTTCTGTACTATATATCATGGTAGGAGAAAAGCGAAGGGTACCTGGTAAATATAAATATCGTTACATTTTCAAATTAAACAAAATGACATTATGGATTGTTTTAGTCATCTAGTTTTTCCTGCACGGTAAAATATTCCGAAAAATAAGTCAATCGCCTTTTTAGTATTCGCACAGAAATAAAATTAATTTGCGACTACTCGAAGCGATACTGTATCGGATAAAGGTGATAGAAATCTTCGATTTCTCGCAGTTAGAATGCGATCGTACTTTTTTCGTTCTCAGTCGAGGGACATTCAGAAGCGAAAAAACGTAGAAAGTACTCACGAAAGGTGTCCAAGACATTAGAATTCATAAATGAATGTCACCTAAATGTCCAGAACAATTGAAAGAGGTTGCATATTTCATACTTGTCAGACCTATTTTACAAACCATTGTAATTTATTGAGGTTCGCAAAGAGGGAATTATCAAAGATCTATACAAGGTTGAACGCAACCGACGCACGATTTGTAAATCAAGGGACACGGTTGAGTGAATACAGTAATTGAGCCAATAAGACAAGGGTAGGGTGTCTCCGATGCAAAGTTTTTAAGTAATGCAAAATAGGTTTTGTGTTTTTAAATTTCGTCATATCGTTATTCGAAAAATGAACTTCCACGCTCGTAAATCTTCTCTCCTCGGCTTGTGACTTTCACTTATGAAATATGCATCTTAATGAAACTTGCGATCGTAAAAGTTAATAATTTGGCGAGACTAAGAACATTTTTTTGCTGAAACCTAGTTAGTTTCTCCTGAAATGTTTGTCGATAAATCACGTTTATTGCTCCGCGATATTTTAATTTATTCTCTTCCGTGAAAAATCTATAAATTTTCCATAATGGATTTTTGTCATTTCACCAAAATCCATTATTTCTTGAACTACACTCTTGCCCATCTATCGTAAATTTAACGATTGATTATTTTAGAGGCACGGGAGAATTATTTTACTATTTATAGTAGGGGCTTCAAATACGGGTTCTGCTGTCCGCATGCGGCCTCTCAGCTGAAAAACTGCGGCTCTCTCATAACACTTATTCGGCTTTATGTAGGCGGAAGAAATACCGTGTATGAAACAATCATGAAGATAAAAATTGATAGAAGCGATTTAAAAATATTAAATATTTAGGAATTGCTTGATGTGGTTTTTCAACATAAATTCATAAAATTTTAGTCGTATGCTTTTAAAGTTTCAATAAAATGCTTAGGCTCACCATTACGATACACGGCCCAAATTAACAATTTGGCCCCCCATGCAGTTGTAGTTTGGGACACCTGATTTATACGGGATTATCCATGAGGTCCAATTGATTGATGATGTGGGAATTTCAAACCAAAAATGGAAGCACACATTCTGTAAAATTTAATAGATATTCTTTTTTTATCGTCAGTTGATTTCATAACTTTAATGACACCTAACTCCCGTGTAGCTTTGTCCTTCCTCAGCTTTGAATTTTTCATGTATATAGAAAGTATTTTGATCCTGAAAAATTCGTTCTATTTTTAATGAATATGTACGCTTTATGTTTCCCTGAGCGCCAAAATGGGTTTTTTGCAATTCCGTCTTTCTCTTCAGTAGGAAATAAACGGTTCAATAGGCTCTGCGTAAATCTCATATTTATGTAGGATATAGATGAATCATATAGCGCGACAATGGAGGTTAGTTTATTTTTGTCATTTTTCACAAAATATCGGTTTTATCAAAAACGGCTTAAAATGGAATTTATTTAAAATGCATCTAGTTATAGTGTTTTGTCATAAACAAAAGTACTTAAGCTATATTTTCTCAAAAATAGTGTACGGTGTCCAGTGAATTTGTAACTATCGAGTTTTATACCCAGTTACCATTAACAGCAGCAGTATTGTTGCCACGAGTGAAAATATGCATATCCGTATTATTACAACCATTGAAATTATTGTACGGAATAGGATCACACGGATACGAAAAATTTTGCGAAATTTACGTTGCACTGATATTTTGCCGTCCCTCTGTTCTTTCATTCCTCTCATGTCCTCTTCCTTTATTAATTTCTTTAGTTTGTTGAATATGAAACTATTATAGCTGTCTCAGGGTTTAATTCTTATTGAGACCATCTATTCTTAGGAACCAAAAGGTATGACGTCACTATCGTCTGTCAGTCATTGCACCTGGTTTGTTGCCCTTTCACTTATGTTTCAAGAAGCCACTGTGTAGTGACGGCAGACAATCCCACAAGATGCATACGTCTCTTCTTATCGATATTTTTTGCACTTAAAAGTGTCTGTATTGCTTCAGGTTTGTTGGACTTGAAGGTTTTTCCTGGAAGTGTCTATATCGCTTCCAATTTCTTAGTTTTTTATTTAATGTCACTGATATATTGATAACGATTTAATTTTTATGCTTTTTCGTGGAATAATGAAATGGGTTGACAAGGGGAGCATTGAAAGGGGATAAAGCTCCATAAGTTTGTGTCCTGAACAAACAGACATCCTTTTGTCTTTCTCGGACTTGCGACTTTCTGTTGTTTTTCCCATGCTTCTCACGCTCTTCCCCTATCCCCCCTTATCTTTCCCATTCCTTCGGTTCTATTCTATCCTTTAAGTTCCTTACTTTATGCTTCTATATTCCTTTCTTACCCTCTCTTCTTCCATTTGCTTCTTTCTCCATCCTCTCCTATTTTTTCCGCTTCGTTAGATTTTCGGAATGCTGTTATGCAGATTAACTAGTGGGTAACGGATTGAAACCGTGGAGATTTCTCTTAAATATTTGATTATACGTAATTTTTCGTAAAAAATTCGTCGCCGGGAATATGTATCAACTCGCCAAAATGATATAGGACCTCAAACTGAGAAGCGAATCAATAAAAATGGTCGTGGGTCGAAGGGTCGTCGGTCTGGTTCCGTGATAACGAGTTTTCAGGCTCGTATGCATCCCGGAGCATTGATTGCTGCAGATTTCGTCTCATTCTTTGTTATCGTCACTCCGGGAATGTCTCGGTATATTAAAACGAGAACAAAGAAGAAATATTTTGAACAATACATGCTTTTATCCGTTCCTTTAGCCATTTGCCCTCCAATCGAGAGGTTTTTCAAGGAAAAAAGAACCACTAGGCATTCAATATGAGTGTCGATTCTTGACCAGTGAGAAACGTTTTTCCAAATTATGAGATAGAAATGAATCAAACTTATTTATATAATATATAACCATTTGCATACCATATCATTATATTTTTACGATTTTAGTTTATGTATGGGAGCACGGCCATTCGAGAGCATTTTTCGGTAGGTGATTGGGGGTGATTTTAGAAATATATATCCAAAGTTTAACGGTCCACTTCGAATTTTTTATGAGTTATTTTGCAAAAACTTTTTTAAATAACTCATAAATCACGGATATTAAAAAATCCATTTTTAAGAAAAATATCATTTAATTAAACAAATGACAACTTATTAAACAAAAAAAACATTTGTTAAATAATGATTTTCTCTTTGCATTGCCAAACTGATGAGATATATATTTTATTTTATGATCTCTTTTTGCAAAACTTTTATTTTCTCTCTATTTAATAAAACATATTCTTAATGCAAATAAGAATATCATCGTCTCGCAGAAGCATAATAAATGCCAAACTACCGATTCTTTTCCAGCTAGTAATGTTTCTTGGAAAAGCGCCTTTCAAACTTTTATCGTCGATTCTGAAAAGTGGGTTTCTATAAAGATCCTTCAGGATATAAACATAAACATATTTTGCCAGTTGCACTAATCACCTAGTAGGACGTATGTGCCAGAATCAAATTTGAGACGTTTTATTCTAATCGCAAAGTATGAATTAATCGATTGTATGATCCGTAATTATTATTAAAGTAAAATTAGATTTTTATTATGGTTAGTAAAGATATATAATTTTCCAATGTTTGAAGCTCATAGAAAAAAGAACACGTATTACCCATTACTATCGGTGAATCACCACTAATGAAGGCTGCGTTGATTTGCGTACCTAGTGTTCCGAAACATTTATATGGCTAATGGAGAGGCAGAGTTTTTCAATAACGCTATGACCAAAATCTTTCATCAGGAAGTATTTATCGAGCTCACATTAATGTCTTAAACGTAATACCCCAACTATATTTATTCTATAGCCGTAAAATATTCGCAAGAAACAGATGCGCATTTCTAATACAGAGTATCCATCATCAGTGGTGACTTACGGATAATAGGAGTAGTACTGACGAAATGTCTTCATGCAGAGACTCCAAGGTCACGTGAAATGTAGAAACTTATTCTAGATCTTCAACAATGAACTTTATCGTTCATAGTAATAATGGAGTAATGGGTACTCTCTGTAATAAAAATCATTAATTGTTATTATAATTTGGGGACCAGGCGTCCTGACTTACCGGTATTCATCACGGTTTTCATTTCATCCGGTCATGTCCTGGTGCCCCGAAAATCTTTTTCGAGGTACTGTATTTTTTACGAATCATTCGTACAGTTTTAATTGAAATTATCGCATTACAATATCATCTCGGTAAATTGTACTTAAAATATTTGCTCCCACTAATTTCCTGTAGTTTGTAAAATTATCTCAAAATCATAATCTTTGCGATATTCGTTTATATAGCATATAAACGACAAAGCAAAGTTCACATACTGTCTCGCTTTTTCTTTTTCAGAACAAGCTACATCCCGGTTTTGCTTTTTCAGATCATCGTCACAGTTATATTGAAAAAGTTATTTATTTATTACTTATTTCTACTCACGGTAATTAGAAAGGCAAAATTTGTTAGCCCGCAAAAGTCATATCTAACTTTACCGAGTCAAATAGAAAAACGTTTCAAAACCTATTCTCTGACCTTTAACCCTTTTCACGCACACCTCTATCGTTTCCTCAATTCTTTCTCCCTCCCTCCTTCCTTTCTTTCTCTTTCTTCCTCCCTCCCCCTCCCTCGTAACTCGTACCTTCTTCGGCCGACGTGCGTGTCTTTTTCCAGCTCATCGGGAGAATCATCTTCTGTGCGCTCGGTGATGGGCGATTGTTTCTAAGTCACCCGCGCCGATGACTCTCAACAATGGAATCACGATTGGCCAAGTAGCGCTTCGCTCCCGCTCGCCGGCACTCTTTCCTACCTCTCTCCCCAACCCTCTCCCTCCCTCTCCCTCCTCCTGTCCATTCTCCGTCCATCTCTCCCCCTCCTCTCTCTCCCTCCACGGAACGCATGTGTGAGTATATCTGGGAATTCCATCGTGCTCCGGATTGATAATGGTTTTCTTCTCGAGATGGAAGGGGAAAGGAAAGGATAGGTCCTTATCCTCCCAACGTGGATTTCAAAGCACTCACTCCCTGACAAGACAATGGGGTGAGTTCACATCGCTCCCGCTAACACGAGCGAGGGATGTGCTCCGTAACGTTGATCTATTCGTCAGTATGCGGATTTATCACGTGGTCTGCGATGGGATAGTCCGTATGACACCCGGTGAAAAATCTGGGTGCCTTCCCGGTTATGGATTCCTTACGATAAGAGCTCGTCCCGCTCCCATCCCTCAACTCGGAGTGACCAATGGACGTTTAAGACTTTTATTTCCGCTCCCGAAGCGTGATTTATATGCCGGGTTAAATGGGGTTAGATCGAATCATTTCTTGTTTCATTTTCGCCGTTCTTTTGAATTTTTTGTCCGTCGGATCTTCCGAGAATTTTTTCTTTGATCACATTTTATCGCAGGAGTTTGATGTTGCTCAGATTAAACGACCGTTTTATGCGAATACGGCGAACCGGCTAGTTATTTTCGCCTCAGCATTGCATTCGCTTGCTAAAAAATTCTAGTTCGATCTGGCTTCTCCATTAAGAGTTAATTTTCGTATGTGCAAGGGATTTCTCTATGTTAATTTACGAATCAACCGTAATAAATAGTATATTAACGGTTATCATGTTAACGATATTAATATTTCTGATAAAAAGGTATTTTTCCACTCAATCCTCGATTAAACATCGTCACTTGTCTTCACTGATATTGGTTCCATAAAGGAGTGAAGATTAATTTAAATAATTCTGTCATTTAATTGGTTGACGGAAGATTTGTTTACAAACTGCCGTTGGGGCCAAGAATGTACCCAGGGGGAGGGTCCGGTGGGTCCGGATACCCCCCTAGTTTACAGACATTTGTGGAATCTTCGATATCCACGCTACAAACTTGCTACGTTGCCTCTTGCTACGCTGCCACTTGCTGCGTTGAGTTTTGAGAACTAAAAGCGTTATAAAAGTTTATATTATTTGAATAGGACTTTTATTTAATCAATTACTGGATATTGGTTTTCGGCCTCAGACTCTCCCCGAAATAAATTTATGGGTACGTGCATGGTTAGGACTGCTCGATGATGTCCGAAGTGCAAGTGTATAATTATTAATCATCATTATTAATTAATCGCGATGCATTTTGTAAGAACAAGTAATAGAGAATTTGGTAACTGCTCTGTTACTTGTCGCACGATTGTGCGTCAAATTCAAATGCAGCGGTTATAAAAAGAGCGGAGTGCGATAGACAAATGAAGTGCGTCAGAGACTCGCGAACAAATGAATGCGTTGTTCCGCGTCGAATTCAAAATTCTTTTCCCCGTTACTCGGAATGTTAATTGAACGTTTTTTTCGCGCGATTCCGAAATACATCTCGAGCGCGCTTCGTTAAAAAGCCTTCCGATCCGAAACTATCCCCAATAATAATAACGATCGTCTCGCTTTTACACCCTTTCACTAAAATCGAGCGCTTCGGAAACGTTTTTCCCGACGCGGGAGAGAAAAAATAGACGCCTTTTAAGCGCAATCGCTCTTTTTCTTCCTCTCGCGGGCAGCGAGGTTTATTCGTGCAAATTAAGTGGATGATTTGTGGCGTCGGGGGAAAACGGCTGCTTAATTAGCGGTGCCGGGTACCCGCTTGTGCAAATGAAACCTTCTCTCGCTGCGGGGAAAATATCGGAAATACTTTTTCCTCAATTAAATATTGCCCATTGTCTCGAAAGGATCGGGTCGGAGGAAAAAGTAACTCCTTTCTCCCCCACATAGCGTGATCTCGCCACCCGCGTTCTAACATCATCACGCCTCGCCGCGGTGACCGTGTGAATACGTCTCGCGTCTTTTTTCTTCCCGACATGCCCTGGTGTTAAACCGTCGATCGGCCTTCCGAGTCCGAGCGAGGATATGCCCCAATTTATACTCTCGTCCGGGAGGCGAACTGTCGTTACGTTAAATCGAGGGAAAAATCAGATGGTACTGTGTAAATCGAAACGCAACAAAATTAACATACTTTGTTACATTATAAAAACTAAACATCGTCGAATGATATGCAAATACATACGGTAGTTTATTTGTTCGTGGAATGTAGTCGTGATTATTTTTACATTCGATTACAAAGACATTTAATTCATTGTTGATTCTTAACTTGCATATGAAATTTGTAATCTTCTTAAGTTAATTCTGGAAAAAAAACAAAATTGTTCCCACGAACGCTAAATCGTGGTAGGGATTCTATCTAGGGTTCAGAATTATGGTCCTTAAATGTGGATAAAGTAGTAGAGTAAAGCGAGGAGAGACGACGCACATTTCAACAAAAAATCGTAGATTTTAGAATAGATGAGAAATCATGATATCGCTGATAATAATGCATTTTACAGTTATTAGTTATGTTAAGAAAAATAGAAACAGTTTTTTAAAAAGGCATCAAATATTATTTTAAGCGATTTTTAAAAACCCCGTTTTTTGCCATCTCTTCTTTTAGGGTAGGTATGAAGACGCACTATGGGTAGGAGAGATGGCTTATGGGGATATATGTGTTGGTAAACCGTAAAGCAAGATCCACGTAAGATACCACGATTTTTTGTATTTCATATTTATCGCAAAAGTATTGTCATGGGCGTAAATAATAAGTTAAAGAAGTGTAAAAATGAGAGAACTTTTAAAAAATTTGGCCTCCTTGGTTGTTATCGGGGAGGACCGACACAGCTTCCCCAAATTTCATAAAATACACAAAAATAAACAATAATTCAAATTAATAAGACAACAAAAATTTAGAAGACATTGAAAAGTAGTATTCTCTGGAAAACAAAGTAATGAGAATGAAATATAATGAATATTGGTTACAAAAATTGGAAGGTTCAAAGAGAAAACGTAACAAACTTAAGCAATAAAGTGAACTTATTTTTTATTTTCTCTTTTCGTTTCTACCACACAAAGTGCACATATGAGAGAAGATAGAACAGATATCGTGTAACCATCTGCCACACACTTTACACCGGATCCAGTCTGATGTAGACTGTTAAGGTTCAAGGCACTCAACGCATTCACCTACGTTGTAATCTTCATATTGATCATCAGGCAGGAGTATTGGTTCTTTATCATTTTCTGTCGATGACGACTGAAAATCTAAATGCCGTCTTGACCTCTTTCTCTGTTCAACAGTTTTCTTAGACGATCTATTTTGTTCGTTTTTATTGGTTTTCTTATGTTTTACTTTTCGGCTTCTTTTTCTCATGTTTTAAGCATTCCTATAACTCCGACAGCATTTTTTCTTTCTTCTTGCTTTTGTCATCATTCTTCTGTTTGGATACTATTTTTCTTCTTATTTTCTGCGATGTACGCAGAATCAGTAATGTTAGCAGCTGATTGTTTCTGCAAGAAGATACTCTTTATTTGATTATTATACTATCAATAGTTCGTGAGATACGTACATTTATTCAGAAATAGACAAATAATTTAAATACTGCGATTTAAATACGGCAGCCAGACCCTACAGGCGGGATTTAAATCCGGTGGATAAAGGTTAAGTATCTGAGAAAGTAAAACAGCGTCTTCTATCCTCCCTCCGCGAGCGGCCGTCTCTCATAAAAATGTTAGGATTAATGGCGCATCCTTCTCCTTCGGACAAAACATTATTATACTATCTATTATACTATGCCACATGTCCATCTACCCAACTTCATCCATAGATAAGAAGGTTTTCATCATTACCGCGATAAACATGCGAAATCAAAATAATAGAAGTGATATATGAAAATTCAGGCACTTACCATCAACAGCTGTGAATGAAATTCATTTGTAAATCACACAAAAAACTGCACATTAAAGAATAAATTTTCCAACGTGTATTTTCTCCTTCACTGTTCACACTGCACTGACCGCCATTGCTGCCCCTTGTCTATGACTATGGAAACTAGAGACGCGTCATTTCTCCTATCCCTGTCATCTCTCCTCGCTTAACCCTATATCGAGAAAAATATTAAGTCGGGAAAATATTACATTATATATAGTATATAATATATATAGTTCATTGGCCGGAACCACATAAAGGTAGTAATACTAAATGCGGGGTAACATTAAATATAGGGAAACCTTAAATTAGGATTCCACTCTCCTCTTTTGTGTTTAGAATGCGCTCTTCTCAAATGCGTAGATCAAGCGTCCGAGTCCGTGCGACGATATGTAAAAAAGGCTAGGCATCTGATGGATCTCTCGCCTTATTCCATAGCATACTTAAATAAGCTCGGAAACTATGGATCGTTTGTTTATATATCCCAATCTCGTACTTCCCCTGTGGATTTTTCTACTTAGGGTGGAAGATAGAACGCCTGACAGGTGATGGACATGAGCAGTGAAAGAAAAAATTTGTGTGAATATATTTGTGAGCGTGTATACACGATAGTTTGTAGTCACAAAATGTCCTATTCACAATCTGCCTCGCAATTAAGAATAATGTATTTACTCGAATCTGCCATAGCGAAACATTACAAAACTTATCATATGTTTATTTTATTTCATGATACATGCAATAATTTCGATTTTTAAGGACTCAACATTTTCCAATTTATATCACTTGAAAATACTTGTTTCTATTTGTAGGCGTTGGGAAGTTTTAATTCGATATTTAAACGTAGCTGATCGTCTGCTATTAACAAAGCATATGTATATTCCCTGTGGTTATTGGATAGGTACCAGTACTTTCTAAGTAAAATCTAAGGCAATGGTTGACGACTAATAAATAGCATTATGGGTGTTATTCACTTTTCCATGAATAGTTCATGGACTTTTTCTTTTTAAATTTTTTATTACTTTCTCCATATAGGTACGAAGTATAGAGAAAGTATGGTTTTCATGAAAAAATCGAATTCGAGATTTCAACGTAAATAGATGTTTAAGGTAACATGAACACGTTTTGACTATTTTCTCGATGATGTCTGTGGGTGTGTCTGTTACGGGAATTTTGTAACTATTGTGTAGTTTGATTACACATAAGCAGTGGCGGCTCGTAGCTAAAATTAGTGGGGGTGCTGCTCCAGAAAATTTGTAGCCTTTGTTTTAAAATTGTGTAAAAGGAAAAAAACATGTATAAAAAGAAAATTTATTCAGGAACTTGATAAAATCTTAACAAAAAAACCAAACATTTTTTACTTAGAATATCTGGAAGCAGAATAATAATCTAATTCTACACTCTTCTACATTTTATCACATTCAAGAGTATGGTACACGGTTTTTAAGGACAACACACTCTGAGTAAAAAAAAACTTCCTTCCACCATCACGCCAGAGAAGTCAAAATAGAAGTCAAAGAAGAAATCAAGAGAGAAGTCAAGGAAGAAGTCAAGGAAGAAGTCATAATAGAAGTCAAAATAGAAGTCAAGGGAGATGTCAAGAGAGAAGTCAAGGGAGAAGTCAAGGAAGAAGTCAAAATGGAAGTCAAAAGAGAAGTCAAGGGAGAAGTCAAGATAGAAGTCAAGGGAGAAGTCAAGATAGAAGTCAAGAGAGAAGTCAAGAGGGAAGTCAAGAGAGAAGTCAAGAGGGAAGTCAAGAGGGAAGTCAAGAGAGAAGTCAAGGAAGAAGTCAAAAGATAAGTCAAGGGAGAAGTCAAGAGAGAAGTCAAGAGAGAAGTCAAGAGAGAAGTCAAGAGAGAAGTCAAGGGAGAAGTCAAAAGAGAAGTCAAAAGAGTAGTCGAGAGAGAAGTCAAGAGAGAAGTCAAGAGAGAAGTCAAGATAGAAGTCAAGAGAGAAGTCAAGAGAGAAGTCAAGGAAGAAGTCAAAATAGAAGTCAAGGGAGAAGTCAAGAGAGAAGTCAAGGAAGAAGTCAAAATAGAAGTCAAAAGAGAAGTCAAGGGTGAAGTCAAAAGATAAGTCAAGGGAGAAGTCAAGAGAGAAGTCAAGAGAGAAGACAAGAGCAGTGGCGGCTCGTAGCTAAAATTAGTGGGGGTGCTGCTCACAACAGTCAAACACCACGTCGCTGGCACTGTGAAGCGCACAGTTCCATACAAAGATTTTTGTATCTTTTTCATAAACTGGGAGATGGCTACTGAAGTACTGACATTAAGCTTAAGGAATATATATTTTACTACAAAAATAAAGAAATAATTAAAGAAAAAAGGACTCATTATATTAAATGTTATCGATAATATCAAGTGGAAATAGGGAGTGCTGCAGTTCCGCAGTGCCTATACACGAGCCGCCACTGCACATAAGCTACTGCTGATGAGAGTATTGCTTTCGAAATACGTATTTAGTACGTTTACCTCAATATTAGAGATCTTGTGTGCGTGTAATCGAGTGTTTGTGTGCGTGATTGCTTCGTCTGATAGGTCCCTGTCCTTACCGGACGGCACATAAACCTACAGGCAACCGTGTGCGATACTAGGTCCCTGGCGCGGTTTAATTTCCCGTAAACCTAGTATTATTTCCCCCTTTTTTCCTTTAATTTCCCCTTACCTCTTGGTGTGCATGTGTGCGCGTGTTCGTGGTTACCTAGTAGGTCCCTGTCGCGGTCGTACAGACTCACAAACCTTCTATCAACGGTGTGATTTTCGGATCCCTGACGCAGATTAATCTCTCGCAAACCCTGCTCCTTTTTATCCTTTTTCCATATTTAGGATTAGTGCTTGTGCGATTGAGTGAGTGAATGTGACTTTAGGTCCCTGGCGTGGAATAACACACCCTCCATCTGTAACTTTGTATTTTTAATTTTTTTTTACTTTTCACCTCCTTTCTTCCCCTTTTTTCCTGTGTCTCTACTTTTTTAACTTTGCGGTTAAGGAGTTAGATTTCTCATTTAGCATATAATGCATTGTTTAAGAGATATTTTTAAAACTAATTTTTTAGCTGCCACCGCCACGCCACCTACCGGCGACTATTGTAAACATTTTACGCTTACGTTAGTTACGTCTTAGTAACGCTCCTTTTTATTTTCTTAATTGTTGGAGCTACGTGGCTATATCCAATATCAGAAGGCTACGGTTTGAATTTGTGTTCTTTGTAAAGTCTAAATTTTTCTCGCAGTTGCTTAAAATAAGTACGTATTATCATATAAACTATTTGGAATTTTAAAAATATTACAGGTGTGTGGTGGCCACATCAGTTTTTACTTTCTCCATATACGAATTATAGAGAAAGTATTGTTTTCATGAATAAAATCGAATTCGAGATTTCAACGGAAATACATGTTTTAAGGTCCCCTGAACACGTTTTGACTATTTTCTCGATTATGTCTGTGTGTCTGTCTGTATGTGATAGATTTTTGTGGGCGCTCTACCTCAAAAACTATTAATCAGGTCAACGCAAAATTTTATATTTAACATTTTTATAAAAGTTAGAAGGTCTGATTAGTTTTTGGTAAAATTCGATCGACCGGAAGTGGGTGTTTACTCTTGTCACATCCGTTATTTTGAAATATTTGATAAATGTAAAAATGTATTGGAATAAAAGTTGTAGGAAATTTCATTTACTACAACCTTTGTTTGATACATTTTTTCATATAATTCATTGTTTAAGAGATATCCTATATTTTTAGCTGCCACCACCACGCCACCTACCGAAGACTATTCATAACAATTGACGCTTAGTAACGTCTTATTAACGCTCCTTTTTCTTTTCTTAATTGTCAACCAGAAGTAAATATTGACAACGATCCCAGAGCTAACAACATGTAATTTGCCGTATAAATATTGAGAAAGTCATGTGTTGCCCACCTCCGTTTATTTTGAGATGTTTTTATGGTTGTGTTATTGAAGTTCATATCATATTCGAGTTATCTAGATGTCATTATCAGCATCACTCGCACTTTCTCACCCTCTCGTCACGGACTTCTGAGATAATCTCGGACGGAATTAATTTTTAGGTCATCTTAGGCTCCTTTGTTTTGGAATGAAAAACAAATGCGACCTCGAGCGTATTTATTTGTTTGTTGATGCAACGAACCAGAGATAAGGAAAAGGTCGAGGGAAGGGCGAAGATTCATTATACGAGCATCACTTTGCCTTATTAACCCGAGAGTTAATGTCATCATGGTTACGTTTTCATCGCGCAGCATTTTTACACAACGTCTCTGAGGAGCGCGGACTGTATACGCCCGAGTTTCGCGTAAATAACTTCCGATCCCATTCTTCTCTAATTTTTCACGCCTCGAATCACCTATATTGCAGAGAGAGGAAAAGGAGTTAGAAAGAGGGCTTAGAAGACCGAGAAATAATGGCGGGAGATGGAGCGAAGTGGAGAAAATCTAAGTGAGAAAAAGGCAAATGCTGACAGAGGAAGACGTACTGAGGGAAAGACGCGGAGGGAGGTTGGATTGGAATGGGAGAGAGGGAATAGGCGATGGTTGGAAAGGTCGGAAGAGTGACGAAGGGAAGAAGACGGAGATTCAAATGCATGCAAGTTGCTCTTTGGAACTGGGAAATCTTAATAGTCAAACAGGAATGACTTCGGAATTACTTGACCGAACTTCTCTAGGGGGATTACCTATGCCGATTACAAAGCCGACATTGTCTGCTCACAAGTGAATCGTAAAATCATAAGTTTTTACCAATATAAATATTCGTAAACTTAATAGTTTTCACTGGAATCCGCGAACGCCATTCTCTCATAATAGGAATACTTTCATAATCTCCGAATCTAGTGGTAGGTACTAATAACTTTCGCGATGTATTACTCTCCCAAGACGGTGGAGATACTGGGTTAATATCTATTCTCAATTACATGCCGTCTAACTAACGAATTCTCCCTGACTAAGAATGCTCGTCGCCGACGAAGCGTGAGAGAACCCGGCGGAGGATGAGGTGGCTTTTCTTACCCCTCCCCTCATTCCCCATCGAAGATAACACGGAAGTGATGACTCTTCCTACGATTTGCTCGAAATCCGCTTATGCTTTCCCCCCTCCGTGTCCCCGGAGACCGCCCTCCGAGGCCTATTCATGAAGCCTCCAGTCGAAAGACTACATTCCTGATCCTAATACATCTCAACCTCACCTCCTACCCTCTCCTTCTTCCCTTACTATCCTCAAAACCTTCTTGGGCCGTGCCTCACTCCTCCGGTCGACCTCCCCACCGACCCCCTCCTCTCCCTAGACTAAGACTGCATTCCCGCCACGCCTCCTTTATGATTCGGTCTACGAGCGGGTTCGACGGGGCATTTGAATCCAAAGTAAACTTCGTTACGTCTTTCGGGGAAGGTGTTGACGGATAAGGGAGGCGGGGGGTGGGAGATGGGCGAAGCGGAAGGTTGCGAGAGAGGGACCCAGAGGAAGCTAGCGGTGCACTTTCCAAGACGCTCGAATCCCTCGCCTCACCCATCCCCGGCGTGCCATTCGCCTTCCCGCTCCTTCCCCTCCCCTATTCCGCACCTTATGCTCCAGATCGGTGCGGGGCAGTTGGCAGCCGTCGCCGCGGGAGGCCTTGCTCGGAATAAGCAATCCAGCATTCAATTCGATTTGCTCTCATCGGATCTCTCGGAGACCTCACTATGAATATTCCACGGTTGACTTTGGCCAAGGAGTCGGCTTTAGGTAGGGTGAGAGAGAGAGAGAGAGAGAGAGAGAGAGAGATCTTTTTTACGTTTTTTTGTTTCTCCATAGTGAGGGAGCTGGGCGGGGAGAGGGGCGGAGAGAACGCGGAGGTCTAACACGCCGGAGATTTCAGATTGGATGAAAGAGGTATAAGCGGAATCCCTCCGAGCACTCGGGTGAGAATTGAGATATAGGCTCCGTCTTCATGAGAGGCCGCGCGATATCTCGCTATCCGCCTCACAGAGGAAGGCGGGGGAGCCATTGGGGTAGGGAAGCGAAATTACGGCCTGCGGTGGCATGGATAATTCCACATGCGGAGGTTTCCGTTTCGAAACGTCTCGGACGTATGCTACAATGTAGTCTACGAATTCGTTCTTGGTCGCAGATCACGACGCTAAGGCCCGATTAGTTCCGCGGGAGGCGGATCTTTTTTGTTTTTATCGGCAATCATGAGATAGACAAAGAGGGAGGGAGGAAGGAGAAGTATCAAGAGGAGGTATTGATGGGAGGGAAAGAGTTAGATGGAGAAAGAGATAGGGCAAGAGAAAAAGGGATAGAGGAAGGTGGAAGAGAGCTTGGAAGAGGAGGTAGAAAGAGGAAGGAAAGGAATGGGAGAGTGAGGGGGAGAGAAAGGAAGAGAGAGGGAGAAAGAGTAAGAAAAGGAGAGGGTGGAGATGGAGGGGGATAGAGGGAGGGAGAGGTGGAGGAGAAGTAGGGAGTGGGAAAAAAAAACACTTAACAGCGACGCGGGTTACTAAGCGGGCGGAATGCCTCCCGCGACTGCCAACGACATGTGCCGAGTGGGGTGGAAGGCACGGATAGGGAGTTATATTCTTCACCCACGCCGCCGACCCACCGATCTCCTGACGTGTACTGATCTCTCCCTGCCCGAGCCACGGCCGTGAGTTACGCCCGCAAAACGCACGTCTTAGGGCGTGCCGTTAGATGTCTCGGGCATTTGCTCGCTACGCGACCTGCCAGCTTCCAGTCACATTTCCCATCCTTTTGTTTTTGTACGGATCGCCCGTTATGGTATCTCTGGTTTTATGGTGCGATAATTCATGCGAGCCTCTCTTAGAAAGGGGGGAAGCGCGTCTCGACCGTTTGACGTTCGGAGGTGGATCGGATGCATATTCATTTTCTCTGTTATCGGCTGCTACCGGAGAACCCCGAGGGACATTCTCGGACTTTATTACGGCGTCCGCGGTGGGAGAGATCGGTGGGAGTCGTCTCTCTCTCTCCCTCTCCCTCCCTCTCTCTCTCTCCCTCCCGCCCTTTCTCCCTCCCGCCCTTTCTCCCTCCCTCCCGCCCTCTCTCCCTCCCTCTCTCTCCCTCCCTCTCTCCCTCCCTCTCTCTCCCTCCCTCTATCTCTCCCCCTCCCTCTATCTCTCCCCCTCCCTCTCTCTCCCTCCCCCCCTCTCTCTCCCTCCCCCCTCTCTCTCTCTCCCTTCCTCCCTCCCTCTCTCTCTCTCCAATCAATCTCGCCCTCTCCCTCTCTCTCGCCCTCTCCCTCTCTCTCCTCTCTCTCCCTCTCTCTTTCCCTCTCTCCCTCCCTCTCTCTTTCCCTCTCTCCCTTCTCTCTCCCCCTCTCTCTCCCTCCCTCTCTCTCCCTCCCTCTCTCTCTCCCTCTCCCTCTCTTTCTCCCTCTCTCTCTCCCTCTCTCTCTCCCTCTCTCCCTCCCTCCCCCTCCCCCTCTCTCTCTGTCCCTCTCTCTTTCCCTCTCTTTCTTCATCTCCTTTCTCCTCCATTTCCCTCGAGAAAGTCCGCGGGCCACGTAATCAATTCATCCGATTGGGCGTTTTGTTTTATATTAATAGGCGTATATAAGTGTACATACGGTTACGTATGTAATTTTAATCTCCTCTCGGGGGGTTTTGGGCGATGAGTTAGGCGTGGTCGCTCACCGATCCGATAAAGATCCCAAATCAATTACCTTCCGCCTCGCATGCATTCGACGTGGTAATAAGTTAAATTTTAATGATGAGGAGTAAGGTCGGCCACTTGATCGTTTCTTCCTCTTATGGATGCTTCTCTGCCCCCAGGGGCTGCCGGTGTGGCCCCCTTGCCCCTCCTCTTCTCGACCCCTCCCCCACGTCTCGGTCGCGCGGGTCGCTAGTTCCTTTTCGAGCCAACGTCTTGTGACTAGGATGAAGTCATTATGTGGGAGATAGTTGCCGACAGCCGTGTAACGTTCTTCTCGCCTGTCTCGATGTGCTCAATACTCCCCTTAAGACCAGCCGCTGTGCCCCGGGCGTTTCTTCTCGTGGCCTCCGTGACGCATCGGTGGGCCGCGGGCAATTTTACTAGCGGGCATCGTGGCCCAGCTGTGGAAAGCGACGCCTATGCTTTTTATAGTCTTCGCTCTGGCAGACGGCTTTTAAAATATATTTGAAATTTTTTTACGGCCACAAAAAGCAATTGGCGCACGCACCAACGAAAAATCTTAAGGCGTGTTTACATCTGCGATATGTCGCGCGACAAGTCCCAACATCTGTATAGCACGTTCGCGGCTGCGTGACTCGCCGCTGTCACGGGCATTTCCTCTTCCGGCCGCCGCGACTCACCGGTGGGTCGCGGGTAATTTTACTTGTCAACATCGTGACCCAGATTTGGAAACCACACGCATGCTTTTACAGTCTTCACTCTAGCAGACAGTCTGTTACAAATAATTTGAATTATTAAGGCCAAAAAAGAGTTGCAGACGCACCAACGGTTAATCTTAAGGTGAGTTTACACCTGTGATATATCGCTCGAAAAGTCGCAAAATTTGTCGACAGATTTATCATGGATATATCCACGATAAGTCGCTGGACAAATTTTGCGACTTGTTGTGTATCCTTCCAGCATTTACACTTGACGACTCTTAGCGAATAAATTTAGTAATGACAATGGATTTGGACGAAGTCCCTAGTCCCTCCGACATAAATTTTTCCAGTAGTTTAATTCTAGCCTGCAGCCTACGTTCCTCTAACGATGTCCATTTCAGATTTTCTATTAATGATGTTACGCTTTGTTTACTATCGTAATTCCTCTTTACAAATCTAGCTGCCCTGCGCTGAACCTTTTCTATCTCGTTAGTGAGTCCCTTTTCGTAAGGATCCCACACAGCTGAAGCATATTCGACCTGCGGTCGAACCAAGGATAAATAACATAATTCTTTCACTTTTTCTGAGCTATTTCGAACTATTCTCCCTATAAAGGCCAGCTTTTTGTTAGCGGCACCTATCAATCGGCGAATGTGGGTGTCCCACGAGAGATCACGATGGATCGTGACTCCGAGGTATTTAATCGAGTCTGAAACTGGAATCTCTATTTCGTCCAACGATTAATTATTATCCACGGAGTGGTGACGACAAAGCATAAAGAATACACAGCACGCATCGAAATAGACAGTATCTGCGGCTCAAATGCATTCGCGGACGATTTATGTCTTTGGCGAGATTCTGATAAAATTTTTAATATTTCCGAATTTTTTATCAATATTTTTTAGCGGAAGTGCGGAGTATATGGCCAGCTCGATGTTTGGTTTGGAAAATTTTCAGGTTTTTCTTTTGATTATTCTAACGCATTAAATTCCTCAAAATCTGCTGTTAAATAACTTTAATTAGATTGTTTTGATAGCTCAAATAAGTAACCATTTCTCGTTCCTTACTTTTTCATATCAGTTAGTTTTAAGAATTTCATAAAACTCGCAGGCTTTGGCTTTCACCTGCTGTGGCGATATATGTTCTATTTAGCATATAAAAGCTGGAATGAAATAGAAGAAGAACTGAGTACACTTATCAGATATAAAGTAAAAGTCACCAAATGTGCTCATGAAAATTGTGAGAACATAATCGACTTATTTGAATGCACAGACAGATAACTATAACAAAGAGGATCTTAAGTATACGAAAATGATTTGTTTTACCTCCCTTGAAGTTACAGTTTATCTAAACATTGAAGTCGGTACTCGATATCTCGAACCATAACTATCTGTTAACCCTATAGGGTCGATAAGACCCCACGCGAAATTGAAAAATGCATTGAGGCGTTTGTTGCTTACAATATCTGCCTTAAACTCTTGAGTGAGTGCACACTTCGTTTCTCTCTTTTCTATCACAGATGGACTTCGAGCAACGCATGGTTTTACTTGCTGTCGGTATAATTTAATTATTGAGATATTTTTATTATTCCGTTTTTCAATCTGTTATGTTTTTAAAGTTTAAACAGTGGAACTTTAAGTCAACGTATAGGAGTGGTAAAGGGGAAAAAATATCCCCGAGTAATTGAAAATTGGGAACACTTTTGAGTTGTAGATGTTTTGCTGCGATTGAATTAGTGATGAATAATTTCTCTGCCAAAAATTTGAATACTTATAAATCAGATGTTCAAACCAAGCATATTGAGTCATTTTAAAAAATAGCTTAGTAAAAAGATTTTGCATTCGGATAATTGGCGTAATTAATTCCTATAGACATGAGATGGTCAGGTAAACCATACAGGCTTTCATAGTGCAAAGTAGCTGCCCTCCGTTGTAACTCACCAACATTTTCTTATAATAATCATATTTTATTTGTGAAAATATGAAATTATTAGGATTTTTAAGGTTGAATTTCGTGTTAAACTGGAAACTAGTGTATCGTTATTCAATTGTTTTTAGGCGTAATGGTCTTCTTCAGTCTGTTACTCGGCAGTAATTTCTTTTGGACTGTCCTGTGGTTTACATGAATCCGTCAAGGATATTATCTTCAATGCTATTCCATTTCTAATAGAGTAACTTCCGATGAGTTCTGAAAGGTATCCTCATTAGTAATCTGTCCGCGGGTAGGTTAATGGCTGTAGGTTAAGGCGTTTTTCCATCGATGACCTTCTATTCATATCCTTCTCCATTTCCTGTAAACTGTCTAATAGCTGAATCCTTTCTCTTTCTCATTCAGATTTTCCTTCCAAGGAAATATTCTATCCAGTTGGCCTTCCTCCTTCTTATCGTGTATATTATCATACTTTTTCTTATCTATTCAGTAATAAGTCCTCATTCCTTGGTTTATATATCCATTTTCCCTGTAATGCATATAATTTTCCTAAATCTTACACGTCTCCACCTCGCTCGGGCGATTCTCCAAACTTTGCTTTCGTCAACTTCTTTCAAAACTCTTTATTTATTTTATCTTTTAGCAGAAATCTTTTTTTCTGATGAGGGTGGTTTTTTCGATTCATGTTCTGATTTCCTTTTCGCCTTTTTCATCACTTTACGTAATGTTTTTCAGGTCTTGAAACACTTTTTCTAGCGACTTGATCAATCAAAAATTTCAACTCATCTTTGTATCTATAATGTAATAACATACGAAGGGCACAAAATTATCCATTTGACCAATTAAATTTTGGTTTTTCATCTTTGGGCTGTCAAAATTCTATGACAGGCATTTCACCGTAAAAGTCGTGCCCCACAAATGTAATAAAATGATATCTAGTAGGTAATGGGCAGGGGATATTCAAACTAATCTGGAAACTGTCCATATATATGTCATATATATATTTATATAAAAAGTATATTTTATGCTCGCGCAGCTTTCTGAACCTAGCAGAGCTATCCATTTAAATGGCTTCATAAGGTCTCGAAACGTCTTGTTTTGATTATATTCAGCCATAGTGCGTTCATAACCATTTTTTCCTGTCTTATGAATAAGATATCTCCGAAAGAAAACAAGCGCTCCGCTCGTTTATTTTTATTTTTTACTGCGTACAATTTTTCCCGGAGAGAATTTCGAATGTGCATCTCCATTCCTTATAGGATTTTATTTTTTTTACCCACCGTCCTACTCCCGTTAATTACGTAACATCCATTTCTGGAACGACACCCTTTAGCCAGGCGAACGATAGAGAAAAGAGAGTTACGGAACGGGATAAAGAAGAAAGATGATTTGCAATCCGAGGTCTGGAAGTGTTTCCGGTCACTTGAATCGTTTTCCCTTTTTGCTTTTATTCCCGGATCCGGGATTTGCGTGAAGAGGGAGGAATCTGATATAAAATGGATCGATGGATGGGGTAACGGAATGGCTTACTTGCATCGGCGCCGCATATCTCAGATGGCATAACCTCCCTCCCTCCCTCCACCATTCTCCACCTCCCTCCTCCTTCCTTCTCTCTTACTAAATCTCACCCGGAATAAGCATCGGACTCCCTCCCCCTCCACCCCCACCCGGTTCCTCATCCGCTCCGCCCCCCACCTCCCGCCCCTCTCCAAATCCCCGCCTCGCGCTCTCCTTCTTAAAAAGGGATAGGCGATTACTTGCCTATGTCCTCCGACCTAGCATCTCTCTCTCTCTCTCTACTCTTCTTCTTCTTCCTACCGCGTCGAAAAAGTGATTGGTGGGATCTTTCTCCCGAAGGACACTCGGGATTGAGAGCATATTTGTCATCCTTTACCACGCCCTCATCTGCGTAATGGCATAGGAGAACATTCAATTTTGATCAAGGAGTTCTTTTTTCGGGAGAACAAAAAGGCGTCGATACTCTAAAAGGGGGAGAAAACGTTTTCTTTCGGGAGTGGAGTGAAAGAGGGAGTGAGTGGGTTAGAGCGGCTATTTCTCTCGCTGTCGCTTTATTTCTTCTTCTTCGGATAACGAACTCTTTTCTCGTCTGTCTTTTGCGCCTCCGGGAGATAAAAATGACTGGGATATCCATCCGTTTATTCGAAAGCGGGACATTATTTAACTGATGGCGCGCTTCTGTTGCAAGAAATCTCCTTTTTCGAAGGATGGATGCGGAAGTAAAGGGAAAATGACCGCTATGCTAATACGCTTTTATTTATTTCTCTTTCCTCTTTCTCTCTCTCTCTCTCACTGTGGGTCCCGGACTTTCCGTTTGGGAATGTATAAGAGGGACGACGCGTTTTATTTATTTCCCGACGACGCGAACGGATGGTGAAAATTCGGAAAACAATAATTAGTTCGGCGTATGAAGGATGCTGCGGCTGAATCGAAGTTGATTATTATGAGAAAGAGAAGGACGTCGGCCGTAAGAATTGCGTCCATTTTCCATCGCGCGTTATAAAGCAAAGAGCGATTGTACGATTTACGGCCGCTTACGGCAGAGTTTTCCTAAAAACTGAGGAGATTCTTACGTTATTTTTACTTAACAGGAGTATCGTTTTAGTTGTATACGGGATTCCCTCGTCGGTTTTTGGATTAAAGGGATGAGTTATAGCCCCGCTAAGTCCATTTAAAGAATTCACTCTCTTGAAAACGTCGACAGTTCAGAGGAAAATATGAAATTCATTTGATGAATAGGTTAGGAATTTAAACTAAGTTTTATCGGGATTAATTCTCAAATAAGGCACAATTCTTTTTATAGGTAATATTGTCTGTTAAATGGTCGTAAAACACAATTAAAAAACTTTTACTGATGTCACATACAGAAAAGCGCTCTACCGATTTCTACGGTTGATCGTCCTCATCATCTGTATCTGCAAATTTTATTTAATTTGTTTTATTTTATTGTTTCCCATACAATATTACTCACAATTAGTTGCCATTGATTACAAGGTTCCAGAAAGTCACGACTTCTTCATTATATGCTATAATTCTTTTGTCACATTTATCGCTCAGAATACTGCCACTTCGCTTTAATTTATAAAATGATGTCGTAAAAATGTAAAAGTGAAAAGGGCCTTCGAGTTTTTCGTCGCTATGATTGCAGATGGAGTATTAAAACGTTAAATTACTCGATTAAAACATTTCACAGTTTTCGTGCGCTGATGAATGTGGCGCTGTGTCGGGGTGCGAAGAGGAGTCTCGAACGATGCATTAATTGACTTAATGGTCGGATATGTCACTCAAATGAATTAAAAGGAATTCGGATGAAATTAAAGCCTACACGGACAGTCTGAGTATAATTGCCTGTCATTTTTAATATTCAGCCTCACGGACTGGCACGTTTCGGAGATTGTTTGTAGAGCAATTGTTTTGTGCACATTATGGAATTGGAACGAACTGATTAGGATTTCCAGGAACAAGATCGAGTTTATTTATATGTATAGAGCAAACGTTTACATAAAAACGGAGTCTGTTTAATTCTAGTTAAATATAAAAATTCCTATATCTTATTAAAGAATTTAACCGTGAAATCTGTTGGAAATGTCGAATGCTATAATTTATGTTATTTACATTTTATGGCATCATCTCAAGAAATTTGTTTGCCTTTACGGTAATCTTTTGTGAATGGAGAGTTTTAATCGCTCAACGTTTGGCATGTACTTGCATTGCTAAGCTATAATGAAGCTAACGCATTTTCCGTTGAAATGATTGAATTGTTATCTTTTGATAGAAAAAATAGGAAAAGTACATGCTCATAAATAAACATAGACGTTTCCTAATTTGCTTTGAAATCTTATCGGACTAACTCCACTTTTCAAGGTAAAACGAAAAAATAAGGGGCAGAACCAGTCTTATTTGTCAATTTTAAAGAGTGAGACAGGACATAAAACGCGAAGTAATTAAATATTAACGCCACCGTCTGCTTTTTATGCGGTCAAAAAAGGAATATCGGTAAGCTTGGATTCAACCGTGTTCTTTTTTTAGGTAGACCTCGGAAAGAAAAGGCCGGCCCACCTCCCAATCTTGCGTTAAATGGCTACGCGACGCCCACCGCGCCACACCACGCCACTCCGCGCCACGCCACTCCGCGCCAAAGGGGAACGTTGGGTCCTAATATCCGAGGCTCTAATTTCACTTTCGCCCGTCTATTAGCCCTCTCCTCCCACCGTCTATTTCCTTTGGAACCGTGGCCCAATCCTTCCGCGTGCTAGAGCACATCCATGGGGAGGTGGGTGGGGTGTGGGAGGAGCAGGGGGGAGAAGTAGGGTGGGGGGAGGACGGGTGGGCAATGCCCGTTTTCTGTTCCAGGTGAGAATTTATGGCATTCATATTTCAGGGGACGGGAGAGTTCCACGTGACACGAGATGGAGAAAAGGAGTCGGGGTGTATGGCAAAGGAGATCGGATGGGAGGGATGGGGAGGAGAGAGTAGGAGGGGGAGGGAAAAGGCGGAGGGAGGGTCCTGGAGGAGGGGGTCTCATTGTGACACCAGCGACATAGCGGTGCCACGAGGCCATTGTGTAGCGTTAAGGTCACATTCCATCTTCCTCCCACTCCTTTTTCCTCCCCTACGCCACTCTTTCTCTCCTAACATCCCATTCCCACCTCCGCGACCAGCGTCTCTCCTCTCCACGACCCACCTCCCCTCCCTCTCCTCCCTCCCTCCCCTCTCTCTCTTCCATTCTCTCCCTTTTTCATTCCCTCCCTTTCCTTCCACGCTCATCTTTTCCAATACTACTCCTTTTGATCCTCCTTCTCCTCCCTCCCATCACAACCTCCATATTTCCTCCCTCTCTCACTTTCAATTCCCTACCACCCTCTCTCTCACTTCCATCCCTCTTCCTCTGTCTTCTCCCCTGCTTACTCTTCCTCCCTCTCTCTCTCTTTCTCCTCACCACATACCTCCCCCTTTTCGCCTCCCACGCTCAATATAGCGAACCAGACGCTCCTATATAAGACATCTCAGTTTCTACCCTCTCCCCCTTTCCCTTTCTTCCATCCCTCTTCTCTATCTTTCTCCCTCTCCCCCCTCTCCCTCTCCCCTCTTCCCTATCCCCTCTTCCCTATCCCCCTTCCCTATCCCCTCTTCCCCCATTCCCCTTCACACACACTCACATATATAAGGTTAATGGGGTGTAATGATGTTTTTTTAGTCTTTTTCCCCCTTGGAGAAGTCGCCGTCTTCGACACATAAGGTCTTTTCCCTGGGTCTCTTCTACTCTTCCTATCTCCTTTTCTATCCTTGCTCTTTCTCTTCTCATTCTTCCCTTCTCTTTTCGCGTTGCTTCTTCGTCGCTCTCGCATTGCTTCAGGCTCAAATTACTTTTTTTAAAGGCTGTTTTATTTCGATCTTCAATTTCGTCTAGTGAATTTTATGTTTTTTCTTAAAATATTCCACGCGCGTCCTAAAATCTGTGAAATAAAACATCTTCAACGAGGTTAATGGCGTACAACTTCGTACAAATTCCACTATATATACGCGATAACTACGCCACCGTGGTTCCGGATTCATATGACGAGTCTGGGAGTCAAAAACCTTTAATGCGCAAACCAAATGTGATACAATTTACTACAAATTTCAGTATCCAAAAATAGTTACACTACTATGGTTAGTACTCGTAGAGTCATCATATGAAATCTAAACCGTGGTGTTGTAGTTATTTTTGGATATTGAAATTTGTACGAAGTTTTACAACATTTGTTTTGCGCATTAAAATTAGTTTTTGTAAGCGCAACGCAAAGCAGTCTATGATAGATTTCATACGAAAATCTATAAATCGAACGTTCATTTCTAAGAATTTTGATAACTCGAATTCCTGTCTAGACCAAGATTTTTGATCGCTCCGTCGAGATTTCAATATTTTTATGAAAGCTCTCACTCGTCGCATAGCCTTTTTATATTTGTGATTCTATATTACTGGATTCTTTACTCTATCCCGCGTCTCGAGTTTTGAGGAGTTTGACAGCATTTCGCCGGCGACTGCAGAAAAGCAAAGGAGATTAAGGAGATCAAGCGCGTAAAGAAATCTCATAGCACAGACACGGTATATAACGCATTTCTCCGCTCAACGCAAAGACAACATTAAAAAAGAAATGCCGTTAACGCTTTCTGCAGGCGTGATAAAAGAGCTAATTTTCATTACCACGCACGACACGGTAAAGATGTAAATTACAGTCTCGAATATTTTTGCTGGGTATTTTTTTATTCTATTTTTCTTTCCTCCGAATGTTGTGTCCGCTTTACCCGAAAGAGAAACTATTTCCGGTAAAGTACATTTCGGTGGCTCCGTTCTGCTATTCTCTCTCCAGAGCCGTATCTCCTCCTCTCTCCCGCTTTTCCGGTCGCCAAAGATTTATCCATCTCTTTTATTCTTTCTCTTGTTTTGCTGCAACGCTTTCTCCAGTCTACCACGTGATCGGGGTTTTATATTCATAGCGAGCCGTGATTGAAATACAATGGATTTCATTTTATTTAAAGGTTTTGTGGGAGAGGAATTTGCGATTTTGTAACTTTGTAGAGTTTTGTAATTCAAATTACGTTTCTTATTCTGTATAAACATATTTTCTCTCTCTCTCTCTCTCTCTCTCTCTCTTTTTCATTGTTGGAATAGCAATAAGGATTGAATCGATATATGCTCTATCTAAAACGGTTGGTTATTCTCATGGATCGCGTGTCTTAGAGGATTTCGTCGAGGATTGCATATAATACTGTCAAATGCTTGGTTATAAAACGTAAACTTAATACAAACTTATTGCATTTTTATCGTTTCCGCAAATTAAGGACGCTTTGTTGACATCCGGATCGGGTAGATTAGCTCATTTGTTCATTTCTCTATATCGACAGCGACGTATCAACTCATTCGTTGCTCGGGTTTGCAGTAACTTATAATGATTACCAAGAAACTTCGTTGTAATTTTCCTCTTTATGATAAAGTAATGATATGAAATGGAAGTATTTATAAAAACAAATGCCACTGTCAGCGATATTAACTCTTCCAAACACGTTGTTGCGTGTGATTGAATGGTTGCGGAGAACTGCATCAATCCCTGGAGAAGAATAACTTCATAACTATTGTGAATGAATAAGTAGCTTGATTGTTATTTCTATTTTGTAAGAAGTTAATTTCATGATCCTTGAGAACGGCCTAAGTTTCGCATTTACAAAGCCTCTTATTGTAATTACCATGGAGAAATACCGCAAAATATCGTCTGACAGTATTTCTTTAATTTCAGTAACCTATAATATTTTACTAAGTGCGGACAGTAGAACATACAAGCATTGCAGAGCGGTGGTAGAAGAATTTGATCTATAATATATAGAGGTGGAAAAGAGAGAGTCTTGGGGCGCGGAGGAGTCACGCGTTCTGTCTTACTACGAAATCCGAATAACGGTATAGTGACTAGATGATTGACGACGTTAAGATGTAAGCGTCCTTGCTCTCCAGAGTGGGATGAGATCCTAAAGGCAAATATTATCTAGCCGGAAGTCATATACCACGGATGTGCGTTTAATGCTAAATAGATCATCGCAAGACAACATGCGTAATATGCAATGCGACTCCCTATATCACGGACGTAGAGATATTTCCGCATCATGGATGTCCTACCATACGAAATCTACGCAATTAGTCACTGTAAATTTTATTTTTGTGCCGCAGAACAGATATTTTAAGTCGCAAAGATTTTATTGGAGAACTGTACCTCTCGATTGGCCATATAAAATGTTCGGAACACTACGTACGCAAATCATCGTAGCCTTCATCAGTGATGATTCACCGATACTAAAGTGTAATATGTTCTTTTTCTATGGGCTTCAAACCTTGGAAAATTACATATCTTTACTAGATATAATAAAAATCTAATTTTATTTTCATAATAATTACGTGTCCTATAATCAATGAATTCATACTTTGCGATTAGGTTAAAAAGTCTCAAATTTGATTCTCATACATACATCCTACTAGGTGATTAGTGTAACTGGCAAAATATGTTTTTTCAATAGCCAATAAAAGGTCGGAAAACTTGGTCGAATTTCCGCTGCATGGTAGACAGCATCAATGGTGTTTAATTACGATGCCATGGACGAATACTTAAGCGACAAGAAACTTTACTTATCATTCATTCATTTTCAATCCACATGCGGTATTTACCATCCATGTGTCGGTTTGTAAATTTCACCGCTAGATGTTGGGGAAACTTTTCAGTCACCCGGTAGACGCCTTTTATGATAAAAATTGGAAGAGCAAATGTTAGGAATTCCTCCTTTATGGCAAACAATTTTTGAAATTAGATAAAGAAAGCATGATTCAAAATTAAATTGAAATCCCACCACTGATATTAATAATCTTTTTTGAATTGAGGAAGTCACCTTGTAAAATTCAATTAATCGAGCTGAACACTATTTTCCATCTCCGCTCTAATTTGCTTCAAGTATTTAGTGAATAGAGCTACCAGAAAATTGTAATTCCATCATGAATTATGGCGAGTTTCATCACCATAATTCATGATGGATATTTATTTGTTCACTTATTCCATCTAGGTATAAATTTAAATTTATTACCGCTCATTTTTGAAGATCTGACACTTTTTGTGGTTAAGCGTGACCTAAGGGCCAAAAACAAAGACTTCTCATCGGTGATGTTGCTGCGATCGGTAAACCATCACTAATGATGGCTACATTGTATTAGAAAAGCGCATCTGGTTTTTCCTACTTATTTCGGGCAATTGGAGAGGCATAGTTTGTCGATTTGGTTAAAGCCCTTAACATGAGCTTGATAAGTACTTTTTGATGTAAGATTTTGTCGTAGGATAAACGTAAGTGAAAACTCTTGATAACTCTTTTCACAAGTTAAAAATATCAATCTCACCGTAGTCTCCACATTTACTTCTTTATCTTTGCAAAAGGTCTAGTAATTCACGCACCCATTTGCTAATGCAGAGTCAATCAAGCCTTCTTAAATTTGAATAAATTAGCCCAAGACACCTTTGTTGGCCGCACGTGTTTTCGACGCAGTCATTTACACTCTTTGGTATTGCTCGCTCATCTAACACGTTGCATCTTCATGGAGTGTCCTCAACATAAACCGTCTCCGTATCCACGCTCGACTTTCGGTTGGTTTCACGCCTTCCATCACCAAAAACTCGGTCATAAATCTTATGTTAGTTCCAAGCATGCATCTCTCCGTTCGCTGCCGTGTTGGTTTTGGAAGGAATAAATCACGCGTTTACTTCTCCTTTTCCCTCGATATTACGGTAATGTTGGCAACAATTTTGTGGCTCGGATTAAGCTTATATCCGCAGCAAATTTTGCTCATGCTTCCAGGTAGAATTTGAGAAACAATCGTAAGTAAACAAACTATCAAAGAATACGTCGTTTGTTCGCATAACTATTTTAACTATAATTTGAGAGATAGAACGTTTGCTACTTCCATCCCTGTTTTATGCGTCCATATTTCCCGCTGCGTTTCTCCCTGAGTTAGCATAAATCGGATATAAATTACATATAAACTATAAAATATCCTCCCTCCTTCGTTCATCTACATTCCCATTTTTTTGTATATTCCTCTCCGACGTTCATTTTCCCCACGATCCCATTTACTTGCCTTCCCTGTTTATTCCTCCATATTCTCCTATTCTACTCCTTTTGCATCTTTTGCGTTTGAATCTTTTTCCTCCTCTCTCTCTCCGTTTCTCCCTACATCACTATCTCTCACTTCCCCCTATCCTCTCCCCCTATTCCTCTCTCCCCCTCCTCCTCTCTGCCCCTCCTCCTCTCTCTCCCTCCTCCTCTCTCTCCCTCCTCCTCTCTCTCCCTCCTCCTCTCTCCCTCCTCCTCTCTCTCCCTCCTCCTCTCTCTCTCTCTCCCTCCTCCCTCTCCCTCCCTCCTCTCTCTCCCTCCCTCTCACCTCCACCTCCTCTCTCTCTTGCTTCCTCTTTCACTCTTTCTTTTCCGACACTACATTTTTCCTCTTTCTCTCCATCACTTTTCTTCTTCTCTCCCTTCTATTCCGCACCAAACCCTAGAAATGCTCTGCCCTTTCCGTTTGCGTAGCTCACGAACATAATTCTCTCCTCGCCGTCCACCCTGCTCACGTACTTTTAAGTTCCTCCACAGAGAGTGAGAGCCCTCGGTCATGAATTCTTCCAAGGGCGTTTGTTCCCTGTTCATCACTTCACGTCGCAATATGATCATGCCAATTCCGGAACAAAGAGCGCGTTAAGTGCTGCAATATAAAATGGTAGTGGAAAGAAATAGTTATTTTTGCTACGCTCCGTGTCCTAGGTCTATGGGTTCCGTATTTCTTTTACTCCATCTCTCCTTTTTAACCTCTTCTTTTACTCTATTTCTTCTTGTGCGCGTGTATCGCCATTTCTTTGTTGTATATTCGTCTTCTCACTCAATTTCTCTCATTATTTTATACTTCTGTTTCTCTCGCTGTTTTTCTATCTCGTCGTCCTTTCCCTTTTCTTGATTTCAGTTCTCTTCACTTTCTTTTTCTTTGGTTCTACTCTCTCGATTTATATATCTCACCCTTGTAATTATTACCTAATGGCAAATAGCTCGTTAAAATCACTGAAATTGAAATTAAAACTCCCTTTTTGACACCTATACGTTTTATATCTGATAAGAATTAATGGTTTTGCTGGAATAGTTTAATTAACTATCTCGTAAAAGAAATAAATGGTGCTATGTAATTTCATTAATTTTTTCACAGCACTATATCATTCTTATATAATTAACACGTTAAGCAGTGTAGCACGTGAACAGATTTTCGGCAACGATTAAAAAAACAACGATCTCGGCAAATAAATATTGATTTCGTTTAAATAACGGAATAGGTACAATGTACACACTCAATTATTATGTAATAATAATATTAATATATTAAAAATAATAATATAATAATATAATAATAATAGATTTATTATTATTTTTAATAATAATAATATAGACATGTTAAATTAAATAAGCAATATGGTCACGCAGAGCCATTGGCTCGTCTGCAGGTGCCGCTGACATATACAGTACAGTGCTAGGAATTTAACCCATTGTTTGTTTGACAAAGAGATACAAATAAACCAATGAAATCTATACAAACACACTTGTAGTACTTAATCCAGATACATTGCTTTTTACATTATCTGACATGCCATTGTCATGCCAACAGCTATATAAAATGTGCACACCATTGCTACACTCTTCCATAGGAGCACAAATATAAAAGTAAACATACAAATATAAAAACTAAAAACACTAATTTAATAATTGTTTAACACCATTTATATACTGATGCTAAAACAAGCGACTCATTTCCATACAGAGGGTTGCATATTACATAATTCAACTATTATACAGTATACCGCACTTTACATCATAACCGTGTTTATGCAAACAACTTTAAGAATTGTACAACCATTGCTTTATTTTTCTTTTTACCTCCGATATTCTACTTATTTGTAATAAGTCATCTGGAATTGAATTAAACAGTATTGGGATTTTCACTTTAAATTGTCTTTTTCCATTTAAGTTATTATAATTTGGTATTATAAATTTTATTTTCCCCCTCTTTACCATTGCATGTGTTGTTGGTACTTTGTTTTTATAATTATTACTGAAGTAATTGTCGGTTACTAATATGTATTCATACAGTAAATCGAAGGGTAGTATATCAAGCTCGATTTAAGTGTTTTTTATTTCCTTGGGAATTACATGTTGTTTCTTTTTTTGAGCAATTACATTCACAATTCTATCCTGTGTTTTGATTAAAGCAGTTTTATAGGTGCTATTAACACTACCCTAGATATAATCATTGACTTTACTAGAGAGAAGTATATAATTTTTAAAATATCTGCTTATAGAGTTTTTCATGTAATAAAATTGATATGATATTTTACGTAAGCTGTTGTTGATTTTAAATATGTTTATCAAACTTAAAATTTCCATCTATAACTAATCCTAAGTATTTATGTTCCTCCACTTGTTCTACCATTTCACAAGAATTATACCCATATACATTCAAATTATGTAAACAATTATGATCAAGTATAATGCAATTTACAGTTTTTATTTGTGATTTGGAATTTGATATGTACATAACCTTTGTTTTCTTACTGTTAATTATGAGACCAAGGTCATGCGCCCATTTAGTGACATTATTCAAATCAAATTGCATATTTTTTGGGCCATCTCGAAGTTTTCATATACAGGTATTTACGCAATATCATCAGCATATAATAATATATAACAGAAGAGCGCCACCTTAACAATATTATTTATATATATAATGAACAGTATAGGTCCCATTATCGACCCTTGTGGTACACCCATTCTTAATTTATAAGTTACACTATAAATATCTTTTAACTTAACACGTATTAATCTATCTGTTAAGTAACTTCTAAACCATTCCAGTAAATTTCCCTTAATAACCAATTTTTTCCAATGTGTCTAACAGCGTATTATTTATTGTATCAAAGGCTTTTTTAAAGTCTATGAAATATGGTTATTTTTATCCAAATTTTTGTTGATAATTTCACTAAATCCTGTAGAACGTGTTTTGTACATTTTTTCTTTTGTAAACCATATTGCTGATTTGATAGTATTTCTTGTTTTTGAATAAAGTCTATTAAATAATTGGATACGTATTTCTCCATTATTTTTGCAAATGCCGGAAGTATGAAGATAGGCCTGTAATTTGATAAATCTCTTAGGTTGTTGCTTTTTAGAATCGGTATTATTATCGCAACTTTTAAGTTATCGGGAACAACAACTTTTTCAGTACTAGAATTAATTAGTTTCACTAGGATAGGAATTAATGCAATACATGTTAATTATTAATAATATTAATAATTATGTAATAGTAATAATGTAATTCCGTCATTATGTAATAACTAGGGAGATGCCTGTTGAAATTCAACGGGAAAGCTTTTTGTGAAATAAAAAATGAACATAAATATACCTTGACTTTATTTTGATGGCAAGAAAACAAACTTTTGTTCTTTTAGAAATTCGTTGTCTCAAGTTTCGAACTTCTATGATGATTCTAAATACCTAATTTTAATATGCGAATGATTAATGTTCTACATTCATATGTATTCCTTCTTGTAAATGACGCAACGAATGTTGTTTACATTTGTTGATATGAAAAGAATTTCTCTCTCTCGTACTAATTGTAAGAGCATTCAAAGCACGCTTTCACCCATAAGGATTGAAATAACAATAGTATTTCGAGGTTTAACAATGTAATGGGTTGGCATGGCAACATCCCGTTAAATGGCAAGATTTCCCCAAAATATGTGAATTAAACTTTTAACATGAGGAATTTAGAAATATAGGTGGGAAAATATGAACAATAAGAAACTTCATAGTTGTTTCTTTAAAATGGGCTAGATCTGAAGATCATAGGTTAATTCTTTCTAATTTAGATTCAAAAAGAATAAAAGCCTGCAAGTCAAAAAGTCGATTTTTACGTGTTATCATATGGGAAATGGAAAGACCTACCTTGGAGTCGAACCTAGGACTTTTTTAAAGATTTCTTTTCGTCATCATCTTACAATATGTGAATCGATCATTCATGCCAAACATCAAAATTGTATCTCCATCCATTATCGAGTTATTTGCATTTTTATAGCGTGACAGAGGGACATAAGGGACCAAGGGACAAAGGGACAGAAGTAGCCTTTTATTATTATTAGATACTATGCACATTGTACATATTATTGGTGTTAGTGACTCACTTATTCTTAGAATCCGAAAAAATATCAAAATTTTATCTAATTTTACAATTCTTTGAATAGTAACAACGCGACTTATAAAACTGGACGCCACCTATACTTCTTAAACGGCGATATTAACAAATGCCGGCTGATATCCTCTGAAAGCTAAAGAGGGAGAAAATTCAATATGTTTATCATGCCAAGCTCGCCTTTCAGTATCACCAAATTGGCTTATCAGTTTTATCGGTCCTTCTCCCGCTTTTAATTCCTCTATTCCCCTCTTTCTTTCTCATCTTATAACCTATCGTCCCCTGTCTCTTGCCTTTCTTCTCTTCATCTGTCTCACAAACTTTCGTTCCGTCGAATCACTCTCTCTTCGCTTTCTCCCTTTCTTCTTTTCCCTACAGTCTCTCTCTCCCTTTCCACCTACTCTATCTTCACCTTTCTCCATACTCTCCTTTCCTCCCTTTTTATCTTTCTCCGCAAATCTCCATCTTCTCCTCTCCTGCTCGTTTTATAATCTCACTTTGCTCATTCCCTCGCATTCACGTCCTTTCCTTTCTCTCCACCGGGAATCTCTTCATTCGAAGCGAAACCACTCCTTATGAAGAGTGCGGACCACCGATGGATATCTTAAAAAAGAAGCCCAGTGTAGAGGAATGGTGGGGGAGGGCGAGGGAGGGGGCGTTAAGGGGAGTTGCGGGGGCGGTGGAGACGCGGCCACGGGTGAGAGGTTTGGGGGAGAGTATGGGGCTGGCGGCGTCTGTGGGGTGGTTGACGGCTGCGGCCGTCGTGGAGTATAAATTTCGTTGAGAGTGAATGTTTCCTCCTCCTCCTTCCACTCTTTTCGCCATGGTGTTGAGACGGGGAGGCTGGTGTGAGGGAGAGAGAGTGGGATGGGAGGTGAGAGGTTGGAGGAGAGGGAGGGGGAGAGGCGGCGACCACGCGCTGACCTCCCAGAGGACCACTTAGTTTTAGTCTTCCTCGCAGTCGCCTCCGGCTTCGGTTTTTCGCGCTCTGAATAAAAAAATCACCTCTCTCTCTCTGTCTCCTCTCTTTCTCTCGTGGCTAATTACTTAATCAATAGCTGAGGCTTACTTTAGAAGATTTCGGAGGGGAGAGAGAGTGTACATTTCGGTACGCGTTTCATTTCGTGGATTTATCCACTTTCGCTTTCGTCTTCTTCTTTGGTCCTCCCTTTCCATCCCTCCCAGCTTTCTCCCCCTCCCTCCCTCCTCCTCCCTTCCTTGTTTCGTTTTTATTTCCCCTCCTGTTTTCATTTTATCGCGCTCGTTTTCTTTTTCTTTCTCCGGCGCAACTTCTTTCGCCTCTTTTTTGGCAGTGCGAAGTTTTTGGAGTCGGGAATGGTTTCCTTCGACAGTTAAAACGTGAAGGACGGCATTCCCAGCGATTTTCGGTAACGAGTTTTGCGCCTTCTCACTCATATACTGAGTCGTAGAGGGGTTTCGACAAAAAGGGTTTTTCTTTCTCTCGCTTCACGCCCCTCGCACCCTTCCGATCTCATCCCGCCCCCTCCCCTGTCCCTCGCCCCAACCCTCCTCTTGCCCGTGTCGGTCTCCTCGTACTCCTCCCCCCCCCCGCCTCTCCTTCACACCCCGCTTCCTTGGACAAGAACCGAATTGATGACCGGGGCGGCGCTAATGATTTATCCGGGATAGTTTGGGAGGGCGAGGGGGCAAAAGAATGGGGCGGGGTGGTTTTTGCGCCGGGTGGGAGGGAAGGAAGAGGTCGGGAGGGTGGAAGAGGGGAGAGGGTGTAAGAGGGTAAGGGGTGGGGCGAAAAGAGCTCGTTTCCGTCGTGTGGTGGGGTGGAGGAGCCTCTCGATGGTTATGCCTCCCCCCGAGTGCGGGGGAGGAGTTCGGGGGTATTGGGGAGAGACGGATGAGAGAGGGGGAGTAATGGATTGGGATGTCGGAGTGGTTTTCATCACCTACACGGAGGTACACAAATTAGGAGGGAGTCAGGGTTTCGCCAATGGATGGGATTAATGTCCGGCCACTCTGGGAGTAACCGGTAAGGTAAACATGGGGCGTGGGGGAGCGGGAGAGGAAGGAGGAGAGGTCGTCGGAGGGATTGTTAGAAAAGCGGCGGCTTGGAAGTGAAAGAGAGCGAAGAGGGATGGAGAGAGAAAATAGGAGAGAGAGGTAGAGGAAGAGTGAGAGGGCCGGGGATGAATACCAATAAAAATCACGGAGAAAGAAAAATGAAGGGAAAAGAGAGGAAAACAAGTTGGTTGCAAAAGTTGTTGAATTATTGAACGGTTTCCTCTTTGCAAGAGCTACACACAAATCCCCTCCCACCTACCGACATCTTTGCCCTGGTTCCCTTCCCCTCCTAGAGCATCCCTCCCCCCACCACGTGACCCTATACCGAGACAAAACCTCCCCCTTCCCCGTCCCTCTTCATCTCTCTTCATTTTTTTCTGAGAGAATTGCCGCCTCTCGTCTTTATCAGATGCGAAGCGTGGGTGGTCGGGGGTGGGGGAGGAGGCGAGGGATGTTAATGGAGGCGGATAGGAAGAGATGGGGGGATTGTGGGGGATGAAGATGCGGCTCGATAGATCCGAATCGGTTTTGCAGGGGAACAACAGCTCCGAGTCTAAACTCCCTTCTCGGGAAAGAAATCATTGTAGGTGAATGACTTTTAGTTTCCACCTCATACATCCGAAACCAGCGTGGAAAGGGAATATCGTCCCCTTCGGACTTGGGGAGATGCGAATTTCTGCGTCATTAGTTCTGCTAAGGTCCGCGAGAGGGAAGGGTAGCGGTGTAGAGGCCTCGTGCTAAGGGAGGAGGACGAAGCTATCGGTTCGCTTCCTAAACTTCCGATCCCATCGACTTTTTTTAACTTCGGGGTCGTTTAAACGTTCGCAATACTCGGTAAATTCGACGAGCGGCTTCCGGTTTGTCGTCGGTGCGATAATGCTATCTCTATCTTCCTTTTTTCTTATCCATCGGAGCATAGCTTCCCCTGGTGGGGAGGTTTTAAGGCAAGGCAAATCCGATGAAACCGAAGAGGGATTTCGTTTTTTTTCCTATTTGCCTTTTTCGCCTCGAATTTTTCCCTTTCTCCTTCGTCTCCCTCGCACACACATACTTCTCGTTTTGGCGTCTCAAACAACTTTGAGGAAGTTGGCTTTCGATTGCCTCCGAAAACCCTTTTGTTATTTCAATATGATTCCAACTTTGGCTTAATTCGTATTCTGAATCACTTTGGTTTCCTGCATCGCTGGTTCTCTTCCTCTCGCTCTCTCTTTCCCTCTCTCCATTCTTGGTATCGAGGGAATGGAGGGAAGGGCGTAATATTCGACTCGGGCATTAGGTGATGGTAAAGGATCGTAAATTACTCTTTGTTTACGGTGGCGAATAGGGAGAGGAAAAAAATAAGGAACTGCGCTCCTTCGAGTGCGGACTGCTTCTTTTATTATTTTTTCTTCCCCGGTGCAGGCACTCGTGTCGTTGTCGAAGCGAGGCGCGCGTGATTAATACTCTCCCTTTAATTTGTCTTCCTTTGGTGGGTTTGAAAGCGCAAAACGTCATCGGCTTCTGCAGCTCCGAAGGAAACACATTTTATGGTTTCTAGGCGTAAGGGATGCGAATAAAACATTTTTCGCGCTTTATAATTTTAAATTACATTCTTCGAACGTTGAGAGGGAAAAGACGGCGTTAACTATCGATATTCATTTACTATACGATCTGGTGTTGTTATAGCAGTAAAAATGTCGGATTTATATCTGTTGCATTATCGAGGCTGTAAATTATGATTTCAAGTTCGCACTGCAGATGATAGAAATGGAATTTTGAGGCGGTAGATATCATGGAAACAAGGTATTTTTAGCGAACGCATAAGATTTTCTAAAAATGCTCGTATTTTTTATTTATTCGTCACTTTTTAAGACTGTTATAGTTATTAATTTGATCAAATTGTAACATATATTTTACCAATCTGTTCAGAAAGATATATGAAGTATTTTTACAATTATTTATTATTTGTTACTTTGGATATATTACGGCTGTTTTCAGAATGAATGAAATTTCTCTGTAAACACCATGCATGCACGTATTTATCAGTGTCAAAAACTTCCTTTGTGCAATCATGATATTAAATTACGACCATATGTTTCAAGATGTTGAAGTAGTATTGAATTAGCTCTGTGCAGTATATATGATATTTTTATCGGCCATAAAGGAACAATTCGTTCCAGTAAAGTCCATGCTGGAAGGAGAAAGAATTTTTTTTTCTGTAACAAAATGAGTTAATTCAGTGTACCACAATGCGAAACTTTATACCATTCGAGCACTTGAATGTTGTACGCGGAGTTAATCATCAATAACGCCTTCAAGATCGTTATCCAGAGGTCGAGTTGTTTATTGTCATATCCATAATTACTAGAGACTAGAGTCGTGAGTTGTAGCGGAATAAAAACAAGTTAACATTTTTCTCTAACCAAATATTGGCTTTCAGCGAGAAATTATTGCTACTTGCCCGCGACACCGGGATTATATCAAGCCCTGTGGGAAAAGTGTACCGCCGAGAGAAGTTATTTTCATCCCCGTATCTCCCTCGCGGAATTAATCTCCTCGCTTTCGCCTCGATATTTTAAAATTCACCAGGAAAGGAAGAGGCGTCTAAATATAAGAGTTCCGAAAGGGAATTCATCACGGCGTCCACCGTATACATAAGGGGGGCGTTTGGGGAGGGAGGGGTGATTTTGACGAGCTAATCATCGCACATCACCACGCCATCCGACAGCGCGGCCAATCAATTCGTGGCACATTTAACGACGCCAGAAAGAGAGAGAGGGGGAGGGGTTCGCCCCCCTCCCCCCTACCCGACTCCCCACACCTTCCTTCTGACACCCTCACAAACGCAGCCATCAGCTTCCGTGGCACACCTCGGCCGTGTTTATCTCCCATGACGATCTCCGTGTATAGGAGCGCGTTGGACGCAAACCAAATTCCCTTCTCGCTACTTATCGGCTCCCCGGCGATCGAAAAGCCATCGGAGCTATTAATCCGATTTCTTTACGGTAAAAGCCATTCTTTGAGAGCCAAGAGCTCCGAGTAAGAGAGAGAGGCTGCTGCGGTAAAACTAATTTATTTCGAGTTTATGGCTGTCACCCGACTTTTGTTTTGCTTGTTCCATTAACGCGAAGGAATTAAATCTCCGACCGCGGTCGACTTGCCCTCCATCCTTCTAAGGTTTAATAACTCTCGGAAGGGGAGGGGGATAAGAGTCGTGCGGTAGGTTAGACGGATGTACTTTAGCGCATGTAGGATGGATCGGGTAGTTTCATGACGTTTAAAAAAATCAAACTTATTTTATCTTGTGTAGTGGGAGGGTGGAATTCCATTCGTACCGTAGGGGGTTGGTTGAGAGCGAAGGAAGCTCGAGGCCGGTCCCTAACCTTTTCTAATTAGCCGACCTCTATCCTTTTTCCGGTGGCGACCGCTCAGTCCCGACGCGGAGAGCAAGGCACCGAAGCGGCGGGAAAACGTGAGCAAAGATCCCCACTCAATCTCTGTACTCTTTCCAGGGCTTGTGTCTAAGACGGGAGAAATGCCGCGGGTGGTCTTTGAGGAGGTAGAGGGTGTTCGTAATTAGGGACTCCACCGTTAATTGGACTCTCTCTCTCTTACATCCCCCTCTTGCCCACCCCCCGAACCCGTTCCTTCCCCCACTTTCACCCCTGCCTCTCCACCAGACTGCATTGATCGGCAAGTGGATGTTTGGGACTCGGGCGGGTGGAAGGGAGAGAGTACGTGGGGGAATGTAATGCGGACGATCAAGTGGTCCCCGACCCCCCGCTTTTCTCTGCACCCCCTTCAACCACCCTCCTCTTCCCCCTCCTCCGCGCCTCCTCGACTGTCTCGCTATTCCCCACCCTCCTCCTCCGACCCCCTCCGTTTATCATAGAGAGGGCAATAAATTCAATGGGGCCCACGCGTATCGCCCACTACTCGAAGCTAATTTCTTACGGATCGGTTCCCGGAGATACGTCCTCGGTGCTTCGAGTGCAATCCTCGCCTTTTCTTGATCCGTTGCCGCCCGGGAGTTCCTTATGGGAAGCGGGAGGAGTCTCTCTTGCCTCCCCCGCCGCCTCCCCCTCGCCTCCCGCTCGAACTAACGATTCATCCTCCGATTCATGCCGCCGCTCCTCACTTCTCGGCCATAGATAGCCGGAGAACGGACACCTTTTGAAAGACTCTCACCGCCATCATTCTAATTGGCCGCCGCCATTTTCGTTCCACGGGGACGTGTAAGCCATCTTCATTTTTTTTGTCAGTCGGAACAAAGATGGTGGTTGTCCGTGCTTTCTTTATCGTACGAATGCTCTTAGCTCGGTTGTACGTGATCGGAAAACACAAAAGCGGTGTCATCGTCCGATTTGCTTTCCATCGGCCACTCTCTGTTCTGTTCTCTAAAGGAAAACGTATTTTTTTTCTTCGGAGATTCCATTGCTTTGGTTTGCCGTATTAATACTTAACTCGCTGGTAGAAAAATTTCCTTCCGAAATCCTTATCTAATTATACTAATTATACAATAGGCGTAGGAGGTGAGTCGAAGACATTTTTATTGCTCGAGACGCAGAACCGTTTTTTATATTAGCTTTTCTCGTTCTAAATGCATATAACTGGGGCGATGTCGCGGCAATTTTTTTTATGATTGAAAACATCGCAAACGCCTTTGGCGAGATTTTGAATCCGAAGAGAACATATTCGCTACCCACATGGATGCAGAGGTTGGCCATACGCCCACTAGATTGCTGTATATATAGTCGCCGAGTATATTCTTCGGTGAGAAACGCTCACTTATCCATGCTGTAAATCTTTAAGGACCCTACAACCATTGCCAATTTTAGGCAATAAAAAGTACTTTTATTGTTAAAGTGCCATAAGACAATCCACTTTAAGAAGATTTGTGCAGACTCTGAAGAAATCAACGGATTCGATCGATTCTGATACCTATGTGAAAATATACATAACGTTAAAGCGAGTCACGTTGGCAGACATGCGGCTGTACTATAATCTAGCGAATCAGGCCATAAAACTTATTTTGAAACTATGTTTCTGTTTCGTTGTATCTACATGCATTTTTTCCATTTAACATGGGAGAGTGTGTTCATTTTAAAACATAAAAATTGATTTGTAAAAATATTAAACATTTTTTCATTGGAATCTTCTCAAGTTTTTCGTCCATAAATTTAAACCCGTACCTGCTTTCACTGGCACAGAGGCTTTGTCTTTAATGATTTAAACAATAAATAATTCTCGTCAGGGAAGCTGTATGCGAATCGTTTAATTCGTCGGATACTTTACTACCTCCGCGGTTATTCAGACAATTTAAAATATACTTCATTATAAATTGGTACAGTGGTTTGACCGCTCTTATGTTAATTTAAGGCAACGATGACGCAGCAACTGTCCCGATAAAAATGAAACTTCTGACAGTTTGATCTTGGTGAGGAAACTCATTTTATGCATACTTGGCAGTTATGTATCTCGCCTAAGGATTTGTTTTCGAACCAAGGACTGCTCGATATTGGAATTTAATATTTTACTCGTAATTATAATTTTCTATCAGTGTGATTATTTTTGTAATCATCGGTACGGAAATACAAAGTATCTCGGAGGATTTCGAGTGGAATATTTTACGCATTCTTCTGAAAAATAGTCTCTGCAAATCTTCGTCATTCAACCCATTTCCTCCGCTTTTTTCAATTGCCATCTATTTTGCATAAACTGTTCGGGAGAGAGCGTTAAAATTTCGGGCATATTGGCGGGGATTAATAGGGAACCTCCCACCGCGAGCGTGGGTTACCCATCTCGTCGCTTAAAAATCGAGAATTAATGGGAGAAGATGTCGCATTCTTCCGAAAATTTTCCCCGAGAAGAGGCTTTTGGTTTGGTTTTGATTCGAGATGGGTTCTTGAGGAGGGTGTTGCGATAAGAGGGAGGCGGATCAGGATATTAGGACGACCCCGTATCCCTCTTCCTGGTTCGAGGCAGTTAACATAGACCCAGAGGTGCAACACGGGAGACCCACGCGGATTTATGAAAGACATTAAGGACCCTTAAAAATGAAGAGGGAGAGGTCCACGGAGGCATAAACGTCAAGAACAGAGGTCTACGTTAACGAGATGGAGGGTATGGTGTACCTTACCAACCTGCCTCCCCTACCCCCAATCTAACCCCCCAAATAAACCCATTCCTCAATTCCTTAGCTGCGAGGCCAGATGAGACGCGCGTCGTTTGGTGGGGGAGGGTAATTAGGGGTCTCGGAGGTGGGCCGCCCCTCAATTCCCTCCAACGCCACATCGAGTCACCACCGAATCCTTTCAATACATTCTCCGGTATAGAAAGAGGGATATAGAGAGAACAACGCCATTGAGACATTCCGGGTACGATCTCGAAGAAAAAAAGAAAGGGGGAAAAAATCAGCTCACCCCACTTGTCACCACTCCTTCCTCTTCACAACGGATTTATGCGTTTAGATGGATACACGGTTCCATTTGCATTAAGGATTGGCAAATTCCCAAGCGTATAAAATGGAGACTACCTTTCACGGAGAGAGAGAGAGAGAGAGAGAAAGAGAGAGGCGAAAGGATATAAAAAATAATCCTGGTGCCGGAGTGTTACTTATAGCGTGTCTCATCAATTCCTTTGGCAAAGGGAAATTTTGGGCCCCCATCGAGATGCGCGTTTAAAGCCTAGGAGAAATTAAGAGTATTAAAATCCGAGCTTAGGGTGATGAGAGAGTTCTCGCTTCGGCCGTAGGGGGGCGCCACTGGGGGGAAGGGGATGAGAGGGAGGTTTCTAAATAAATGTACGCGTAGTCGTAAATCCTTTTCGGTATGGAGTACGATGAAAGGAGTATTGATTAACAACGGAGTGGAAAACGCTCTCTGGCTAGTGGTTTAGCTGATAAAGTCGACTCCATGAAGGATTCTTGTCAAGTATATGTTATCGCCTTGACGTGAGGGATTGAGTAGTCATGAGTCTTCGTCCGTGCATGATGATTGAATGAAGCGTATTACGTTGAAATATACCGCTTGAATTTTATATAAAACGCGCTATACATTTGTAATTTTTATTTAGAGATTTTTACACTTCTCTACACCGTTTTAGCACGTGTCCATGAGCAGCAGTCTTCTTTGGCATAGAGCGTTATTTCTCTGGCAATGCCGCGTTTATATGCTGGAATGGAATCTTTCACGTTTTTTCCACGTAAAGAATGCGTTGTATCCACGAATTAATCGAGTCTTCTTTCTTAAAATTTTCTTTGTTATGTATGGAAAGTTTGTTTGATTTTCAGCCTTGCAATTTCTTGCACAGCAAAGAATCTTGCCATATTTTTGAGTTTATCACCCTTTAGCGGCAAATTAGTCTTCATGGATTTAAGCATAGTTTACATAATTTACGGATACCTTCGATCTATTTGATTACTTCCGCATTTCTCGCAAAATCTGCCTGAATTATTTGCAAACCTACTTATTGAAAATGGAAGTTCATCTGTTAATCTTTTCTATGGTTAATTTCAAGACCAATGAAATCAAATCCATAGCTTTTACAGCCATTTAAATTTGAAATAGTTAATTTTCCGTCGATTGTACGTATGGAGAACTCTTTATCTAACAGTTTATTATTTTAAAACGCAGCTTATTAGTAAAAATCTGAAAACGAGGTTACGCAGCGTTTTAAAGTAGTCGCGCTATAGTTGGTTGGTTTTAAATGTGATCCTATATGAGTGTCATTCATATGTCTAAGGACGCAGGATACTAGAATGTTTGTGCATGACATTTCTCTATAGGAATTTTTTGATCGGAATATACACGACTGAAAAAATTCGTTTTCATCATCCTGCTGTACTGTCCTACGTCTTTTACGGTCACTTAATTTTTTAAAACCATTCTTTTAAAATTGATATTGAATATCGATTCTTTATGCTGACTTCTTAGTATTTAATAGTTAAATAAATTCTCAGAAATTAATAATTGTACAGGGTATGATTTTTTTAACATCGCCGCCCAAACAAACAGATGTGATGAAATGCCAAGAATAATAAGAGCGGGAGCGGTAATGTATGTATGATATTTATCGCATTCACTACATCCTGAGAATTAAAAAAATAAACACGTCTCTCTCGTGCTCTTTTTCTTTTTCTTACTTTCTCACTATTTATCTCCTTACTTTTCGCCTTTTATCTCCCATCATTTTTCCCTCCATCCTTCTTTCCGCGCTGTTTTCAAAATATTTTTCCCACTTGGCACATCCCTCCATATTCACCTTGAGGTTTATTCTCTTGGCAAGGGGAGAGAACACTGGGACGCTGGATGTACGATTTAGGTGAACCTAGAGGGTGTCCACAGCAATAGAAAAAGTAGGAAAAAATAAATAAAAATTTCGATACATGAATTTGAAAAAATCTCTCGACTCCTTTTTACGCTTCGGGATGGAAAATAAAAAGAGTGGAAAAGGCATACTGTTTGTGATGTCTCTCGAGACGTTTTCTCCTTCCCCTCCGAGGAAATTTCTCTCCCTCTTTTGACTAAGGAGAAAGAGGGAAAGGGCCATCGATCGTATTTCTTACCAAATCTCCCGAACACTTTTACCCCAGGTTGCAGCAAACCTTTTAAACCGTAACGTTCATTCTTTTTTATCAGTTTGAGTTGTTCAGTCCGGCAGCTTTCGGCCCCACTAACTCTTCTCACGGAAAAAGAGACACGGAGACTGGAGACTTAAAATACTGTTGTTGTAAAACATCCGATTTCCTATATATTTGCCTTTTTTAGCGCCGTCGTATATTAACCGGATATCTAGCGGAGATGGGGTGTGGAAGAGCGGCGAAGGTTTTGCCGGATCCCTTGTCCCTCTCTCTCTCATCCTTCTCCTCCTTCCCCCATCTCCAAGCCTCCCTCCCTTCGCCCACTCTCTACGCCCCCTCTCGACGCCCCCTCTCTACGCCCCCTCCCCACGCCTCCTCCCACCCTGCCGCCGCCTCACGCAAACTTCTACGAAGTAAACTCCTCGGTGGAAGTGGAACAAAAGCATAGAGTCCGTCCCACGTTGATCAAGGGTTGATACAAGTCGAGTGTATTGAGTCGTCCAACTATAAAACACGGGAAAGATAACTTCGGAAGTAGAGATAGCGAAGGGTTCTTCTCTTTTCGTCTTCTTAACCATTCCGAAATATGCCGTCCCCTGAAATATTTCCTTCTTTGGATGGCTCTGCCGCACTCAAATCACGGAATCAAAATAACGCGCGAGTGAATAATTTTTTAGATGGATTAAAGGGGAGGAGGGAAATCTTGTGTAAGGATGTATCGAGGAGGGTGGAGAGTAGAAGGAAAATGGTGCGCTCGCAAATTTACGATTTCGTCGTCATTTCTAACGTGCAGTAAGTGAACATCAAATTTCCGTTTATATGCATGGATGCGTGTGTATTTACAGACACAAAATGTCTTGGCATTTATTGCGGGGAACGCGAGTCTTTTGACTGCGTGTTTTTATAGTGCAGAAAATGGAACGAGACCATCTGCCACTCGGTCCTTAAAAAACGCGACTTATTTTTTTCACCTTTTGTCGGATTAAGTCTGCGGTATTATTTCTTACTTTGCTCACTAAGTATGCAGTTTCAAACTTTTTGATCGATTCTTTCTTTCTTTCGCCGTTTTATCACATAAGCACACTGGAGAAAATATTTAATTCTCAGATTAATGTCTAAATTGGCTTTTGCTAAGATTACAAAAATAGAAATTAAACAATAAAATATAAATAAGGTTTTTGTTAGCGTATTTATCCAGACGGTATATTGCTGCCCATAAATGGATAAAATAAATGCTTTGAGGCAAACATGAGCTGAGTTCAGTTTCGCTTGTGCTTAAATCGGTTCAATATTTTACTGTCAGCGAGTCTGGTTTATATAATAGGATGTAATCCTCTCTTTATAATCTTCGCTTCCGTTCGGCGTTTTTTACTGCCATTAATGAGGTCAATAACGCAACCTTTAAAAAAAAGAGTTTAACAAGTTTCCCAATCAGTGGATCTTGATAATGTGAACTGCCATTTGAAACTAAAACGTATCCATCTAGTCACTTTTATACTGTCGTTTATGAATACGAAATAGTAAGTACTAATGGCGTAGCTATTCCATGTGAAAATACTCCACTCGTGTCACTCTCTATTAAGAATGACAAAATAAAAATTTTCATCGTTTGAGTAATGAAGTTTGAAGCTTTTGGGAATCAAATAGGTGCGAAAGAGGGAGAGAAGGGTGAGGAGGAAGAATGGGAAGCGGGTGGGTGAGGCAGAGGGGAAGGTTTTTAAGGATGGTTCCTCGGCAGGAAATTCCGTTACTTTGGGCCGTGCATAATCTCTCGTCACTCCATTGGGTGGGGTCGCTCTCTTCACTGCTCTCATCGGATGCTCCTGTGGTACGCTGTGTGCGCGTGTGTTGCGCATGTGTTGTCTCGGGTGGTACGTCGACAAAAGGGAAACAAAACCCATTTGCTTCTCATAAAGACTATTTATCGGGTGAGGGGAGGGTATGGCGGGGAGGCAGGGTGGGGAACGTTTGGGAAAGTCTTACAGTTAGGTTATCTGAATCGGTTCATTTTTGGAGTTAGGCGGCTGTCTTCGTCCTTCTTGGATTTTGGCCCAAACGGAACTTTACTGCTCTTAGGAAATAAGTATTGTTTATATGACGATAAAATAGGTGGGCATATTACTAATAATTATTTGCGAAGCCCGTAATAACGTTCTCTAAACGACTTTTAATGCTCTCGTTCCTTTTTTGTGAAATTATTTCGCTCCGAGAACGTAAAGAATGTCTTAAAGATACTTCTGAATTTCAGAAGTGTCTTCTTCTTTGTTTTCAAATCACATATATTGTTATGTTATCCCCATGAAAATGTTTAGGCAAGAGAACACGACTTGTCATTGCAATATTTACCAACAAGGGTTCATAATACACAACCCCAATAAAGTGCTTATCCATAAAAGTAAAATATTTACTAAAACTTACCTATTTTATTATCAGAACTACAGTGCAAGGTAATTTTTTATTTGAAAGTGATTGAATTGCACTTTTGTCACTGCTGAATGTCGATGCAATGAACTAACAGCGTTCCGATGGATAGCAAGGTTTCTATCACATCGTGTTTATATAAATTTTGTAACGCATTATTATGAATGTTTTCTTTTGAAATCTTCGAAAAGGAGCAAATTCCACATAATTTCATTCTATTGAGACACACTGGTGAAAATATTTTTCTTTGATTGAGCCTAATCGTGGAATCGAAACAGTTCTCTTAGTCATTAATTTCTAGAATAAATAAATTATCGTGAAATTTTACACCAATAGTATTTCGTAAATTTACGTTTTAAATTTCTACGCATTTCCACTTCGCCATTATATAGCAATTATCGTTCGATTGCCGACATTTTTATTAACGCTGATCATAAAACTGAATATGTCAGGGGTTTATCATTATGCGACGATAAATGAGCAACACTTTCCGTGCCATTGCCCTTGAATAGATAAAGCGTGCCTCTCTGAGTGTTTAAGTAAGCTAAGAACGTATTCTTCGCAATGGAGGAAGCAGTGGGCGCATATCTCACGAGGAAAGGATCGTCCACGTATCGATTATTCTTGAAGAACAAGCATGCGAGTAATGAAATATAATATGTACTAGAGAATTTGAAAATAGCACAATTTTGTTTTAATATCGTGTTTGCGTTACAGTGAGTTTTGTTTCGTTCTCATAGTCGATTTAAACTATGATGAAATGCTTGGCTGTTAAATAAATTGTGCGATCTTAAGCATTTACGCAACGGGGAACTCTCTTTTATATACGTACACATAAATAAACAGTAATGCGACGCGGCGTTAATTTTGTTTAAAAATTTGCATTAATTTAAAAGGTAAGCCTGGTATAATATGTATGAAAAAGCACGTAGTCTAACAATTTCGTATCGCATGCTTCAGTTCTTCGTTATATTCTTGGACGCGGTTCATTTGTGAAACATTACACTTCTAGCGTGTTTACAATAAATGATCGCTCGTTGAGTACCGATAGCATATTTATTTACTTTATGAAGTTTGGGTTTCGAAAAGTTAAGTAGCCAAAATTTATATGAATTCTTCATTAAGAAATCCGTTCATCCAAATGAAAGATTTCATTTCATAGAACATTTAAAAAATTCCTTCAGAAGATTAGTTTTTTCAACAATTCTAAACTTATGAGTTAATTTGTAGTAACGTAACTTTTTATTGAAACTGAATTGAGTTAACTATCTCGTATGAAGTACTTTGAATTTTCGTCTTTCCTGTATCTCGTTCATCGATTTAATTTGTATGCCTCGGATATATATATAATTTACTAGATATGTCGCTCAGTTCGACGAAAACGAATAATAAAAAACGACATTTTAAACTCGTTAAATCACTCTCGAAACGCATATGCACGCCATCTTTTGAATCGCATTCGATAATTAAGTGTCGAGATCCGAAATTAAAACGAAGGTACTAAAACGGGGTGCACGGCTCAAAAGTTGACAAAATCGATCTTGATTTTACCTAAGTGGATCGCACTGTGACATTTTTGTCCATAATTAAAATTTAAGCACTATTGTGGATTTATTCATTACGATAACAGATTTTACTTGCAATTTGATGTGACAAAAATGAAGTAACAAACAAATATAATGTACTTAATGAGAGTTGTTGTACCGTTTTCCTCTTGCCATTCCACCTATATCCGGCATAATGGTAGTAGTCGCTGTTCTGAGAATATCTCTTAAATTTCAATCTGTTGGTGTTGAACGTTACGGAGCTCTGTTTCACTTCATAAGAGAGAACACATATACATAATCCCAAATGATGACGCAATTTTCAGAGCCTCATTCCTGAGTATGATGGATTTAGATTTGTCCAGCTCTTTGTAGAAATCAGTCGAGGATTCTCGGTGTTTATTTTTACTTTCTCCATATACGAAGTATAGAGAAAGTATTGTTTTCATAAAAAAAATCGAATTGGAGATTTCAACGGAAATGTTTTATGGTCCCCTGAACACATTTTGACTATTTTCTCGATGATGTCTGTGTGTCTGTCTGTCGGTCTGTATGTGATAGGATTTTGTGGGCGCTCTAACTCAAAAACTTACACTCATACCAATACCAAATTTTGTATTTAGAAATAGTACTATATAATGAAGAGATGATTATGTTTTGGCAACAAATTCTCAACCGGAAGTGGATGTTTACTCTAGTTGTTTTTCTTTTAGCAAATAACTAACTTTTAAATCTTCATAAATGTAAATATTGTTTATTATAAACTTCATAGATAATGTTATGCTCCATAACTTTCGTTTGAAACATTTTTTCGTATAACGCATTGTTTAGGAAATATTTTATTAATTTAATATTTGCTTTAATATTTGGTGAATGTAAAACAATACTGGAATAAAAGTCGCAGGAAATTTAATTTTCTACAATATTTGTTGGAAACATTTTCCCATATAATGCATCGTTTAAGAGATATTTTTAAAACTAAATTTTTTAGCTTCCAAAACCACACCACCTACCGGCGGCTATTGTAAACACAACGCTCCTTTTATTTTCTTAAGTGTTGGAGCTTCAGGGCTATATCCAATATCAGAAGGCTCGATTTTAGTTTATTTCTGTTCTTTGTAAAGACTAAATTTTTCTCTGTTCCTTAAATATTTTTTATCATTTAACCTATTTGGAATGCTTACTTTCTCCATAGGGGAAAGTATTTTCATAAAAAAAATCGATTACGAGATTTCAACGGAAATTCATGTTTTGATGTCCCCTGAACACGTTCTATCCATTTTCTCGATGATGTCTGTGTGTGTATGTGACAGCTTTTTGTGGGTGCTCTAACTCAAAAACTATTAATCAGGTCAATGTGAAATTTTATATTTAACATTTATATGAAAGTTACAAGAACTGAGTAGTTTTTGGTAAAGATTAGTCAATCGAATGACTCTTGTCATCAGTTATTTTGAAATATTTGCTTTAATATTTAATATATGTAAAACTCTTGGAATAAAAGCTGTAGGAAATTTAATTTTCTACAATCTTTGTTTGAAACATTTTCCCATATAATGCATTATTTAAGAGATATCTTATATTTTTAGCTGCCACCACCACGCCATCTACCGACGACTATTGTTGACGATTGACGCTTAGTTACATCTTAGTAAGGTTCCTTTTTCTTTTCTTAATTATTGGAGCTTTGTGGCTATATCCAATATCATAAGGCTATGGTTTGAGTTTATTTCTGTTCTTTGCAATGACTAAAATTCTCTCGCAGTTTCTTAAAATATTTATTATTATCTAACCTATTTGGAAATATTAGAAATATTACAGGTTTGGAGAAAGTCATGTGGTAGCCACATTAGATTTTTAGATACATTACAGGTTTGGAGAAAGTCATGTGGTAGCCACATTAGATTTTTAGAAACATTACAGGTTTGGAGAAAGTCATGTGGTGGCCACATTAGATTGTTTAAGGTTGTAGAGCACTGCAAATCTATTCATTCAAGTCGAATACTAGGCTCGTATTTTTCAGCTCTAACGGAAAAGGGATCAGTAAACATCTCAAACATAGCTTCATCTCGTAGTAAGTCAGCAAATCTTTTATTGAATTCCAATTGCAGTCCTTGTAGATGAGGTACATAGGTGACATTATTTCAGCTTCATTTTTGAAAGGGCGGGTCCTGGCAGGGGAGTCAATTGCGTAATTACCCCCTCCAAGATTTCAGAAAACCCAAAAATTAATAAAAAAATAAAAAATAACATACCAATGAAATGTTACTTTTTACTATAATTATTATGTTGCACAAAATGCTATCTATTTCCTTTTGGCATATTAAAATCTGTATGCTTTTGAATATATTTTCAGTTTATTTTTTCATCTTTGATTACTCCCCCATGACTGATCCTGTTTACTAACAGATGGAGGTCTACTAAAACAACAATTAGCGTTAGCGTTCCCTGTGGAGCGGCAAACGAAATTCGTGTTCTTAAGCATACAGTCAAACCCCAATTTAGCGCCACCGTTTGTTCATCACTGACATTGGCGTTAAAGCTGGAGCGGCGGTAAATCGAGGTATATGCTTGCTCCATGTAATCATATGATGGAAGTTCTGTTCACAACGATTCATGGACGGTATGCGGGGGTGGCACTATATGGGGAATGCTAAATCGGGGTTTGACTGTATTCGAAATCGCAACTTCATTTTATGGAACATTAGGGTAACAGACGGCTAAGACTAGAAGTGCATAGCGAACCCATATCATGTCGTATATATACGATAAATTACCATTACAAATTTTAATTGTATTTATTATATAAAAGAAATGAATCAGCTGAATTACTCCCTGCTTCGATCGGGCCGCACAAAATGTGTCGGCGGGCTGGATTAGGCCCGCGGGCCGTATGTTATGCCCAGCTGTTCCAAAGAAACGCTTGTTTTTAAAACGCTCGCGTGAGCAAGTCTGTTTTCACGTATCCCCAAACAATAAAAGAAGTCACGGATGCTCTAGTTTTGAAAGTAAGACACCTATCGCACAATGAGCCGCCCCACCCTCCTTTCCACATCACTCAAATCTTCCTCGATTTTTTTTGGTGCTGTGTTCGACGAACGCTGACGTCATAATACGTCTTGTCCCAGCCCTTTTGTTCATCTCCAAAAATCCCAAACGCGAGCTGACGTTCGTATACCTTTTTGTTTCACAATGCAAACTCTTCGTTTGTTTCCACGAGGAAGAAGGAACTCAAATTGAAATGGAATGCGCGAAGAATGTCTTACCTTTCAAAAATGTCGACGAGATGATCTTATTAGATTTATTCGAATTATGTCAATTACGTGGTGTCGCCCGAGGGAATTTTTCCTGCGTTAAATGTCGTCTTATCGAGGTTTACTTCAAGAACTGTAGCGATTGACTATCTCGTCGTACGGCGGTGGCCGTCTTGAGAATTTTTTGAACGAGTTGCTAACTTTAATAATTTGGAACTCCTGTGTAATGTTTAATCATTAAACGACCGACCGACAAATATGGCACTATTTGCCCTTTCGCTTCACCCTTGTTTAATGAGATAGTTAAACTTGTTTTTTTGTGGATTATGTAGTGTTGCCATCGACAATACTAATTCATTTGACCATTGTGTTATTTTCGGTATCTTTAAGAATAGACCAAAACTTTTTCGTATGAGTGCATCGAATGCGAAATAAACTTTACTATCACAAACTTGGCAAGTGTGAAAGTTTTTTTTAACTTTCTCTTTATCGTATTTGACGGGTCAAATCGCAAACAAATGTTTCAATTTTCATCGATGGCAATGAATTATACCAGAACCCTCTGCCCCTTTGCCCTTTCAAACTTTGGTTGCTTCAACTTAGTAATAATTAATCTGTTAGAATTAAAATGGCACCTTTTAGAGACATATGTAGGTAGTCTATAAATCCACCTAGAAAGTCGCAGCTATTTTAATTAATAGTTTTTCGAATCGCGGGAGACGAATTAAAAAGTCATTAACACATGTCGTGAGCGCTCGCCACATAAAACGCGAGGAGGGTTAATAACTCCGTTGCTTATGGTCGGAAACACTGAATATCCAATTTGGCGAAATGCGATGCCAGGTGCGGGAGTCGCATAACGATTGGCCGCGCGCCCCTTAATTGCATGGAAGAGCGAAGCCCATGCGTTCGATACCTCGCTATTATTTGTACGCGGTCGTTCAATCATAGCCCTCGCCCTTTACGTAACCCCGCGGAAGACCACGTGATCGCTCGCTATGGGTGACCTTCGCGGCGGAGGGAGGGAAAGGGGGAGGGGATGGAGGGAGGCAGACCCCCACCCGCCGATGCCGCAGTCTCAGTCCGTCGCCTCTACTCCCCCGACCTCCCGCCCCCCTTCCTTCCTCCGTCTCTTCGGTCCCTCCCTGCTCCGCCCCTCCCCTTGCCGGCTCACGAGCCGAGAGAGCATCAATACCTTCGGCCTTCAATGCACGGTGGCAGACGGGGGAAAAAAGAGCGTCCGATCTGCGGTACTCAGGAGGGGTATTGTGGAAGGGGGAGGTTCTCGAATCGCTCGATAGGTGGCAGCATGACTCCGCGTATCCACGTGTTCTCGCGTTATTTACTCAGTCCCTCAGAATTCGACACTTTGGTTTAACATTAGGTTAAAAAAATTGTCATTTTAATGGTACTTTTCGTTAACATCTTTAATTAGTGTTTTACACTTTCCTGTGTTGACTTATTTAGCAGCGAGTCATCTGTCTCACGTTGAGTTCGTAACGACACAACTATATAAATGCCCTCTTTGTGAAGGAATAATAAAAAAAAATCTTTCTCTTACAGAACCCTTCTAAGACTATTAGAGAAAACTTTTAATTCGCATCATGTTTATCTGCTGGTATAAAATTATATCTAATTTTTGTGAGATTTATCACACCTGTGTTCGTATTCTATTATTGCGGTGGGAAGAAGGACCTTTTTATCATCGCGATAATATTTTAAAATGGCGTATATTTAACCATAAATGGATTAGGTCGTGAAAGTTATACTCAGGATGAAAATCTCTTCGTAGAATTTATGAATCATTATTCACGGCGTTAACTCATTCATAATTTTTACGCCATTTATGTCACACCACTTTTCTTTCAATTAAAAAGCAAAACGAAACCAAAGTCTCTATTCGTTCACTCGTATCTAATAATAAAAAAATGGTATTTTTTTCTTTCGTAGCTTAATCCATGAACATATTATTTAATCTGAAAGATTAAGAATAGATATATGATAGACATTTACCCGAAAGTATTACGCTTTGCTTTTGCTGACGGCGAAAGGAGAAGCCATTCTAACAATAGAACCACAATATCGTAGTTCGTGAGATCAGGGTGAGATAAGATGTAAGGGTTTAAAGTGTTCATGAATTTCAGTGCAAGAACCATTCCTGCTCTCAAACACTCTAAGAGATTACATTTTTCCATTACGACTATCTTTTATTGAAGTGTTACGTAGTCCTGGCTCTAAGTACCGATTCAAGTACACTGTGTACTGACAAAAATATGATGCTGAGTACAGCGAAAAATGTTTCATTCCCGGAATTGATAAATATATTCTTATACTATTTCGCGAGCATCAATATGGTCAATAAAGGCGAGGTTTAATGGATATCTCATACTGTTAGGATAAAAATGTTCCTTACAAATCACAGAATACGATATTATCCCTTCTCCTCGAAGATTTTTGAAACTTTTTTTAGAAATTAACGTATTATTGTGACTTTTCAAATCCACCGTTGAAAATAAGTAGGTAATTCTTTTTCTTCGTGACTCGATTTATTTCATCGCGGAGAATAAGACTTGCTCCTTTAAAGTTTTTTTGTAAAGTTTGTTTAAAACAAATAAGTTTAAATTGAAAAGTGGTTATTTTTGGTGTCGTAAGTTTTCTTCAGTGCTTTAAATGCCGAAAAAAAATATTTTATGGAAAATATAAGTCGTGATGCATCGAAAGTCACACTTAAGTTACACAGGGCTACAAGAGAGTTAAGCCATTTCTATTTGACGGATTGTGTTTCATTGTTCCTTAGACTCTTCTGCTAAGCCTAGTGAACGTTAAATGGAGATTTGAAGCACTATTTTGGATCCTAAAACTTGAAATACTGTTTCTCCAACAGTCGTAGAAAGTTTTGGAAAACAAGATGCGCATATCGGCAACAACGCAGCCGTCATCAGTGTTGATCCATCTCAATGAAATCCTAAAATATTTTTCGGAACGTTTTAACAGTGAATAACCAACCACCCATAACGAATGTTGTAGCTGAGATGTGCTTCTGATCCTAAAACCGTTTCATGGTTGTTGGAGAATACATTTTTAAAAATTGATTTCAGCCATTAGGTGAGCTCGATAATTTCTTGGTTAAGGTTTCGCGTTAACGAAACAAACAGTACCTTTGACTAGGAAGGTTAAAATATATAACGGTCTATAATACAGTGTTTTAGTGCGTCAGACGGAATTATTTAAATTTGAGCCAAGGATATGGATATTTGATTCAATTTCGGTTTACCACTGCCAGCAAAAAGTCCACATTTTCTTGAGCTTAATAAATCGAGACCTTTGCTAGTCTTGCTGACACTCCAGGATTTTGATACTAGTAAAAATTCCTCTTGATTTAGTTCTCCGATTGGATCCATTGAACTCACTTCCACTCGATCTGATTTTCTTAGAAGATAACGTTTCATTCATATCTTACCTTCTGTAGAAGCAATTATTTTAGACTGATGGGATAGGACACGTTTGATCATGGAATCTCATCGATAGCGGCAACTTTTTCTCATCTTATTTGATGTCATTATTAATACAGAAAGAATTCGGTTATGGCTACACTGAAGACTAATAATTTAATGCAACATGCATTGGCTGAGTTATTTACTCTTTAACAAAGTAAATAAATATGTTCAAAATGTTTGACTTTACGCTTTCTAATTAAATTTGTTAAATATCCCTAAAATTTTAAAAATATTTTTTCAAATTTTTACCGTGATGATCGTTTCATTTTTTTCTAACGCCTGAAAAGTCTGATAAATGAACTTTTGTCTATGAAGTCAGTTTTGACGCCATTCTCAATCCTATAATAATCCAAGAGGTTGATTAGCCAAAAATACATACCATTCTCAATCACTTAAGGTGTCTTAGTTGTTTTAGTTTTTCACAAAATAATTACTTATGCAAGTTTCTTAAATTTTGCTACTTTAGAGAAATCATATTTTAATGTATTCAGTAGACTTGGTGTAGCGATTAAATTCATTGCTCGCTGGGTTTCAGTTAAACTAAATATGTGTTTAGTAATGAATTTGTGGTGACTCTTTACAAAAGAAATAGAAGAAAATGAAAGTTTAGTTGAAGAATAGTTGCAGTCTTTCCTTCCACGGAATTCTAATCACATGCCGGGTTCATAAAGAGCATTCCCCTCTTTGCTACAAAATAGATAAATAAACTATTAATATAACCAATCGGGGAAGCAATATTCAAGTTAATGGCAGCCACATTTTGTGTCCAATAAAATGAGTTTAAAAATCACCTTCCTATTTTGAATTCACTAATTTCTTTTATTATTCATTTGTAAACCTCGAAATTGCTTCTTATGCTGGTGATCTTTGACTCATTGCATGTAATTCGAAGTTTCATTAGTCTATCAAAGAACCTTAAAAGTGAATTGGCATTATCGATGTAGATTTTTCCGATGTAATTGAGCAAAAATCTGTCACACATATCCTCTTAGGGATAATAACATTGAAAAAGTCGTGTTTTTAGGCATTTTATTTAGGCAAATGATTGATTTGGATTAATGTCACTGCGGAAAGCGTCTTATCCGCAAATGATGGCTCTTAAAATGTCCGAAAGCGCGATATCTCCGCTTAAGAACGCATCGCTCATTTCCGTTCGGAATACGAAACATCCGCATCAAGAGACAGCATCGAAGAAGTTCCTCCCGCTCACTCCCTCCCCCTCACTCCCTTCCCCTCACTCCCTTCCCCTCACTCTCTCCTCCTCGCTCCCTCCCCCTCACTCCCTCCCCCTCACTCCCTCCCCCTCATTCCCTCCCCCTCGCTCCCTCCCCCTCGCTCCCTCCCCCTCGCTCCCTCCCCCTCGCTCCGTCCTCCTCGCTCCCTCCCCCTCGCTCCCTCCCCCTCGCCCCCCCCTCGCTCCCTCCCCCTCAATCCCCCTCACTCTCCCTTCCTCCCCCCTTCGTCCGCGATTTCTCAAGTCAGCTATCGGATCCGTGAGACGTCACCAACAGTCTTTAACATCGGAATCTTCTGTTGAGGTGAATAGACAACATGGGAGACTCATCCTCCTTCCCTCCTTCTGATCACCCTTCACCCACTAATGAACTTCGGGGCACGTTCTATACCCCCCATCCTCCGCCCCCGCACCTCTTGGCACGGGGCCAACCCTATGGCCCCCTCTACCGTTTCCCTCTTCCCTCTCCCGGAAGACCCTATGTCTTGTGGTAGTGCTGCCGCACCGAGTCCCTCCCTCCCTCTTTCTCCTTTCCTCTCCCTCCTCCCCCCTCTCTCTCTCCTCCCTCTCTCTCCCTCCTCCCTCTCTCTCCCTCCTCCCTCTCTCTCCCTCCCTCCTCCATCTCTCTCCCTCCTCATCTCTTTCTCTCGCCTCCTCTTTCTTTCCCCATTACTTCGACATTGTATGAGATAGTGCGAGTCAGGGGGCCATTACTAAGATTCCCGTAGAATAACCCTCTTTTGCGCTTTTCCGTTAAATGTTTTCTTTTGTTTTATAGTACTACTCGTTCCATCTCTCTCTTAATTGGGTGGTTGAAGAGTCTGCAGGAGCCGGGTAGAGCAGGCGATGATAAGCGACGTCGGATTTAACTCTTAAATAATTCCCGGATGCCTAAGTGTTTAGAGTTTGTCGAGTAAATTACATTATAAACGATGCTGGGATAACCTTTCATGCAAGGGGTTATATTGTAAATAAGCACCGTTGCAAGAAATGAAAATGCTCCGTTGAAAATTTTCCTTTAAGTGGTTATCGTAACTACGCATGGCTGAGTTTGTGCATGCTGTTCTCAATAAGTAACTTTCCTCGTAGAAATAAAGTTTTTTTCGGAATGTTTTAGGAAATTAAACAATTTTTTCAAGAGCGTTAGTAACCAAACCAAGCACTTAATCATAAGATACTTAGCAATTTATATACACTTCTGTGCATGAATTGAATTGTGTAAAACCCGAGCTACGTTAGGAATAACTCAAATGTTATCATTAAAACCGTATTGCAATTCTTCATCATGAGTTAATTTTTGAAAGTTAATTGTTGGAGGGAGGGTGCAAAGTTTAATCAATTCTCAAAAGTAAAAACTATATTTGTTATTGTTAAGCCAGTAAAATAATTTAAAGTTATCGACATACGGTGGATGAGTATTTGAAAACATAATCATGTTATAAATCCTCAAATTTATATTTATTGTATGATGGAATTTATTGGTGAAAATTTGACTTGATTCTAAATATACATCGTATTTTGGCGATGATGACAAAGTCGAGTGGCTTTCTTTCAAAATTTAACGAACGTTCAAATTAAATATTAATTAAGCCCTCATATTAACGCTTTTATGACTTGGACTATCGAAATAACATCCATATTTTCAAAGACAGCTTGATTTGGTTAACTGAACGCATCACACAGGTTTGGTTAAAATCGCTTATTCCTCTCTCATTACAAAAATTGCTATTAAATCGACAACGAATACAACATAATGGCGAACAGGAATAGAGAAATCGCATTATGATCTTTTATTTCCTATTCAAAAGTATTGGCCTGGTGAACAGAACGACAATGTGAGTTTTTAACTGACTCCAAACTGTTTTCTAATTGATAAAAATAAACTTTGTTTTGTTTTAAAGCTATAATGGCGAGTTTATAACTTGATTATAAATAATTATTCAAAATTCTAACTAAATCCGTTAAAAACAAATGATTAAAGAAATCGCTCCTGATTTGGAACTCGTTCCGTAAAACCTGCTAGATGTCATACTGAAAAAAATTTGAAAGCTTGGTCCTACTCGAACCAGAAGTTTTTGACGTCTTCGCCTTCGTATTCACCCTCTTATAAATCTATATTGCCCCCTCAATCTTTAAGGACGGACCGATATAAAACAAACAAAAGTAAGACCTCTCAATATGAGTTTCTTATTAATATTCCGATTTTCATTGTGACACTACGTTCCTTCTATCTCAGGAGAACTGTAAAGAATGCAGAAAATCGTTTCAATAAATTCTCAGAAATATGAGCAAGCAACATTGATTTTTCTACCATAAAGTCACTCAGTCACCGTATTTTTGTCCATTTATAAATACTGGAGATATTGATTGATCAAACTAAATAGGAGCGCATAAGTCTTGAATTCCATTTCTTTCATTTTCACGCGTAGAAGGCTAACACGATGATTACCAAGATTGAAATGGCCGCTTTATAAGATTGATTATCTAATAAATTCTTTCAAGGATACAAAATTGTCCTCTCTTTCTTATATTTCATTTTCTTTCCGAATCTGTCTTAGACTTTCACATCAACCGTAATCCACTCCAATCCCTTTCTTCGTACTCATCCTCTATCTGCTGGTCCCCTTCTCTCCCCCTCTTTCCTCTCATCTTCTTTCTCCTTCACCTCCCGTTTCACTTCTTCCTTCCATCTTCTAAACAGCTTCCTCTTTTCGTTCTCCCCATTCCAATTCCCTAGGCCCTACTCCTGTTCCTTCTCACATTTCCCCCATCTGCGAAATGCTCCCCCCCTCCGCTTTCTTACTAACTTCCCCATTCCTTCTCCCCACTTTCGAAATCACTAATTCCCTTCTCCGTTGGCTCTCCTCTCATCCTTCTCTCTTCCCCCAAACCCTTGACCTCTCTCTCTCTCTCTCTCCACCGATCTCCCAAACCCTTCATCCTTTCCTACTCCCATTCCCTTCAAACCCGCCACCCCTCACTCTAACCCCCAATCCACCCTTCTCCTCCTCTTGATTCACCCCATCCTCTTGCCCTCTTTCCCTCCTCTCAATACCTCAACCCTCTCCCTTCTTCCTCTTCCCTTATATCCTGCCCTTCTCCCCCTCACCTGCCTTCTCCTACCCCTTCTCTCTCCCCCTCCCAACTCTCCTCCCTACTCTCCCTCCTTCCCCTTTCTCATAACCCGACTTTCCCCTGTTCCATCCCTCAACTCTCCTCCCTTTCCCCCTTCTCCTATCCCTAATCAGCCCAACCCAACCCATCCTCGGAACCCGCCTCGCCATTACCTAAAAAACTCTTCCCTTCCCTCCTCCCCCGCAACAGCCCCCCTCCCTCCCTCTCCCCGCTACCCCCAAACCCTCTCTCAGCATTTCCCAATTCTCTCCCGGAACCTTTTGTCGAGCTACTGGTGCGATCATTCCTGTAAATCGTCATATTTCATCGTCGTGTATTGGGAGGATAATAAGTGGCGCGTTTCTCGTAATGGATTATTCCTATTGCATGCATCACTGCACGATTCTATTCCTGCCACTGCGGTTTGACCTCTGACATGCGATCATCAGTCACCGCCTCCCCCTTCTACGGCATCGATGACCTGATGGAGTGGTGTGGAGGAAAAGGAGGAAAAAATAACGCAATCCTCAGAGTTTAACCCCATTTTTTAAAAATATTTACATCATATTTCTCGTTCCCAACATATGGCCGCTAACAGCTTATCCGTTTTTCTGGTGTGTTATGAATGCGACGTAGATCGGATATTGACAGAAAAACGCAAAAATATGCCTCGGGTTTATTTTTCCCGTCCAATTTTTGACGCCCCTCAGATCGAAAGCTTTTTTCCGATAATGTTTTGCTTTAGAGGTGATTTTTTAGTATCCCAATCTGAAATTTTCATCATAGTCGTAGGGACAACATAGCATTCGACAGAAGTGACAGTAGGATACATCACCGAAGATTTAGCTAGATTCAGGTGTCACGTATACATTTATTTTGGTATGTGGCCGCGGGATTTAAAATGAGGTTCAGTTTAACAGCTATTGTTACGAGACATTGATAAACCGACAAGGTTTGCCTTCGAGCGAGGTATTCTCATTTTCTGATGGCGTAAAAAAAGTGAAAAAATACAAGGATAAGGTAGGTAATATTCGCATAACGTCGTAAGATTTTTTGACATTCGTGTCCGTAGCTTAATATCGGCCGATTGATCGATTACCGTTATCACTTGCGTATTAACGGAACGCTCAATTTAAATGGGAGGCTATTGAAATAATGATAGAGGAATATCATATAACTGGTGCGTTGTAATTTTACCGCAATCGTTTAGCTTTTGAAATCATTTACCCAGCCAATTTGTGACATTTTATTATGACGTGGAGCGGAAACAGATCCATATTCATTCCATATAGCATTATTATGTATTCAGAAGAGAATTAATCGAGATCACATTATTGCTAAATTCAACTTGACAAACTGCCTCTCTCCAATAGCCATGCAAAAGGTTACGAATAGCAGATGCACCTTCCGGATACAAAGTAACAGTCATCGACGTTGTAGATTGTAGTAGATTCTAAAATTATTTCGTAGAATCGGTTGTGGGATAATCACTAACATTCTTTTTTTATTTTCTGTCGGTGAATTACCGGTTTTTTTATAGCCGAAAGGCGCATTTGCTTTTCCAAACTATTTTTATGACTCTCAGGCACATTGCCAATTGTATTGTATGTTTGTTAATAAGGAGCAGTTTTCTTACAGTGAGCAATAGCTTTTTTATATTTCGAGTGTGCGAATACTTGATTCGATAGACACACTCGTATCGGATGGTGCCCGTATAGAAATAACCCCGCCTACGTTAACATCCCGTTGAGAAATAATTTCAACTGTCTGCACGATATATCTTTTGTCGAATATCTATAACGGTAATTTATTACCATTCATTCGTCATCATGAACATCCCATTAAACTTTGCGGTTAGTTCTTAACATCGCCGACGCATATATGTATGCATGTGTGCGTGCATGTATGTATGTATCTATGTGTGTGTGTATATATATGTGTGTGTATGTATATATATGTGGTGTGTATATATATATATATATATATATATATATATATATATATATATATATATATATACATATACACACACACACATAACACTCGTCTCTCAAATATCTCTCGAAATAAAACAATGACATTTGTTCGGAATATGCGTACACGAATCGGGGGGTTTTCGTCATTCATCTCTTTGGTGAACAAAAAGCATTCGATTCGGGGGATATGCCGCACAATCATCCACATACACAAGTAAAGCGGACATAACATTGTGCGCACTTGGCTCAACTCGATTCCCAGCCCTTCCCAACATCGCCTCCCTTTTCCCTCCCCCCTTTTTACTCTCCCCTTTCCCTCCAACCCATCCACCCAACGAGTTAGGTTGAGCGAGGGAGGAGGACAACCTCTCACGACCGGACAAACGCATTGCTATTCACGGGGTTTCTGTGCGCGGGGAACATCGCAAACGGCTCTCCTCGATCCACGGACCTTGATTTATTCGGTCTCGTAAAGCACAGTCAACAGTCCGACGACGACGGCGACCCGCCCTCCTGCGCATCAAAACCGTGGGCTTTGGCAATCGCACCCGTCCCTTCGGGTGAAGAGTGCCGTTACCGGTGGGGGAGGGACGGGGGAAGGGGGAGGGTGAGAGAGGCACGGGGGAGGGGGCGTGAGGGTGGGACGAGGGGGGAAGGGCGAGAGAGATAGAGAGGTAGCGATGGACGCTTGACCCGCGAGTCATTCGCTCCACGCTCACGTCTCTTTTCGATTGTGGACAGCTTCCTTAAAGGTTGGCGCCTCGGAAAGCGTAAGATTTCCAAGCTATCCATCCGCAAAATCCCTCTCCCCATCCCACGTCTAATACCGTCTCGCTCACTCCACGACACTACGCGGTCTCGGTCCCTTCCCTCGCTTCGTTATTCAAACCGTTTCCGTGAAACGTTATGTTTCAGATTGCGCGGTGGTTTTACCCTTAAGGCTATGGTAGCCATTCCCCACATAATTATGCCTGGAAACCCAAACGGAGCTTAGGTGGCGCTGCCGTTCCCTTGATCGAAGCTATTAAATGCGAGATCAACTGTTCGTACGCGGTTTTTGTGTCTTACCGCGTAAGATATGCGGTAATTTTCCGGAATGTAATACGCGCCCAAATATAATCTACGCCCAAATTCAATAAATGCCGAGAAATATGTCGAATTTTTCATCTCACGACGTGTTATACGCGCTTAGAAGTTTCTTACTATTGAGTATAATCGCCGCTCCCGGAGTGCAATGATCTCGGCCATCAATTGTTCGAGAGTATTTGCTTTGTGGAAGTAAAAGCTTTTATATTAATAAACTTTTATATTAATAAATTAATACATTAGGCATTCCTACCGTTTTTTCTCCACTTTTTTCTCTGAGAAAAAATTCTTGTCTTAAACATCATTTTCGAATAGGTAGCGTCTATTAAGGAGGCGAAAGGAAAATACCAAAGAAAAAGAAAGTTTCTCGCAGAAGCGGCTAACTATGGGTCCGCAGCCCTTCGCGATATCCTCTGCTCTATTTTCTTTTTGGGAAACTAAGCAATTAATAACATTCATATTTTGAATAGAGAACTTTTAACTTTTCTAATCTACGGCAAAGCGTTGGATACTTATTTATAATAGATATACACGAATTGAAATCTACTACTCGTTCGCAAAATCTCAGACAAATCTCCGAATCTATGTCCGAAGTCTCTTCTTGTAACTTAAATCAAATTTTGAACCTATGATGAGAAAACCGGATCCGCTGCAAAGAGGTGTTAATTAATTCTAAAAGGGAACTTTTTTAGCGCTTTAATGATTATAGGGAAGGTACGTACAATTTGTAAATTTTTACTACAAAGACCTATGTAAAGTTTTACAGAAGAAATTAATTTAGGGGGTAGAGCAGCAATAGGCGCTAAGATTGCGAGAATAAGGATTTGCGAAGTAATTCGAAATGTTTAATTAACTAATGATAACGAGGGTTGACGTTCTCAAGGAAGCCATTCGCGAAGACTGTGAATGTAAACAAGTGATGATTGAAGACTTTGTTTCTTCTCTACAGTCTCGTTAATAGTTCAAATGCTATTTGAAAACAATGTTACGGAATTATAATTTGAGGTCTTAGTGAGTATGGTTTGTTAATTTTAATTTCAAAAAAGCTCAATTTAAACAAATTTACAAGAATTTCTTGATATAAAATGTACGAGAAAATAAAAGAAATCTAAATAGTTATTCCTTCTGTAATTTCTTCCAAAATGTCGTCTTTAAAAAAGCGGAAAATAAATCATAACGAATGCTTTATCATTTTTGTCTGTTGCAACTGACATCCGCTTCTGAGGAACGATTAATCTGTTTTCTAGGATTTAAGCAGCTTCGAGGGATTTTGTAGAAATTGTTTTTAGAAATGTTTTAATTCAGTGGTTTTAGTTAATGATCTTAAAGAATAATGGGGTATTATATAGGAGAAAATGACGATCAATGGAGATAAATTATAGAACATTACCGAGGGAAAGGCGAATTCGAGTTATGTTACCTCTAGCTACCGAACTTATAATGAAAATTATATCTTACACGAGTCATCGATAGTTCCATCGATTAGGGCTATACTGACGAACATCGAACCTATTCGGGATTTCGCAATATGCCGAAAATGGCGCGTTTTATTTTTTGATGCTCAAAGCGAACAGTTGGCAGCAATATGCAAAGTATGACTATGCCATATTCTATGTTTTAGTTATTTGGAGGTAATAATTGTTGTAAAAATATGAAATAATAGAAATTGAATTCGAATCATGGCATGCATACATACAAAATGAAGCTAGATTAAAAGTTTTATTGTTGCAGTTCAACTCAATAGACAGTACCTTACTTAACAATTTCGACGATAAAAAAGGTAGAAAATAATCATGTAGTCACTATATGTTATGGTATTTATCTTATCTCGCAGTCATATCGAGATTACTAAATCCGTTTTACCGTTTTTATTAAGTACGATTTTATTGTACGTTTTTCATATACGCATATGTAATAATAAATTACAACTCTCAGCAGAATTATTGATTTTTTTCCGAGATTTATCGCATCACATCTGGAATAAAAAGAAATCTTCTTAATGGACTCTCATTAATCGAGTATGGAGATGAAAAAAATTATATCTCGACCGATTAATTTATTCAGTTGATCAAGCAGCTTCGTTTTGCACTTTTTAGGTTTAAGCTGCATTATTGTGTCACGCTTGGTTGTCAGTTACATGAGTAGAACTGTGGATGGCAGAGGTGTTGATTTATTGGAAACTTTAGGAGTCATTGTGATGCGTAGGAATCTGCTATTGCCTTGGGCATTATTAAAATAAAAGTTAATTTGAAGAAACTGATTACATCTGGCGGTTCATGTTAGCCCATCGAGCAACACGGGCTTGATATACCATTCTGTGGTCTGCATCCTAGTTTTGTAATGGGAAATATTGGAGATTTAATAATTATATTATTTTCGAAAAACTAATAAAATATTTTTTCCTGCACATTGCCATATTACTACACGATGATCTTCAATGTTGCACCTAATTTACAACTAGTTGCTCAAACAAAAAACGCCATGTTTATATATATATGTGTGTGTGTATGTATATACACATACATATGTGTATATGTCGGAGGGACTAGCAAATGTGGGTCTTATCAGAAGGCCGACGTATCTCGTAAGGCAGGGCAGCGAGAATAAGATTACAGGATGGAGCGATATAGAGGATCGTTTTTCCCTAGGACGATAAGAGAGCATAATAGGAAAAGATAACTTTAAAAAACTAGGGATCTTTACTGCATTACAACCTCTGCCATCCACCAAAAAGGTGAATTGCAGGGTATCAATGAGATTTAGATGTCACTGCATCTATGCTGTAGCATTTACGGTCCAGATTTACTTGTAGTTCAATGAATCGACGGCGTTGTATATGCTCAAGTATATGAATGTGTAAAAATTTCATTCCATTTTATCATCTGATATTTAAGCTTCATGTTATTTGTGTTTCAAATAGTTGTGTTCATTAATTGCCAAATTCTGTTCAAGGCATAGATTTTTTGGCTTAATAGTGTTTTTACGCGATTGTGAAGTTGTATTTTCTTAAAAGTGTAGCGGCCTATCGCGTAAACAGTAGGCGTAATTTAACATGTGAACCTGTTGCATAGGTCAGTGCTCTCCAACCTTTTTTATTTCACGGCACACCTATAGATTTTTTATTCATCGCGGCACACCGAAATTAATTTCTCAGGAAACTTTGTTGTAGATTTCTATTACAACATAAGAATATAATAAAAATAATCGACAACATCAGAAATAAATGAAAAATAAAATATTTTCTTGAGAAGGGAATAAATTGTGGCTAACATTCATTGAAAATCATTTTTATAATTCAGTGAATTTGTGAAATTACATTACAATTTTTCAAGTTTTTTACCAGTATCACTGTGCTCAGATGCAGTACAACACGTTTATAACGACATCGAAGAAACGGTGAAAATATTTCCCCTATAATGATTGTCTTAATAACTAATGATGTATGGGAACTTTATTAAATAATTTTATTAGTGAGAAACCTGTCCCTGTCTTGAAGAACGGTTTTTTTATGTATATCATCTAACTTCAGGTTAAGACTGCGATCGTTCCTGAGTTTAATGAATTCCCTCTAATTATTAGGGAGAAATCATTAAATGAAGAAACTTCTTACGCTCGTTTGTAGCTTGAGAATTATAAATTCGGATTTTCCTTTGTATAAACTCCGTACGTCCCGCGGTACACTTAGTTACGGCACACCACTGTGCCGCGGCACACCGGTTGGAGAGCACTGGCATAGGTGATGATCTGACTTTTTCTGTTGAAACAAACGGTTAATGAATTCACTCTTCGATTAGAAAATTAAAAGCACGACTTGTGTTTTCTAGCGGGAAGATTGGTTCCGAAGTGCCTGTCCTTGTTGCACAATTTTTGTCTCTATATTGTTTGATTTTCTTGTTTTGATCTATAAGAATTATGAACTTTTAACAATCGAAGAATAACTATAGCGTTTGTATTCATTTTTATAGTGAAAAGAGAAATTTATATGGCTATAATACTTGTATTTCACGTAAAATGATTTTTATAGATTGTTACTATGGCTTAACTCCTTGCGTTTTTTAATAACAGCAAATTCCCTTTAAAACTGATTTGCTATAAAATATCTCCACCCAACCAATAGTAAATTACGTAATTACATTAGATAATGAACGTTTTATGAATAGTCTATTTTGGTATTATAATAAATTTTGACCCTTATAATCATAAAGAATGAACGAAAATATTTCCGATTAATGTTCTGAATATTTAAAAAGGATAACATCGGATTTGTTTTTATCTTTTAGTTATTTAGAATGGAAATGCAATTGTGCCTTAGGCCATTTGATAGAATGCTGTAGAAGCAGTATAGGCAAAATATTTGTTTCTGGTTCACTTAGAAAAAATGCTCTTGCGGTCGTTGGAATAGAATTCTAAACATGTCGATGGACCTTTAATATTTAGTGAACTGCATCTTAAGACAAAGTTTTGTCAATTTTTCACCGTATTCTATTTTCTCTCATATAAAGTTTTATCAATCATCGTTTATGTAAGTTGCCTTTTAAATTTTTTCCATGCTCCGTTGCTTACAGTTTTCAAATTTAGCGTCCATTTGTGGAAATGTAGCCGTTATCTTTTAAAATCACTCCAAGAAAAAAATATGTGAATGTATTTTGAGTTTAACGAAATTCTAATGAATGCAGAAAAACAGACGGGCGGAACCAATCAGGCGATCGTCTTTTTTTCTTGCGCCCATTTTTGAAATCGGAGAACGTCCGCCATACACATTCAAACCGGATGCATTTTTCTTTTCGGTTAGCCAAGCGCACCGCTTGGCTGCACCGGCGGGGGCGGAGAGAGGGAGGGTAAGCGCTGCGACGTGTGGGTGGAGGGGGTTAGGCGGGAGGAAGACGTGTCTCAAGGTCCGAATTTCTACGCGAATCGGTGTCACGTATACGCTGGCACCGGTCTTCGGTCTAAATCACCCCACCTCCTCCTCCCCTTCCCCTCCACCTCTCCTCCCACGCTGCCGGATATGCCCGCAGCCCCATCCTTTTCAACCATCCCCGCCCAAAATCTCCTTCCCCCTTCCCCCCTCCGCGTCTCTCGTTGCCCCTTCCCCGCTGCCTTCCTCGCGGATCCGCTTCTGACACGCTGGACTCGCGTGTTTTGTTTACAAACTCCGGTGGCGACCTCATGAAGGCTGCCGCTCGCCTTCCCTCTCCCGTAAGACACCCTTGTCCAAGATTACAGGATCACGTAGGGTGAGCGGGGACGTCGCACTTCGGTCCTGGCAACGACACGTACGTTCCCGACCGCCTTACTTCCCCTCCCCCATCTACCCCCTCCCCCATCTACCCCCTTCCCCATCTACCCCCTCCCCATCTATCCCCTCCCCATCCACCCCTTCCCCCATCTACCCCTTCCCATCTACCCCTCCCCATCTACCCCTCCCCATCTACCCCCTTCCCCATCTACCCCCTCCCCATCTACCCCCTCCCCATCTACCCCTCCCCATCTACCCCCCTCCCCATCTACCCCCTCCCCATCTACCCCCTCCCCATCTACCTCCTCCCCATCTACCCCTCCCCTCTTCCCTTTCTTCTCCACTATTGAATTGTTAGTCCATCATATTAAAGGCTTTCCTTGTTGATTAATTCCTCGCTAAATGTTTGCATTTGATTTAAAGTATAATCATTAGTTCTTTCTTTTTATAAGAGATATTTTAAATATACGAATGCTATGATGCAGTTGAGTTTCACTTAATCCGCAATATTTTATATAAATATGGAAGATTATGGAAAAATTAATATTTAATCGACCATATTAACTACGTATTAAAAATTATTTACGACCTTTGATTACGAGATCGTACAAATTAAGTAAAAAAGCACACATTTATGCCCACATCAGACTTCGAGGTTGAATTCTTTTAATGGAAGACATACACGCTATCCACTCCTCTATCAAAGATGAAAAAAATATTCACATATCAATTTATCCTATAGGTCATGTTTGATATAATTTCAATTCTCTTAATTCGCCATTCATCGAATATTTTTTAACTACACAATATACCCCCTCTTATTTCCTTTTCTCCCCCTCATCCCCCCTCTCAACGACCGCACACGAGCCGCGACTTTCCGCATCTCCCCTACACTCCGTACGCCTTCCCTCGCCTCACTCTTGCAGCCTTCCCTCACGCTCTCCCAAGGGCCTCTCCTCGCACCTTCCCTCCCCCTTCACTCCCCTTTTTATTCTCCCACCTCCTCCTCCTCTCTCCCTTTACTCGTCCTCTTCCCACGATCGTATCCGCAGCTTAATCAAACGCAGATCGCGTTTGCAAACTCTCATCCCATCTGCCAAGTTCATGATTTTTATTTCTGAGATTCGGCGACGATTGGAATCGCGTACTTTAAAGATAACCTTTTCGTCGCTCTATAAATATATTTCGGTGCTTTTGTCGAAGATGTGGAAAATTCATAGATTTCTGTTTTTATTTTCATTTTTCCAATAATTTCCACTAAACGAGGTGTGAGAAAACCGTTTTTACTTTCTCCATATACGAAGTAAAGCGAAAGTATTGTTTCCATAAAAAAAATCGAATTCGAGACTTCAACGGAAATACATGTTTTAAGGTTCCCTGAACACGTTTTGACTATTTTCTCGATGATGTCTGTGGGTGTCTGTGTGTGAGTCTGTGTGTGAGTCTGTGTGTGTATCTGTATGTCTGTGTCCGTGACCGGAATTTTATGGGTCCTCTAACTCAAAAGCTATTACTCAGGTCAACGCGAAATTTCGTATTTGACAATGTTGTTAAAGGGATAAGAACTGATTAGTTTTTGGTAAAAATCGGTCAACCGGAAGTGGGTGTTTACTCTTATCACTTATCTGTTTTTTTGAAATATTTGCTTTAATATCTGATAAATGTAAAAAAGTACTGGAATGAACGTTGTAGGAAATCTAATTTTCTATAATGTTGTTGGAAATATTTATTCATATAATGTATTGTTGAAGAGATATTTTTAAAACTAATTTTTTAGCTGCTACCACCACTACACCTACCGGCGACTATTGTAAACACTTTACGCTCCTTTTTATTTTCTTAATTGTTCGAACTTTGTGGCTATATCCAATATCAGAAGGCTACGGTTTGAGTTTATTTGTTCGTTGTCAAGTCTAAATTTTTCTCGCAGTTCCTTAAAATAAGTATTTATTGTCATTTAACCTATTTCGAATTTTTAGAAATATTACGGGTAAGTATGGAGAAAGTCATGTGGTGGCCACATCAGATGAATCGGATTTTGATATATAGTTGAAACTTTAGTGAAGGTTGTTTTATTTTCTGAATTTTTTGTCAGTTTCATTGGATATTACGTTAGTATAATAATAAAATCGAGACGCATGAGTTCGATTTATTGGTTTTTGGGCAATGTTAAACGTCTATCTCAGCGCGAGCTATTACATGCAAAAATAATACAAAACAAATAAAACTTGGGCGAATGTGATAATGAAACTTGTTTCCCAATTTTGTTTATATTTCCAAGCTATGGAGTGCAACATTTTATTGGGTGAGAGGTGGACCATGACGAAATTTGATGCGAGCAGATTGGAGGCTTTAGAGATGTGGGTATGGCGTAGATTGGATAAAGCAAGTTGGAACGAGAAGAAAACAAATGAGGAAATTTTAAATAAAGATAGGAGCTTAAGTAGAATAATGAGGAAAAGACTGATTAAATGGTGGTTCAAATTTTGAAAGGTTACTCCCCGTTGAAAGAAACCCTAAAAGGGAGAATGTTATGAAAGTGGCAGAGAGGTCGGAAGAGGGAAGGAATATTTGTTATCTTAAAAGAATGGGATTGATATGAGAAAATGAGGAGAAAGGCCTTGAATGGAGAAAGTTGGGTTAGCTGGGTCAAAAATCTACCAAGAGGAAGAAAACTTAGGATGATGGCAATTACGATTGGCCAAAAAACTAAGCTTAAAAAAATTTAATTCGCCTTTTATAACTAAATCAAATATTAGGTTAGACTTTAATTCGTTAAGCATGTTTAATTTAAATAAATCGCTTGTTCATTCTATCGTTTGTCGGTCCCTAGCAAAAGATCTCCATCTTGCAGTAATTACGTCTTTCCTTTAATCTTTCCCGATTTCCTTTTCTATTCACTGCAATTTTGCCTCTTAAGTAGATTCTTTTCACTCAATTATCTAGCCTAAATGTCGCTCTCCTACTCTTCACCAGCCACCTTATTCCGACCTCTATATTTTCTTTCTCTTCGGCACTTTCTTTTCTTCTTTAATAGATCCTCATAATTTTCTTTGCTCGCTGCATCTTTGTCTGACGAACTCCTATGCACATCCTGTTGAAAGCGTTCGCCAATAAAAACTCTTCGTTCAGTAATTTTCACTAGTTTGTAATTCATATTATATCTAGTATTTTTGGTTATTTTTTATACTTCACATTTTTCAAACCTATGATAATTCTTTTTTCAAATATTTCGCTATAAATCCCCGAAAATGACACGAGTTCTGCTTTTGAAAAGAAAGAAATTGTAAAGGTATGTAACAAACACTTCTTTGAACAGATGATTGTTTTGCACACGTGCACGATATCTTTATGGCTTTGATAGATAAGTGACACGCCTCCGGAGAAGACTGGATATTCGTTAAGATTTCATTCTTGCTCCGAAATGACGTCGTCGCACGCCTTTCCGTTGAACCCAGCGGGAGAGATCCTGGAGAGGTCGGAGAGGTTAGCGCCTCCTCGCAGTGCCACGTACGATACGCCTTGGGGACACTCCCTCACGCGTGGAAACGGTGGCAGGGATGAGAGCGGGAGAAGAGGGTGGGAGAGGGTGATAGAGGTCATTCGGGGTGGACAAGTGCCTTCGCGTCACGCCTCTGACAATCCACTAAAATCTATTTTTTCTACCTTTTCCCATCACTGAATTTTTTTCTCTCTCCTGGAACACTACTGAATTACACCCATCCCTCGCTCAGCGCGATATATGCGTCCTTTAAATCACCGCGCTATTCGAAAACGCGCTAAACGGAAATCAATTTCCCATAAAATTGCACGCGATAATTGTATTACGTGTTCCGTACCCAAAATGTCTTCACATATAGCGAGTTTAAAAGGCTTATATAGTTCTAATTAAATGATGAACGTTAAAGAAGGACATCGGAGAAGCGAGTCGAGTTTTAAAATCTCGGACTTAAAAAATTAAAAGTGTGTAAGGTCTATTTAATTTCCTCGATAATACACTTTCCGATTTCGTAAATTGGGCGATTAAATAGTGTTTTACTTAAGACTCTTCATTTTGCGTCATCGTTACTCAACGTATTGATTTGAAAAAACTAAAAACTTTTACGCCATAAATGTTTGCCAGTGTATAAACTTTTTCTCCATAGTACTTACAATCTGGCGGCAATTTTAATTTCAGTAACAATGAAAAGGTTTCTCTGTGGGTAAACCGCGCTAATACAAAAATGGATAACGTGCTTATCGAAAATTTTCTCCGTTTTGAAAGTTGCGCACAAACGAGGGATTGGTTTGTTTCTTTTAATTTCGGCAATCAAGATCATATCTTTATAAATACTGTCTCTCCTCTCTCCTTTTCCTCGATCTTTTCATCTCTCACTTATCCTCTTCTTTCCATTTTCTCATCCCGTAGTAACCTTTCCTCCCAAATCCTAAATACCTCCTCTATCCTCCTTCTTATCTCATTCTACTGATCTCTCTAATTCATCATCTCTCTTAGTCTCAAGTCTTAGCTACTAACTAATCCTATGATCCATCCTTCCTCACCCTCAGCAAACGCTCCATATCTTTCCTATCCTCCCTCTCTCTATCATACTTCCCCATTTCTCATGCTTCCCCCTTCTCTCTCATTCCACCCCTTCTCTCTCATTTCTCCCCTTCTCTCTCATTCCTTCTCCATCTCTCTCATTCCTCCCCTTCTCTCTCATTCCTCCCCTTCTCTCTCATTCCTTCTCCTTCTCTCATTCCTCCCCTTCTCTCTCATTCCTTCTCCATCTCTCTCATTTCTCGCCATTCTCCCTCATACCTCCCCTTCTCTCTCATTCCTCCCCCTGTTACTCAACTCTTTTCCTCCCTCCCATCAAACCTTCTTACCTCCTCATACTCTTTCTACATCTTCCATCTGCTGTATTTTTCCTAACTTTTCTTCCGAATTCTTCTCATACTCCTCCAACCCTTCCTCTGCATCCCTCTCTTCCATCCTCCTATTTCCCCCACCCCTAAAACACCCCCACTATCAATTATCCCCACCTCCTAGTCTCACTCTTCCTTCCCTATCCCTCGCTGACCCCATCCCTTTTTCCCACACCGGTTCCCCCTCCCTCCTTCCTCTTTCTACAATAAATCCATCGGAGCGTGACTTGTCCGTGCGGTCATCCCTAAACCACGCACACCAACAACTACCTCTCTTTTGAATAAGTGGCGTGGGGGAGATGAGTCTGCAAGAAAAACTCAACGTTTTCGTTTCCCCATTTGGACTTCGCCTCACTCCTATAAATTTTCTGATCTGTTTTACTCTTATACTTTCGTTATTTTTTTCATTCTTCTGCGATTCCATTCACACACCCGTATCTCTCTCTTCCCGTTGTTTCATTTTTGCTATTTCAGTCTGTAATTTTATACAATCTTTTTAATGTCCTTCTTTGCCACATTCCAGTACTCGTTCATTATGTTCTTATATAACCATCGTCTTAGGCTATTCTATAGTTTTTTCATATCAAATTCTTTACGTATATTTATGTTAAACTTAAAATTTCTACTATATTTTATATTACACTAGCTTTAAGTACCCGGTGTTGCTCGGGCTTCTAATAACAGTTTATAGAAACTTAGAGCACCGCGATTTCTGAAAATTTAAAAATCAAACTACGATATTATGATTAATTCATATTGTTTATTCTTATAATTCACATAAGTTAAAGAAATAAAATCGATATATGAGGACCCGCTCTATATCCGTCTGTATGTCTGTGCGGGGGATACACTGTCATAAAGAAAACAAATCGACATATGAGGATCCACTGTATATCTTTCTGTCTCTGCGGGGTGGTTGTCGGGGCTCCCAGGTACCCTATGTTACCCGTAGTATCATAGGAAATCACATTGCAAAGTTTAGTCCCAATAGGTCAAAGGGTGTGGGAATGCATAGGGAACAGACAGACATATAGACATCCAATTTAATATATTAAATTAGAGAAAAGAAATCGATATATGAGGACCCGCTATGTATCCGTCTGTCTGTTGGGGGTTACACCGTCATAAAGAAAACAAATCGACATATGAGGATCCGCTGTATATCCGTCTGTCTGTGCGGCGTGGTTGTCGGGGTTCCTGGTACCCTATGTTACCCGTAGGGGTCATAGGAAGTCACTTAGCAAAATTTGGTCCCAATAGGTCAAAGGGTGTGGGAATGTATAGGGAACAGACAGGCATATAGACATCCAATTTTATATATTAAATTAGAGAAAAGAAATCGATATATGAGGACCCGCTATGTATCCGTCTGTCTGTGGGGGGTTACACCGTCATAAAGAAAACAAATCGACACATGAGAAACTGCTGTATATCCGTCTGTCTGTCTGTGCGGGGTGGTTGTTGGGATTTCCGGTACCCTATGTTTCCCGTAGGATCATAGGAAGTCACATTGCAAAGATTGGTCCCGATTGGTGAAAGGGTGTGGGAAGGTATAGGGAACAGACAGACGTATAGACATCCAATTTTATGTATTTGATTAAAGAAAAGAAATCGATATGTGAGTGCCCGCTGTATAGCCGTCTGTGTGTGCGAGGTGGTTGACGCATTTTCCGGGTACACTATGTTACCCGTAGGGTCATATGAAGTCACTTAGCAAAGTTTGGTCCCAGTAGGTCAAAGGGTGTGGAAATGTATAGGGAGCAGACAGGCAAACAAACATTCAATTTTATATATTAGCTTAAAGAAAACAAATCGATATATGAAGACCCGCTGTATATCCGTCTGTCTGTCTCTGCGGGGTGTTTGTCGGGGTTCCCGGGTACCCTATGTTACCCGTAGGATCATAGGAAGTCACTTTGCATAGTTTGGTCCCGATACGTCAAAGGGTGTGGGAATTTATATGGAACAGACAGACAAAGAGACCTTGAATTTCATATATTAGAATTAAGAGAAATCGATAAATGAGGACCCACTGTATATCCGTCTGTCTGTGCGGGGTGTTTGACGGGGTTCCCGGGTACCCTATGTTACCCATAGGGTCATAGGAAATCACATTGCAATGTTTGGTCCCGATACGTCAAAGGGTGTGGGAATGCATATGGAACAGACAGGCAAACAGACCTTAAATTTTATATTAAAGAATTAAGGGAAATCGATATATATATATATATATACTCACTTTGCCAAGTTTGGTCGCGACAAGTGAAAGGGTGTTGGAATGTATAGGTAACAGACAGACAGACATTCAATTTTATATATTATATATAGGTTTAGACTTGCAAAATGCACTGAAATTTGGTATCTTGTAACTTATCTTGCCTCTTATCATTCTAAAATCGTTAGAATAGACAGAAAACCACTAAAAACATTTAGCTTCTGTTCAGTATTGGTCAGAATATGCTCAGTGTCTATCGTTTTTGTGCAATTAATTACCGCTCCCTATTATTAGTATTTATGATTACTTAAAGGGCAATGACTGATGAAGATGTAGTTTCCTCATTTCTATTGGTAATAAATTTAAAATCTTTTATATCTATGACTTTTGTGCATTTAAACACGTTATTTTTCAACAACCATGTGTTTTAATATTACCATGGTTTATTTTAAAACATCTTAGTTTCCCTCTATATTACGGCATATTCTGGGTTGAGATCGATAATTCTCTTTTGGGTCGTTTTACGCATGAATAGTTGAAATAATGTGCGGAATACACACAACAGATGCATCCACGGATTTCGCAGTTTAAAATTATACAGTATTCTTTACAATTCTTAACGTTTTTGTCCAACCAGAGAGTCCTTTCCCAAAAATACTACGTAGATTCGCAAAATTTCTCCATTAAAAATGGCGCAAAATTTCTGAACTATAATTTTCTTAAATATCTGGAGTATATGCAATTATCATCGCGGAAAAGACGCGGCAAAAGATAAAAAGGCATTCTTCAATTTTCCTTATTTCAGTGACTTGCATAAACATCGAACTATATTTATTTCCCCCGGCTTCCATAATTTTCGCAGCAGCTCCGTTCCCTCCCGCTACTCCAATCTCGACACATCATCTTTCACAATCGAACCCAAAGACCCCTTAATGGAGCGAAATCAATGGGAGACTGCGTTCTCCTCGGACGTGCCTTCCCTCGGTTTCATCGTTGCCACAACCGCCAACCCATCCATCCTCACGTCTCCTCTGTGGAAGGCTTTAACCAAAGTTTTCTTAAGTTCCGACTCGACTGTCATGTCTCTCACTCGGCGCTGTATATCACAACACACCGTTGACCATCATTGTTACCGGTGCGGAGTGATTTGAGAGAGCCCCACGCCCTGTAGCACTTCAATTTCACCCCGATGGCCTCTCTCTCTCGCTCTCCTTCCTTCTCCCTCCCTCTCGCTCTCCTTCCCTCTCGCTCTCCTTCCCTCTCCCTCCCTCTCGCTCTCCTCTCTCCCTCCCTCCCTCTCCTTCCCTCTCCCTCCATCCCTCTCCTTCCCTCTCCCTCCCTCCCTCTTTCCATCCGCCCATGTCAACGAGTCGATTCCTTCTCCATCCCTCCCCCCCTCCCTCCCCCTCCCCCCCCTCCCTCCCCCTCCCCCCCTCCCTTCCTCCCTCCCCCTTCCTCCCTCTCCCTTCCTCCCTCTCCCCTCCTCCCTCCCCCTACCACCCTCCCCCTACCTCCCTCCCCATTCCTCCCTCTCCTATCCATCTTGCACCCATTTCCTCGATACACCTCGTCCAGTCCGAGAACGCTCTATCTCTTCTACCTGACCTGAAAAAAATCCTTCCATCCTACTCTGCATATCGCGCGTGCGCTTACCAATCCTACGCGAAAAACTACTCGCGGCGCTGGAGTCGTTGGAAACTGCGGTGATAACATGACAGAGGAATGCGTGTTGTGTTTAACTAAATAGACTCGCGATGCGAGCGGTACGCTTTTGAAGTTGGTTTGAGTGCTATAACTTTTAACTTTCATTTGATTTTCTTTTGTAATACTCAGTCATAAATAAATCTCATGTGTTGGAGTGTCATACAAAATACATTAATACGAAATTAGTATTTGAATAGTGGTTATGCATTGTGGATATGTATATTTTACTGTCCAAGAGAAATAATATAAACTGAAATCTGTAATTATCCATGAAATAATAAGTCATCATAATGCCAATTCCGATTGGTTAATGAGCACTATCCTCTAGAGAAAATTTCTTGGGAATTGCAACAGTAAATTTATCAAAATTCCTAATATTTATTGGCGTTTTTGATGTTATGCTTGGAAAAATAACTGCCTAGTTTATTTAATTTTCCAATGGCTAAAATTCTGCACTTATCTGTCAGTTATCATTCGTTGTAGTGTCTGTGACATAAAGAAAGATCGGTGAAGCATTTCTAATTTTTCACCCTAGTCATAATTCGATATTTTTCAATATTAGGTTTGTCGGACGTTTAAAAATGGAACGATTGGTCCTCCATTCCGTGTCGCGAAAACTTTTACAAAGTGAGTCGAAGCCCCTAGGAGAGTAAACCGAGCGACTTGTTATGCTGCTTGCGACCACATGAGTATAATGTCACACTTTCGAATGTAACCTCCGTCCGTCCACTAGAATGTCCTGTTTTTATTCGAGAGTTCCTCACTTGAGACTCTATGGAGCGATTTCAAGAAATAAAACCCACCACACTGACCTCTTTAAGGTTAACTTCGTCAAGCGATTCAGTCGTTTTACTTTTTTCCCGCTAAGAATTTGGAGTTTTGAGATCAGCTGCGTTCTAACCATGACTCTCCAGAAGAGAAGTTTGATTTTTATGAAGATGCACTATTTTGGAAAACTGACTACAGTCTAGTAATATAGTGTATATAAATTCTTCATACAACTTATCCTTCAAATAAAATCTAATATAGCGGCTATCTAAAAAAAAACTCATGCAACATGCCAACCATATTTTATACAGTTTTATCGCTATACAGTCGCCTTTAACATAACCGAAAAAATCTTGAATGACGTCTTCCTTGACAAGCAATGGTTGTTCTTCCGTTTTGTTCTCAGAAAGAAATTCTTTTGATATGAAGTCATGACAAATGTTTTAGTGCATTTCATACGATTGCTCGGTTGAATGCGACGAATGTTTTCAACTCGCAGGAAATCGAGTCTAATCGGGCATTGGATCAGGTAAGATTGCAGCTGTTTTTTTAATGTCAGAAATTTAAAATATTTATTGTTAATATGTTATGATAAGTGGTTCTGTGTGGTATTTACATTCTGACTTGACGTGCATTCAGAATTAGCAGAGTTTAAATTTGAAGAGAAAATTATGGATAACTTTTTTAAGTTAACTATAGTGTATCATAATTCGGATATTTAAACATTTGAGGAATAAACTCTTTATATGTGTTAAAAGATTTTTTTCCTATAGTATAATGTGTGTATGTGCGCGCGTTCACACGATAAATAATTTCCGAGTCGATTTATCCGAAATTTGCTTCACCAAAAGAAAAGAATCCGTCGAAATTAATGGGAAGATTTCGAAAAAAATTATTTTAACTAGAAATAAAGAACTGTTTAAACCGGTTCTTTTGATATTATTCGGTTCAGCTTCACGGTTCAGTTACTTCTGGCTCTGTTTAGTTCCAGTTTTGAAGAAATTAGAGGTTCCTTTTTGTTTTCGGCGAAGGATCCGGATTTGTTTGTGCCCTTGGCGGTAATGTCCTTTTTCTTCGCTGTCTTTTGGAATAATTTTTCACTTTTGATGAAAAGATTTTCTTTGATAGACAACAAAACTGTTGCTTAAGATAAGTAATAGTTTTGTATATTAATTATATCTTTAAAAATAATCATTTTGATATCTATCCAGCTTTTGAAGATTTATTTTTCTGAACATCAAATTATACAAAGATTTTTAAGGGTAATCATTTCTATTACTATTGGTACACGTAATAATTTTAATTCGTTATGTGTTGAATTTTAAAACTCATCCACCATTTGCATGTTTTTTATTGATGAGCCTGGTTTATAAAACTTTAAGTCAAATTTCTGAAAAAATAAGCCGGTGTCCACAGGATGCGCGGATAAACAAGAAATGAGATAAAACGATAAAGTATTAGGAAACCTCGCTTTTATCAACATTTTAATATAAAGCACCTTGCAAAAAGCTATGAAAGTGTCCGTGCTTTTCATATTTTATAAAGATTCAGATCGTCATGCAAGTAGTGCAAAGCGCATTATGTACGTAAACTTTGACCAACAGCATTGCGAATTACATATGGTATAATAAACCATGTAAGACATATTAGTATAATTTAGCATTAGAATAAAAATTAAAACTTATTTTCAAATGTATGTCCCAGAATAACCTTCGTATTACAGTTTTATTTTGGAATAATCAGTAAACCTATGCCTTTGCCACTTTTCTTCAAGTACAGAAATTACTCTGTTCGGATTATTATTAACATTCTTGCATATATACAGGATTATTAAAAATGAAAAACCAAATGGTCGTTAATAATCTGCACGGAGCAAAATGACCGCTGCTATCAACCACTTCTTGAAATTTGGGGAAGAATTGAAATTGTCGGTTAATTTTTAATGAGACGACTATATATAATTATTTAGAATTATTTTTATTCTTTTTTACGCAAGATGTCTAAAATATAAATATAAATGTCGCCGGACATTTAGAAAATTAATTATTCACATAAGAATCTTTCGGCGGAGGTACAGTGGTCCAGAATCTTTAAATGCACCTACTGACGCCTCTGCTGCAAGTTAAATGATTCCTGTCTCCTCTCATAATATAACCATACCTCGAAGGGAGATGTCAGCGTAAATTTATAGGAAAGCGAGGAATAATTTGACATCGAATAGGATATAGAAAATGGGAAGTCAGCGAAGCGTAATCGGGCGAAACGCGTGTTTACCCGAAGGGCGAAGAAATTCATTTGTCAAAAAGAAACCTTTCTCTAGGCTTCGCTTCTCACTTAGAAGTTAGTCGAGTTAATAGGAGCAGTTGTGATAGTAAAGCAATGATGACACACTTCCTGATAAAAGGTGCTGACGCCACAATTTTGGTGCTTTTTTAAGGTTAAAGGGAATAACCTTCGTGTGAGTCACTCCGTATCTTTTGTCTAATTTTATCACCTTATCAGGAGCTACCGTACTCCCGGCGCTATTTTTTCTTTTTTAATGCCTAATAAAATGGGGATGTGATAGCGGAAATGCCGCTGATTTTCATGAACGAGGTACAACAAACAAAGTATTAGTGGCTGACACGTACGTCCACACCGGACGCGTCTTGCTTCAAGTCTATAGGGTCGTGGTCGGTTAACGATTCGAGGGTAGCGGAAGTGTTCACATCAAGCGCGTTTTGTTTGGAGGGTATGCCACCAGGGGAGGTGGTTGTAGCGAGGAGGCTTATTTGACTACAATCAATTGTGGCGATACGTTCTTTTTGCGGGATGTCTCTTTCGAAGTTTTCTAGAAAGTTATTACTGTTAGAAAGTGCAACTTTAAAATTTAACGGTTTTTTATATAAGAGACCACGCTGGGTTCATGACTTCCACGAATTGAGAGCAAAATTCGGAGAATTCAACACATTGTAATTTTTTGAAACGAGAATAAAGTCTGCTATGACCGGGAATCGAACCCGGGTCTCTCACTTGCCGGGCAAATATTCTACCACTGAACTATCGTAGCAGATATATTGTAACTGAAATGCGCCTTGTTTGATTTTCTTATGTTAGGAAATCATTATGTCGCATAGGCGTTAAGGGTTGATTAAACCATGTGCGTATATTAAGAAATAGACTAGTACTAGAATCAAAAATCGGGAAATTGTTGTAAAACAACGGTTCCATCTCTGTAATTCTGTTTCGGCATTTCTGAATCGAAATTTTTTTATTGTAATCTTGTTGCCGGAAAAATTTCTACCTTTTTAATGATAACTATATCCTTGGTTTTCTTACATTTCTAAACAATAGTCGGACCGACAAATATATAAGATGGTCCTGATATATAACTATTTTTAGTTCGAGATGGCTCCGAGGGTTCTTTCTTTCATTTATTTCGCGTTAGAATTATCATATACAAATTAATTTCCACTTATCGATCATTTGTAATCGAATACGGTCACTTTCTCGACGAAAATTCACATCGATTTCTAATTTTTTTATATTGGTTGAAATAGTTTTACACCATTCTAAAGCGATCTTAAGCCGCCCAATAAATTAAGTCGTTAGAGGTGGCGCAATTAGCAAGTTTTTTGAGGCTATCATAAACAATTGAGGTAAAATAATCTTTGCACGCATTTTTTTCTTTCGGACTTTTCAGATTATCGTGCGATTACACGTATGCGCGTATAAGGAGGAGGAGCATTTTTCCCTTCGCGCACTGCCTATCGCGTCACTTAAACAGGCAGGGAAATGGCAGAAGAGAAAAGCTTCACGAGTGGAGACATTGTTGGGTGACAGGGTACACAGTCCGTACCTCGCCACCGAGACAGGTTCGCTCCATCCTTCATCTCTCTCTCACTCCCCCGCCTCCCTCCCTCTCTGCCCCATCACCCTCCTCCCTTCCCCACTCCCTCCCCCGCTCGTCCAGCCCTTCCCCTATCCACCACAGATCCCAGCTGCCGACTTATACCAGGCCGGAGCATTCATTAAGTGCTACTGTTCGTTTCGCCGCGAGGGATGGGACAATCCACTCGCCTCGCCTTGCTCTTCTCTCCCGTTCTCCCTCGTACCCGCACCGTGTTTCTTTAGCGGATGCCTCATTTGTAAGCTCAAGCGAGATTCTTTCCCATCCCTCGCGAAAGACGTGGTCGTCATTCCGGATGGACAAATACTGTAGTCATAACGCGACTCCGTGCCCCTGAATACGAAATGCGAAATTTATTCTTCCATTGTTTGTTGCTCTTATATTCCTTTCTCGTTAATAAAAAGGCTCCCATACTCTCTTCCCAACCCTGCATCTTGTGCAACAAATAACCGATCGAGTAATGATAAACGCGTGTTGCGAGGCGGTCGAGGTATCCACGGGAATAAATCCTCCGTTGTATTGGTCCCCATGAATGAAAGCTCGTGGTGATTAGGACCAGGAATTCATCGAAACCGATCGGTTAGGGCTTGGGGGAATGCTACCGCTCTTTTCAGAACATCGAAATATTCTCGGAATTGAGGAGACGTGGTGACGTAAAAATATACACGCTCGTGGTCTCAGTATTTCCGCATTTATAAAATAAGCGTGTTAGCATTCTCCGTGAATCAGTTTCGAGAGGGAATTTTCTGCTATAAAAAACTTTCCTTTTTAACCATAGAAGCTTGCATATGAACGAAAACAAAACAAGGACGTTCTGGTACATAAATATGGTTATAACGTAATTTATATGTAGTTATTTAAAAAACGATGAGTTACTGTTTTCTTTATTTTATGGGAGTCCTTTCCTTAGCAAATGTTCCTTTTTGCCTTTATATATGCATGTGCATATGTATATAATATATTGTATATATAATATTATTTTATATATATAATATTATTATATATGTATTTATGTATGTGGAAAATTGCGTCGAAACTTAAATGATTTATGTAAATGTACTGGTAACGCATGTGCATCGTTATTTCTTTGCATTTCTATACGGATTTAAAATTTCCGAAGTATATAAATTACATTTTCAGAATTCCAATCATTAAAAGTTGTACATTTTTTCGCCAGACTTCCATTGACAAATGGAATAATGGCTTAACGGTTTTGATTTTTTTAAATAACCCTTATAGATTGCATTGGAAACCTATGCAAAACATTTGAAATATCGGATATTAATTTCCTTTTTTCTCTTTTTGTTACACATATTCTTTCAAATTTTATTCGTAAAATATCGACGGAGGTGGACTAAGAAATATGCATGTTAAACGTCTTCTATATCTCGATTTAAAAACTTTCACCATCTTTGAATATTTCCATTCGTTTTTCACGTTTCCCCTTCAATATATTCCGCCCACCCCTTTCGACTTCTAGAGGGGGCGTCACCGCCCCTCCTTCGCCTCCGACGCTCCTATTCTCGTCTTTCTTCTTTCTCTCTCTCCTTCCCCTCATCCCCAACTTCTTAACCGTTCTTCTTCTCCCCGAGGGCCCTCCAATCCACACCCAAGATGCTCGGCCGATACGCGTAATTATGGCCTGCCCAACGATACCATCGATTCGGGGTCGGGTCTTCGGCCGTTAGGGATTAGCGGCCTCATCCACCCGCCGCCCTTTAGCACGGCGATTGTGTCGTCAGGAATCGCCCCCTCCGCTTCTCCCTCTGCTTACCGCTTCTCCCCCTTCCCCTTACCGGTTCTCTCGGCGCCCCCGGCGGCAAATGGACCATAGAGTGCGGCGGGGAGGGAAACGGAAAGAGAAAAGGGGAGTGAGTGATCGTAGTATAGCGTTTTGAAGTTCCTTTTGAGGAGGTGAAGCCGCGGAGGGAATGGGGCGGAAGGCTGTATTGGCGTGCGATTTATTCGCGGTATTTTTGACGGAGCGTGTGCGAAAGAATCAGTCTGTTATTTTCTCGATTTCGAAATATTTCTCGCAATTTGGCAGATTCGACGCTTTGAAATTGCGTTAGGTTGTCCGTTAAAAATTCTGCCAAGAAAATCTTTGGAATTAATTGCCATCGTGTCTTTTCTCTCGAATGAATTTATGGTATCGATTTATCTTGGTGTAATTTTTATGCTGTCAGCATTCATCAGATGATAACGCGCTATGTTATTCCGAGGGAATTTATAGCATATCGGTTAAATGTCTTAATATCAGATAGAACAGATGGGTACAGATTGGACCATAGTCATAATTTAGAAAGTAAATTAAAAGTTAGGCATTTCGAAAAACGTTTGTTAATAGAATATTCCTTTTTATATTACATTCTGGCATTCTTTAATTTATATTCCATTTATTTACTTATTGGCGTAAGCGGGTAGGCAGTCAAAATATCGGAATGCATCACTGCGTTGTTAGAATAAATTAAAATGGACGCTAAATCAACTTAAATCATACCGACAGATACAACACTATAGTTTATCTCAAACAGTTATTTTTAAAATATATGCTCTCTTATTTAATTTTTCGAAACTAAGAAATTTCAGAAGCAATTTTCTATGTATATATCTTTTACATGTACATTTAAAGGCACCTTTAATTTATTTTACCGCTAAGTTTTCTCTAGAAAATTTTATTATCCTTATTAATTATATTTCACCACCTCTAATGGATTGTTCGTCGGTAAACTTTGGATATCACCTTGATTGTGTCAGTTACCAAACGAAAATATTAATAAATTCAGAACTCATTAAATGTGATCTGAATCTACTTACTTCACTTGATTAGATAATTTCATTAATATACGCAAACGAGAAAGTCTTACTTTAGTCGGCCGAGTCAAATTCAACAACATTTTAAAGAATTAGCGGTTATGCCGTTTTCCATTACTGAAATACTTAAAAATACACTCTTTACAGATCTCTAATAAATTTTAGAATTAAAAAAACGAATTTAAATGATATCTCTGAGAAAAAACTTCGTCCATTTGGTCATGCCCACTTACATTTAGCCGTTTCATATCTCAATTCTAACCTACTCAACTTCATAATATTCTTCACGTCTTTAACGTACAATATGTTTTACTTATGCAAAGCAACGTAGCTTTCTCTTGCTATCTGACATCAATTTATATTCTGATGTAATGCGATGAATGCGTAGGATAATAAACCACCCAGGTGTCAGAAACAGTCTTGAAACTGGATTGATACACCATTATGTTGCATTGAACATTAACCCCAGCACCTTTCATCGAAAGCGAGTAGTGGGATGCGTAGTCGGCGATAGTTGAAAGCTGCAAAGCTATTTAAGTTTTAGCGAAGTTCACGATTAATTATTGGATTTGATATTTTTGTTGTTTTTGTCATACCCCATCTGCGGTTTGCCTTAAAATTTATCTCATAATGAAGGGAGATAATGAGATATTATTTTTGTCGTTTTTTATATGCATAAATGATAGTCCCCATTGAAGAAGATGTGAGCAAGTAAAACGTTTCGTACTAATGTTTACGTTTGGAAAGGTTGATATCAATTTAATCCTTCGTAATTAATTTTCTGTCCTCGGAAACCATTTGAGTTGATGATTTATTTTTGATTATTACCAACTAATGACCAGTTCAAGGTAATTTCCTCGCTGATATCATCTCTTTTCGTATTTCTTCCTTGGACATGCCTACCATGTTTCCCTTGCCACCATAAGTATTCAATCTGGAAAATGTAAACTGTTAGAGAATATTAGCTATTCGATGGTTTTCCTTTTTCTATTCATGCATTCGTAGTTGTTTACTTTTACTTTGGAGAGTTTTTTATCGTTGCATGCAGCCTTCATATAGGTTTCTTAATGAGCGTTTAATGCAAAATATGGGACAATCCAAGATATATATTTCCTATTAAGGCGAATATGTACTAGATGGAGAGGATGAGGAGATAGCTTCGTGACTGCGTTTAAAATTTTGATCAGTTTTAAGTATTGTATGTACGCATCGCGGTAAATAACTCTATTTGACGTTTATTATTAGAGCGATTTTAACAGCGATACCTAAACCATCTACGAAAGGTTATCATTCACTCCGACTGCCTATCCACAATCTCCATTCTCTATTAGATTTCCCACTCCGCATCTAAAACCGCTACCGACGCTAATGACTATGATTTTTTCCACTCACTCTCTACGCGTTGCGAAACAAGTTCTCCCCAAGTAATTCCACCAAAGAGAAAAAACCTAATGTCTTTTTTTACCCTTCTTTTCCAGGTAAGTACCTCGATGGGCGGAGGAGTAATTTCCCGGTAGCGTGCTATTTAGGTAAGAATACCAGTCCGTTTATTTTAACCCGCATCGTGTCGGGTGCCGTAATTGGGGACGTGGGCGGGCGGGGATTCACCGTCATTAGCTGACTCTGTTCCGCTGATTGAACCTCGGCGCCTACCGACGGATCCGTCGCTCCCGCCGCTGCTGGACCACCTCCTCTACTCGCCACACCCCCCCCCCCCGCCTCTGCCCCTCCTCTTTGTTCCCCCTCCGCACCTCCTCCGCCCTTTTCTGCCCCCTTGAAATATAACTCCGCCTCGCGCTCATTACTAAAAGAGGCGATGGCGTAGTAAATCGTACCCGCGGGGGGGAAGAGGGGGGGGAGAGGGAAGGTGTGGCGGGGGCACGGAGAGGCAGACATCCTCCCCCTCCTTATGCAAGTGCAAAGGCCGCCCGTCCCGTGCTCGGGGCTCGTCGGCCTCTTTTGTCGGAGGAGGAGGATCGGCGTGGAAGCTGACCGTCGCGGGAAGGAGAGAGGGTTCTTCTCTAGCTCGCAGGGTGGGCGAGGCACCCCCGCGGGGCCTTACCCGCCTCGGCCCCCGAGTTCCACCCACGATTCCGCCGGCCCGGTCCCCCTTTCGCGGCGGCAACCTCCTCTCTCTCCCGCGGTGGGCGTGCTCTGGGTGTCACGGATAATTGAAAGCGGACGATTCGACCTTTCGCCGCTCATGCGTCGCATTAAAGCGGAAGCCCTTTGTTTATACCGCTCACTCCCGCTGCGTGCTCGTCCGAGAGATGAACTCCGTGAATCTGCCGTAATAATTAGATCCACTGCGCCAATCTCGCATTCTTTTACTTTATACCTTACGCCGTGATCTCAAAAGACGGTATAAATCAGTGACGGTGGTGGTATGGCATCGCTGAAGAGGAAAGATTGCCCAGGTTGTGAATAAAAAGGTATCCGTTCCCCTTTCCGTTCCCGTTCGCGGAGTCGAAGGGTGAAGTTGGGAAGAGAGAAGGGATTTTAGATTTATGACGACCGAGCAGAAATGAAGACAAGATTGCAATCTGCTTTAATTATAATGTTTGTTCCATACGGAACCTTTTTTTCGTTTACGACTGCTCGATTGCTTTCGGTTTAGGGAAATTGTGCTAAAATATCTCGATATCTGTGGTCTATCCGCGTACGGAACTATCGGGAGAGTCGGAGACTTGAACGAACGAAGGTCGCACTCAACAGCGATTGAGGGTAAGTGGTATTTGACAAGTGAAAGTCAATCGTAATTTTTGTGTGTGTATTTTTGTCTAATCAACCTCTTGGATTATTATAGCCGTAGCTCCTTGCACCCCGAACACACAAGGGAGGAGGGAAACCCGGCGCCCGCGTTAGCCTACTCTTAACGAAGAGCACCAAGGAAGCCAACGACTTAACGTCCCTTCCGAAGGACGGAACGCTGACTTTCCGTGGTCTCCTCAAACCACACAAACAGTGGTCCCGGCGACCTAGTCGTCATTTGTGTTTTACGCTTTCTTAAACATATTCGGAGAGTTTTTTGCCAGAAATTGAGAACTCTTCCTCGGTCAATCACTTTTTCTGGAATTTATTTTAAATGTGCGCTTGTACTGTGTGACGGAAATAGGCATTTCTCGAACGATCATCGATCGGAAACATCCTAACTCCGATTTTTTCCCAGCCATCGTTCTTTATCCCTCCGGCTCCTCCAACCTTCCTAAAGTCGGGCCACGCCCACATACCCGCGTTGCCCACAAAACTCCTCCGTACCACCCCAAAAAGAGCTTCCCTCCTCGCCCCGCGTCCTCCTCCCCCCTCTCTCACTCCCTTCTCTCTGCCAATACGCCCCCACACCACACACCCTCACTGGAACGCCTCCGTTCCGGGAAATTGCTACGCCAACTGACCCGGAAATTCTTCGTAGCTTATATCGGCTCATTAGAACCTCACCGAATTGCCGCTCCTATTTCCTCCTTTCCATCTTTAGCTCATGTACTCGAAAATGAAAATATGCTCTTTTTTGCGGCTCTCTAATCACGGCTTCGATCTTATATCTTGGTCTCATGGTACAATTAGGGACGCTTTCCCTATTCGGTCGAGTTGATCGACATAAAAAAGATGAAGGTTAGATGTATCTCTAAATTGAAGGACGATTTTCTGGTCTTCCCCCGCTCCCAAATTTGGATTAGTCGAGCTCTGTTCGAGCTCGTAGTGTATGCTATTTTGCAGAGACCGGAAATTGTTTACGGACCGCTTTTATGATGGGTAAGCATATTTTAACGCGATGCTATTTGTCACGGAAATGCTGTGTAATAGAACTCAAAGTCGTATGCTTAAACCGCGTATTAAACGTCACTGTAAACCCTGATTTTAACTGGAGGGCTTTCTCTCCGCGAGACTGATGTCTTAAAAATATCGATGAGATTAGTTTGATAGGCCACCATATGTAGATATGACTAAGGAAAAATATGTATCGTTGAATACATATTCATTCAGCTTAGGAACGGCTTAAGCAAAATATGTTGAACTCATGTGACTTTACAGCTTACATCATAATTCACTGCATATAAGTTTATTTTTACAGAGAATAATTTTACTTGAAATTTACTCACTCAAATTTTGTTCGCAGTAAATTAATTTCCTCCTAATAGCTATGGGAAATTATCAGGGGTGGAAATGTGTTTTCGGAACTAGATACACGATCCGGAATCATTGGAGGAGGAGGGTATGGATAACCAACACATATCCGCGTAAAAACTCACTCAGGAACGATCTATTCCCGCGTCTACGTCAATTTTCATCCCTGGTATTTATAGATGAATTTCGCCGACATATTTCGAATAGATTAAAGAATGATATTTTTTACCTAGCTACTATCGCTTACAAGCAATGACTACAATTTCAGAAATATTTTTTAAATTGTTATGCTACGTCTAAGGTCTAAGTTTTTGTAAGTACAGCTGTTTGATTAAATACTATAATACAAGATGGCAACTTAGAAATATAAACGTTTTTAAATCCAATTTAAAGTCTAAGAGAAATATAACAATGTCAGCGCATATTTCGCGATGAATAGTCATTTATCGTTTACGCAACAATGGCGGAACGCTGGTCTCAAAATCAAAATTATCGATTGAAACAGTAATTTTCTACATAACAGAAAATACATAAAGTTGGATGCGATTTTATCTTAAAATGTGTCATAATTTGAATAATTATTATCTATTGCTAACCTAGCCTTTAAACGAAATAAATGACCTCGGGAAATGTTTTCCTACTCCCATACTTATTAGTATCTCAAGAAATCTCAGTTTGTATAATTTAAAAACGTTTCTTTTCTCGGAAGTTGTTATACATGCCAAGTGCTTCCATTGCTAGGTTGCGAGGCATTATGTAGATGTAGAACCATCACGTGCAATTTTCTAAAACCAGTTTTTTTACGTCTCAAAGCAGCCTGGATGATCATTCTTAATACTATCCGCGTGAGAGGATCTTAAACGGGTAAATATTTTACGCGGTGGAAGATTCGAGACGAAAGGTGATGACAGTCAAAATACGTACCGCAAAAAAGTTATCCGCTCTAGAATTTTAAGCCGCAAATACCTATAACCTTAAGGGATCATAAACTAAGGACAGCGATTTCTTTCGGCTTAATAGTTCAACCTGATATATTGTCACGTGAAAGGAATCCCCAGGGGAACGTTGAACTAGGAGCGAGAATCTTTTAGCGCGTCCTGCGGTGAATTTTCCATGAAGATTGAAAACGCGTGCATCATACGATTGATATTAAACTGAGATAGGTTTCCTCTATCTCTTTGGAATGCTTGATAGCAATCCGAGTTTAAGGACGGATTATAGAAGAGTAAACGGATTTTCCGTTTTAAGAGAAACGTCTCCGTATACGCGTCGAAGTTGGCGTACGAGAACGTAAGAATAAGTTTACGATCAATTGCCGACGCATTCTCTCGTCTTCGACTCATACCACCGCACGCCTTCTCCGTAGCCGTCGACCCTCATTTCGGTTGACGTAGGGACCTCCGTAGTCCACGGCTTTATCGCGGAATCCCAGCTAGTTAGTAGGCCGGAGAGGAATAAGTCCTAATTACTTCACGCGAGGTGTGTGCTCGTCGATGGGACTCCGATTATGTTGTCTAATGTCGGGAAGCGTTGGTCGGGTCGACCCTTGGCGCATTTGCATCGAACAGAGGTAGCGATCGGGGGAGAGGAGTGGGTGGGGTGGCAGACGGAGTGGCGGCGGGAAGGGGGATGGGGTCGTGATCGCGTCCGGAGGGGGCGGTTTTATCCAGGTTTTGAGGCTGCAGTCGGTCCGGTATTCTCATCTTGTATTTTTATTAATTTTCGATACCCTTCAAACCCGATTCTTTTCCACCCCGCGATCTATCTAGTTCTCTTCCAATGGCTTATATTTCTCTCGAATCGGATAAAAGTCCGTTTCTTCTTCCTCCTCCCCGTTTCGCGTCTCCCTCGTGTAGGCGACTGACTGGTTGGCGTGACTGATCCCCGGCCCATAAACTTACGGGCTGCGAAATTGCAGGTGGCGTCGAGAGTTTGCGGTGTGTAAATTAATTCGTCAATCGTTATCAACGCTCAATCGTGGTGGCGATTAGCTCAACGCTTTTCACGGTTGGGACAAATGTGAACACATTTTCTTCGCATTGCCTCGGAAGTGATATCTCTCGGTGGTTATAAACAGGTATAATGATGCGGATTCCTCTTATACTGTGTGTTTTTTATTTATGAAGGACGGCATGCTAGCTTTGATAAATTGGTGTCGAAAAAGCAAGCGAGATATTAATTGTTGGCAGTGGAAGCGATCGCAATTATAGCGGGAAATCAGTGGAAGGGAATAGGGTAGGGATTTATTTTAGTTTTATTTTCACGCGCATATTGTCACAAGATTTTGCATAATATGTGCGAACGTCGATCTAATTTGTTAACACCTCAGGTTCTCCCTGAAGATGATAACCGAGTGCGTTATTGAAACGTCGGAATACGATAGTATTATGACCCTGCTGGAAGCCCGAGAAAACTTCTTCGCTTGTTAACTTATGTTTGAAGCGACTAGTTACCACCAATGTTACAACCGAATGTAGGGAGTTAATCGGTATTTATGACGTCCGAAATAATGACGTATAATGCATTGTTTACTGTGTGATGATTATTAGCAGCATTTGGGGTAATTAGAATATTCTCATGTAATCATTTCTCTCATAATTAATAAAATCTTTTTCCTCATTTTTATCGTTGACATTCTCTTAAAAATTTGATTTTTGTTTTCTTCAAATATCGTTTTCGAGAAATATTACTATATTATAAATGATTTGGGTTAAGTTCTTATCATTACATAAACATAGCTCGTGTGTGGATAGTAAGAAAGTTTATTTATCATCAGCCTTCTCTTTTTTCTATCGAAAAATGTTAGAATATATTTTTCCCACTTTCGCATGAAAGACGGAGACAACGGTTATATAACAATTTTAGTATGGGTTTTGAAATCACTAGAGCAGTTATTTGGTTCGGAAGAAAACTTTCTGTGCAAGAAGTACCTATATAATTTGGATTTTGAGTTTATTTTGGACCAAATATGTATGTATGTATGCACCGATGTCTGAGCCAAAACCTTAACAAATATGTTTATAAACATTTAAGCTTTGGAATGAGCATTATTAGTATTTTTGCCAATGTCAATGTTTTTATCAAGCGCTTGATCATTCAGAAATTTTAATTCCAACTTATTGCTAGTAAAGCTTATTTTATAAGGTTTTCTTTAGTAGATTAGAAGATACAAGATTTAACTTCATTAACTACGAGGAAAACAAAACATTTACACGATCATTCGCCCCCATACTTGATTACCAATTCAATGATTAATCAAAATCGTGATGAGTTATAATTTCCGTTATAATTGAACGGAAGTGCTAGTACAATAACTCAGCGCGTTTTTTCAGTATCTCGCGTTATTCTCGTCATTCGAAGAAACTTGTTTAAACGGATATTTTTCCTAGCCAAAGCTATCCATTTTAAACCCTTTTAATTCTATTCCATACCTTACGCAAGAAATGATATTTTATTCGTCGTATTTTAAATTTGGAAATAAAACTTATTATGTACGATAAGAACTTCTACAAGATAGCTAAATTTGTGCAAACACTGCAAGTTATCCAATAAGATTGCATGAGCATATATTTTACTCTTATCCGCGTGATGTTTTATTCTTATCTTCGTAAGAGATTAGCATATTATTGCCAATAAAGTGCTGTTATTGGACACACATAACTTGTTACCGAAGCACATACTCGTATTAAGATTGTAATTTGATCTATGCAGATAACCTAGCAAATCTGACCGCATGATTTACTATAACGTCTCAAATATCAATCGAAACATTCGGAAAGTTTTGAGTTTATAAATTTCGCTTTCATTCCACTTCTATTTCAGCAATTATTTGTTCTGCTTTTAAAGATTAGAAATCTGATGGTATCTCGACGCCCATTGGTTTATTTATAAAAGAATCCCAAAGCAATAGAGTATCTCCTAGTATTAGCGTGAAGTAATGGTTTCACAACGATTAAAAATTCAACTCAAAACTCGATAGAAAAAAACAAACTGATGACGTAGGCGATTAAGATTAGACCGGATTGAAGCGGGGAAGGAGAGAGAGAGAGTTCGGTAAAACGTGGGTCGTTTTGGTATGTACTGCGTCTACTTCCCTCCCTCCTTTCCCCCTCCGCTTCTCTCTTTCCTCCCTTCACCTCCCTCTTTTTCCCTCCGCCTCTCTCCTTTCGAACTCACCTCCGCCTTTCCTTCTTCCCCATACCTCACCTCTTCCCACCTCTTCTTTCTTCTCACCTCTCCCTCCTCTCACCTATTCCTCCCTCATCACCTTCCCCAATCCCTCCCCACCTCTCCCTCCTTCCTTCCTCCTGAAACACTCCTCTCCCCCTTATCCTCCCTTTTCACCTCTCCCTCCCCATTTCTATCTCTCTCTCTAACTCTCCTTTCAGTCCGACTTTATGGCTCGATCTTATTCACGTTTATGCAACGCCTGGCCAAGGCACGTCCCATTCACTCCGTCCAAGTACATTATCCCTTCGGGGTCATGATCCCTGTTACAATACTCCCCTTTTTTTCTGTTTATTTCCCTCCTTTTGTTTTCATATCCGCTTCCTCTTAATGCATATGAACCCGGCGTATATAATTACCTCATTACTTTCAGCCCTTTGAGAAGAAAATGTTTTCTTGAACATGCATTAATTTTTACTCTTTACCCGCATCTTTTGATTAATTCCATCGGATTAAGGGGATGGATGGGGGAACGGTTTAAGCTTCGTCACTTGTTTTTCGTTTTCCTCTCTCGGCGTCTTCTTTATCAAAGTCTCGCGGGGATATATATGAGGTCAGGTTCGTTAATCCCTAACCCCCTTCTCCATTTTATATGCATTAGTAAAGCGTTTTGAGCGTAATTTAAATGATTTTCGACGCTCGGTGGCGGGAATTGTAGTGCTAGTTGGTTAAGTGTACGCGAGGGTAATTGGTTCATGCATTCTCCTAAATTTATGGAGAGAAGAATGCTAGTGTAAACACCGATGACTAATTTGTTCTAACCGTTTTGGGCTAATTTACGTATCTGGCTCTTTAAGCGGCATTCCACTCTCGTCTTTCGAGTTATCCCATTTATTTTTGCTTCTAAATGATCGCTGACTCGGTGCGTTAAATCACGAAGACGTTTCTTCTTCCGATTCATTCTGATTTAGAAGCGCGTGTATGCTGAATATCTCTCCGTCACTGATTAACATGGATGATTACCTGAAACTTTACTAGGAGTTTAAACGTGTCAATTTTTCTTATTAATATTTGCTTTTCTTCATTTCCTGCGGAACAATTATGCAGTTCTCAATCTTTTTCACGAGACGATAAGTCTCCATAACTAAGGCTAGGTCTTCTATCTTTAGTTCTATTTGTGACTGTAAAAGAGAGTTTTCTCTCATCGTAAGAAAAGGTGTTAAATTTTACGAACCTTTGCAATAGATTATACTTCTCGTTCAAGAACAAGCGTTTAAAAAATACTCGTCTCTGGTATCTCCAATAGTTGCAAAAAGGTTGGTTTTTTATAACCTGGTGTGGCTTTTGGAGTTACCGGAGACAAGTATTTTTTTAAACGATTATTCTTGAATTTTTTCAGCCATGAGACGAGCTCGTAAGTTCTCTTTTGAACTATACTCCTCGTATTTAATACTAGTGCACGTAAAGGGCAAAAGAGTGCTGCACAGAGTAATAATGTTGCGCCGATTTTATTGAACAAAATTTGAAACTTGAAATCAGTCTCCAGTCACGATATGCGTCGATGGCTGAGAGAGATGCAACGATCGCCATTTCTCATTTGTTTACTCCCACACCAATCACCGCGTTGTTTAAATTAAGCGTATGGGCTCTACGAAAGGGACGCAACACCAAAAACTTACCCTCGTTCGTACCATATTATAATCTACGGGAAATGCACTCTATGTTTAACGCAGCCTTTTAACATCCCTCGTTAATTCACTAGCGGTTACGTAAAAAGGTTCAAAAAATAATTTCCCGTCGAAAGAATAGCCGTTGGACGTCCTCTCCTCTCAATCCGTAAATGTCCGTTCCGCGTGAACCCGTTTCGTTTTATATGTAACTTTTCCACCAACGTCAGAAAGTGGGTCTTCCCCTCCCCTTCTCCTTCCCCTCCTCATTTTCCTCCCTCACCTCCTCCTTTCCCTCCCCCCCCCCGTCTCTCTCACTCCCTTCGAACATAGGTGACAATGCATTTAGGATTATTTCGCGGCGTAGGAATTGATGGCGGGGTGGGGTCGGAGGGCAGCCCCCGGAGTGGGGCTCCCGACTGCGCGGCGCTTTCCTCTCCTCTTATCCTCTCTCTCCCTCCCCCCTCTTTGCCCTCTCTATCTCCCCTCCCATCCGTCCCGCCTCCCCTGAATTGGAACGGCATTTGCATAAGCCTCGAACGACGACGCTTCTCTTCAGCCATTACCCGCTCGACCAGTCGTGATTAAAAAGCCCCTCTCGAAGAAAGCGTTGACAGCGTCCCGGAGACGCGGTTTCACGTCACCCACCCGCCGACAGGAATCTCACCTGTTCGAGTTCCTCGAGGTACCTTTTTCCCTCCACCCCCCGATCCCCCAACCCTCCCTCCCAGCCGTCACCTACGAGTTTCTCATCCTCCGACCCGATCAACACCCCACTCCCGACTCCGTATCTCGTGAAGACCACTACTTCTGTCTCCTGATGGGGGGACCCAAACACTCAGGCGAGCCACAGTCCACTTCCAGCTTTATCCACACACTCTCTCTCTCTCTCCCTCCCTCCTTCCCCCTTTCTTCCTCTATCACCTCTCGCACTCTCTCTCTCTCTCTGCATCTATCTCCCTCTCCTATTTCAATTTATTCCTCTCTCTCTCTGCCTCTCTCCCTATCTCCCTCACTATGTTTCTCTCTCTATCACCTCGGTCTCTCTCCACTTCTCTCCCTTTCTCTCAATCTCTTCCTCTCTGCCTCCATCTTTCCCTATCTCCCTTACTTTTGCTGCATCTCCCTCTTTCTATCTTTCCTTCTGTATCTCTCCCTCGCTCCTCTTTTTTCCTCTCTCCCTCTTTCTTCCCGCTCTTTCGCTCTATCTCCCTCTCTTTCTCTATCTCTCTCCCGCACTCCTCTCTTCTTTTCTCCTCTCTCTCTCCCTCTTTTTGCCTCTCTTCCTCTCTTCTCGCTCTCCAGACCAAAACCAGATAGAAATTATTTCCCTCGCATAAAAGTCCGGAATGTTCCCAGCAATATTGTTTTTTTTATACGCGTGGACTCATTTAACTTCCCCCCTCTTTCTCTCACTCACTCACCCTTTACGCTCCTTTCTCCAGTCCCCGCGAGGAGGAAAATCTCTTCTTCTCTATTCTTGAGATGGTGGAAATCATATTTTCGAGTTATACCCTCAATATATAATGGTTTCTTCTCCTCATTTCTCGAGTTGGCCTTCTTACGAGATAGTCCGTGTCGTTACATTTAGCAAAAGGAATATTTTTCCCGGTGACGGAACGGATATATGAGGTTTTGATTGTTAAATTATAAAGATCGGAGGGGAATTGAAAGTTCTGCCGAGGGTGAAGAGTTTCCCGACCAGTTGGGAAATTTTATGAGGCGAATATTATTTGGGTCCATATTTTTATCTCAAGAGAGCCTACTTTTCGTCCCATAAGGAACTGCATCAGCAAATTTGTGCATAATGGCGTGGATATATAAATAATTTAAGGTTTGACCGACATTTATTAGTGAAAAGGATTTAAAGTTTGTATAAATGGGATCAACACCGTAGTCCTAGAAGGCTATCGAAAAACAGTCCTAATATTTATTTATAATATAATGTTAACAATATTTATCCATGTTCAGCTGTAATAAAAATCAATTTTTCATCTCTGATAAATTTGAGGACGATATCACAAATTTAGATGCGTCCTATTATGACTGATTGCTTTGCTTTACATACAATACTGGGGCGAAAAAGTGTTAAATAATTAATTACTTTGGAGTGACTGTTGCATTAAAAAGGACATGTTTGTCATATGTTACGCATTGTTAATTGCTCGCACGAATTTATTGACTTCATTTTCGGATGTTTCTTCTTGATAATTAAAGTTAGAATAAATTTTGTCATTTTTGTATGTTGTTCGGATGTAATGAGTTGATAATTTACGCAAAACAGGTATGATGAAATCATAAATTTAGGAGGATTTAGAATTGATTAATAACAAGCGCTGTAAATTTCAATCGTGGTTGCTTCGACCCTTGTTCTCTTGAAAAGGTCATTGTTCAGAAAACATGGAAAAGATAACTTAGAAATGTTTAGTTGGTGCAAGTTTTTGGTCAGTTTTGAGTTGAATTGGCGGAGATAAAGTCCGGTTGCGTTAATTTTAAAACAAGAATATTTTCTGTCACTCAATATGATCGATTTCATTTATTTCTTATTATTTTTCAAATCGTTGCACATGTTGGAAATATTGTCTATAACCTGATGGACCGGATAGATTTTAACCGATGGAAATAGGCGTCGCATTTTATCGCAACTGTATCATCTATTTCGTCACGATTCGATGAAATAAAATAGTTCGCGTCTGCGTAGAATTAAGTAAGAGTTCATTTTATTGTAAGGTGGCAATCTGTGATTTCCACGATACGAGTGCTAGCGTCGGAAGATTTTTCAACCTGACCTATGAGGTACGCTGAGGTACGTTCAACCCTTTGACCCGTTGGTGTGTTTTGTAAGAGTAAGCTAATAGCAGCACCCGGTTTCCCTCCTGCCTTATTAGAGAATGTATGCGTTTCGCTTTGTCCTAGTGACTGACGGATGGCCAAAGGGATAACCATCCAATCCCGTAAGAGCAAAATAAAAACCGCTAAGAGAAACCTGAGCTAAGTCGGTTACGAACTCGGAATGTCAGAGGAATCACACATCGATGATTGTTCTTATGCTGCTCATCTTCGGATTGGTAGCTCATATACGAACCGTGAAAAACGGTCGTTAGATTTTATTGATCGAGGGAAGCATACTTTCAATGGTAATTTTCTCAAGGTGTGAAATAATAAGTGGTTTATTAGAATGCACTGAGGAATTATTTTTGACCTCTAGAAAGAATGATGTGGCGGATGCACGGAATTGTAGACAATATTAATTTTTACTTTAGTAAAACGTTATTATTGTTATACTCTTGCGGTTATTTGTGTGGAAGTGTTGTTAAAGAAGCTTTTCGTGATATGGCGAATTTTTACTATTGCGACGTTGCCATCAAATCATTTCGTGAAATATTTATTCCTTCTTCTTGGATGGAGAGATAAATAAAGGGATAATGCGTATGAACAGAATCGATAACCCGTAGTATATTTTTTAGCGAAAAGGAAATGGCAGTAACTCGAGTCCCTCGTAACCCGCGCTTTGAAATGACAGCTATTTTATTTAGACGCTGTCAAACCTTACCTCGACCAATTCGCCAAGGAAGATGGTGCGAAATTTAATCCAGGCGTCATAGAACCGGTCCCTCGAGGAATATGGTCTGATATTTTGATCGTTTCGACTTCAACCGGTTACCGCGTGGGCATCAAAAGGACTTCGAAAAGAGAGTCGGGAAATTCGTTGGGAAGCCCGTTCGGTTTATTTCGAATCGCTCCAGATCGTTTCAGTTTCGTAAATCGTTGCCCGCGTAATACGGCGGAATGGACTAGAGGAAATAATAATCAGCTCGATTTATTTCGGTGCCATCAAAGAGAAGAAAAGGCCTTCTTAAGACCCTTCAATACCGGTGGGGACCGCATCTATTTCAGGTCGGCTATTCCGGGCCTATCGGAGATCCTCTATTTCCGTCGCCTAGTGAAACACTAAAAATACATCCCCCTATCGCTTCTTTTAATCTTCTCGTTTAAACCTTACTTATCGCCTTACCGCAGAGTGCATTTCGTTTCGAGCACGCTATCACTTCCGCATGCAATGTCGGAAGTTGAAATCCGAAGCATTCTGGATCCATAGCCTTCGGACAAATTCCAGAGCTCCTTAGGACGCACGTCGTCTGGAGAGGAGGAGGAGAGTGAGTGAGGAGGGAACGGGAAGAAAGAGCGGGAAGGAAGAGCGGAAAGGAGGAGCGGAAGGAGGAGCGGAAGGAGGATTGGGGAGGGGAGGAAAAGGACCTGTCACCGCACTCCTGAAGCAGAATGAAGGCCGGAAGAGGGTTATGAGATGTTCTTTACGGGAGTGGAGAAAAACATTTGTGAGTGAGGATGAGGTAGGGGTGCTGGAGGTGGGAGGAGGTTAAACAGGAGCGAAGAGAGGGACGGGGAGGATGGAAGACGTTGGAAGAGGTAGGGTGGGGATGGCGGTGGAAATGCCACCGTAGCTCGTGACCTCTTCCTCTCTCCCCTCTTGCCCTTCGGGACTGAAATGCCGAGAGGGCTATTTCGAGCCTGCGTGTCGCCTTCGTTTGTGGGGCACACCCCTCCCTCCCTTCCGCACGCCGCACCCTTCTCCCTCTCACACTCCCCCCTCCCATTCTCTCCTCTCCCCGCGTATCTCCTTCCCGCACTCCCTAAATCGTCCCTTAGATAATTTCCCTCTCTTCTCCCTTCCTATCGCCTCCGTGCCTCTTCTTATCTCTTCCCCCCTCCTCCCTTCTCCATCACTGATGCCACTTTTTGTTAGCATTTGGGAGCTAGATTTCATCTTCTCGGTAGCTATAAAGTACCTAGAATATATAACTACCAATGATATTCATGGTTATATAAGGAAACTAACCAAAATGTGCCTCTATCAAATAAGAGTATTGTTTTTGTGCGCACAGCATATAACTCCACTATTTCTTAAGCTACCATTGTCTTTTATACACCAACAAGAAGGTGAAACCTTTGTCTGAACCAATTTCTACGGGAAATTAAAATGACTTGGCTGATTTTAAAAGTATTTCTCCCAACACTACTTCATTTATCCTCCATAAGAATTGCATGGGAGGTATCTAGCAGGGCATTATATATTATAATCTGTGCAGCACTGCTGGTATCTTTTTTAAACTATATTTAATGCATAGAAGAGAGTTAACTGCTGTTATACCCATTTTGCTTCTGTTTTGATTTAATGTTATTTAAATGGCTGAATACGAAAAACAGGCGTGTTATTCATGTACCCATCTTCCTAGTTGAATGTGTACATAATATTACTAAAGGAAGCTTTTTTAGGTGTGTATATAATGGCGCAAAGGAATAGATGCGGACAAAGAGCATTTTGACCGTTAAATCTAACAAAAATGTATCTGGGATTACACATCTCCAACTTAACCAAAATTTTTTGGGTTGTCGCTATAAATAGATTTTTTAATCGATTCGCTAGAGTTGTAAGAAGTCGCTAGGGCCTTTTTTAGGAGCTAATGTGAATGTAAATTCGCTAGATTGGCCACACTGGGTTGGCGTGCCGCGGGAGTCGGTCCACATGTTTCAAATCCCTCTCATACCATAACAAAAATAAATACTTGTTAATTACTTATTATGTTTAAATGGCGATATCTACTATCTTTAAATACTATACACACTATCTCTAAAATTTTTCATTTTCAAGAATATTATACTTTTTCTATTGTGGGGTACTAATGCCACACATTTCTCCCAAATTTTAAATTTGTAGCACATCTGGAAGTGAAATAATATTTATCTAATTGTTTAAATTTAAAAAATTTTTATTGGCCGCAATAAAAAATTCATGGGAATTTTCTAATGTGCATTTGTGCATTTGCACTAACCTATAAATAAGTGAAAATTTTCAGCTTACTCCCCCCTCCTCTCTTCCACCCCCACCCTCTCTTCCACCCACACCCTCCCTTCCACCCCTAACCTTCCTTACTTCCCCCTTCTCTCTTCCTCCCACACCCTCCATTACTCCCCCTCCTCTCTTCCACCCCACCCTCCCACTCCCACCCTACCTTCCACCCCCACCCTACCTTCCACCCCCACCCTCCCTTTCACCCCCACCCTCCCTTCCACTCCCACCCTGCCTTCCACCCCCACCCTGCCTTCCACCCCCACCCTCCCTTACTTCCCTCTCCTCCCTTCCTCCCACACCCTCCATTACTCCCCCTCCTCTCTTCCACCCCACCCTCCCTTCCACTCCCACCCTACCTTCCACCCCTACCCTACCTTCCACCCCCACCCTCTCTTTCACCCCCACCCTCCCTTCCACTCCCACCCTGCCTTCCAATCCCACCCTGCCTTCCACCCCCACCCTCCCTTCCACCCCCACCCTCCCTTACTTCCCACTCCTCCCTTCCTCCCCCACCCTCCCTTACTCTCCCCTCATCCCTTACTCCCCCTCCTCTCTTCCACCCCCTCGCTATTTCCCCTCTCCCTCCTCCCGCTTTCTGCGTCCGCTTTCCCTTTTTCCCTCCTCTTCATCTATGCTATTCTATCCCCCTCCCGCAAATCGCAACCGTTTCCTCCCTCCTTCCCCTCCTCTACTCCCTGACTATCTTTTCACCTGCCTTCCTCCTCTCCCCCCTTCTCTCTACCCTCTTCCCTTCTCCCCCATCACTCCCTCCATCACACTGCTCTGCGCCTTTCCTTCTCCTCTCGTCTTCCCCTTGACCGCACTCCTTCGCTTTTTCCCTCTCCTTTCTTTTCCTACCTCCCTCTCGCTCTCTTATGATTCTTATCTAGCCTCGGCTGACCCCTCTTTCTTTCTCCGTACCCATCATGCACGCGCTTTTCTCGAACTCTTCCAAAAATTCTCCATTGTCCTGTCAATGGCCCTGCAAATTCCACCACCTCTCCCCTTCCCCTCGTTCCACGCCATTTTAACATCTCCCCACGCCCAGCTTGCAATTCTTTTTTCGCTAAAAGGCCCATCTCATTAGCAATTTCCTCTCAACTCGACACCTTATATCTCTGCATTCCTCGCTCTTCTTCCACATTTCTTTCTTTCCTCTTCTTGACCTTTAACCTATTCCTTCGCACCTCTTAATATTTGTCGCAATAGTTTTGCGTGGTGAAGAGTATCTTCGTGAACGCGCTTGTAGCTTACGGTAGTTGGACCGGATCTTATCGAATGTATTTTCGGTGAATCACCACTGAAGACGGTAGCAATATAGCCGAAATGCGTTTCTGGTTTTTCATAACCTTGTGATGGCCATTGGAGATACATAAGATAAATACTTAATTCTCCAAGTTTTGATTTTTAAGGGCTGTTTTATAATATTGGCTAATGAAAGGAAAGTAGTATTTTACTTCACTTGATCGGTTAATTTTTGGATTTCATGGCTTATGTGTGGAGAATATTATTCTTATAAGACTGAAGAGACGATTACGAAGCCATTTTGATATATCGTTGTCGCTTGTATTATAGTGAGAGTTTATGTTATCATTATAAATTAATTTATTAAATAGCATATGCAATTACTTGCTACTGTTACGTAAGATGTTGATCATACTTTTTCTATTTGACCATATTTCAGAGATTTTTTTCATCTGGAATTGAGTCAAATTTGTTCAAGCTAATTCCAATATCACTATAAAAGAGATACATAGAATATTCTACCAAAAGCAAGGAATTGATTAAATATGGGGATCTGTCTACTAGAAGAAGCTTTTCCTAAAATTAATGTAGTTATTTTTGCCCTTACTTTTTTATCTATAGTTATTTCAATTGTTCTTTGAATGTCAATTATAGGGCTTGCAGACTTAAAATAATATGATTAGAGTTTTCTTGTTGCTACATGTGTTTATGGATATATTTAGTTCTTAAGAGTAAAGGATTTTCTGTAAATGAATAATCAATATCTATATTTAAAAAATAAGTATTAAGCTCAAACGAAGGTTGAAACGCGGGCTATAAACTTGTTAAAATTGTAAGTACTTGTCTCGAATCGGGCTTATCTTGATCGCAATTTTTTAGCCGCTCACTATGCTCTTTAAAATAATAAAGGACGAAGTGAGGAAGTGTTTCTTTCCAGTATTTCTCTTGCTCGCGTAAAAATGACTCGTTTATTTTAAAAGTAATGGAATGAATCACTCACTTTCGCGTGGCAGCAGAAGGTGGACTATTTTTGGCCCCGAGCCTAAACGAGCACCAAAATAATTTTCACCCTTAATTTACGCTTTTGCGTCTCGGAGAAGTTTCATAGCCATTTAATAGCGCGTTTTTTTCGAAATTTGAGGGCTTGCCTTATAATTGCGTTAATTAAGATATTAAAATCTGACGATTGTGCGCAATAACCCGATATTATCCGGCTTTAGAGGCGTTTATGTCGCAACCCGCGCTCAGTAAACAAGTTCGTTTTGTTATTTTCACGTCAGAAATACGATCTCTGAAAATTTTAACTCGTTAAATAAAATTCCTATCGTTGTACTCTTCAACAATATTATGATTTTCATGAAACTTGATTAGGTTGATCGTGAAGAGAAAATTGATATTTTCTAAAATGACATTTAGCAGATTGTATGGCGGAATTACATTTATGCATCAATACTTGTTTATCGCTATTAAATTGTTAATAACACCTTGAAACTATAAGTAAGTTTGTTCTGCTGAATAGTTTTCTCCAAAAAAGAGACTAAATGTTAGTAATATTATATTAGTAATATTGTTAGTAATATAAACGGTGATATACTTAAATAGTGGAACTGTTTTAGTCAGATCTGGTAGTTAAAATGTTGATAATAGCCTATAAATGAGCCAGAAATTGTTATATTTAAACATTTCTGATATTGCATAAGTTGGGGCTGGTAGAAATGACAGAAAATTTCGTCCTCTTCAATACTAATTTAAAATGGGAACTGCTATATTCCCGAGGAAGGTTTTATAAATATTTGTTTTCCGTTAAAATAACTCACAAGCATTGACCTGCCCCGTGATTACGCAAAACTCAACATAAAATAGATCTCCGATTCATAAACCGACGTGCGACGTACATTTCAGATTCCGCTTAATCATGCAAAATGACACGGTGAAAACACACGAAATGAGACGTCCGTTTGAATCGTCAAATGGAATTTCACACTACTTTTCTCACACCCAGATGAGTTCCTATGCGGTACGGCCGTGCGTGCGAGTCTCTCCGCGTGTGTACGTGCCCCGGGGTAGGTTGGATGGGAGTGGGGAGGATGGGAGGGGGGATCTGGCTCGCGGGGTCGTCGTCGGGGGTGTACCCCTTCCGCCTTTGCCTCCCGAAGGGGTGGAGGGGAGGCAGTCCACGGGCACCGCCCCTCGATCCCACATGATACTCACGTCTCATCTGACGCACAAATCGCATGCTTTGCGTGTAGCTCAGCTCAACCGAGATGTCCAGCGTGTGTGAATGCTTGTTTAGTCGCCGGTTTCTCCTTCCTCGCCCTCCCACCCACCCCATCTTCCCCAACCCCCTCCTACCTACCCCGCCACAATCGTATTGCTTCTCCGTCTCCCCTCCTCCTTCTTTCCTACACTCTTTGTTTCTTCCATTGTCATGTCTTCGCTCAGCGTGGGACAATTTGTCCCGCCTGCCCCCTCACGCCCTTGTGTGGCCATTGTGGCGCGATTGGACGTTAACCTTCCCGCGATGTAAATCTGAGGCGGCTCCGATCGAGAGTGGCGAAGTCGTGAGCGATTTAAAAAAAAGAGAGATTTAACTAGATAATTCGTGGAAATCTGTGGAAAGGAAAGGTTGACAACGTGAGCATTTAGTCAGAACATTATGAAATATTTATATCAGGTTGCGAATATAAATGATGCGTATCCTTACAGACCTTTCGTTTCGTGTGATTATATTATGATCGTTTCAAAATTCCAGCGTCATTAATTTTCGGTTGTGTCGGCTACGTGAACTTTCATTTGTACTGATATTCGTCTAGTTAGGGAATGTTTCGAAAAGGTTGGATTTAATAGTGCCAGCTGAGATTATGGCCAACGTATTTTCCTCGTCGTGGATCCCTCTCGATTTATATCGTTTTAACGTTTTACAATTCAGTGTCCATACGTTCAACATAAACCGGTGGTATTCGCTCGTCTTTTCTTTAACAGCTTCATGAAACAGTCCTGATTGCAGTTAAAATCTCCAGTATTGCATGCTGGCGATGATTGTTGCCTAATTGGAGTACCTTAAAGTAGGAAAAAGCTTCGTGTTTGCGTAATCGCGCCACTGCACCCGATTGAGGATCACGGGCAAAGGAACGATGATGACTTCACAGCGGAACTTCATCGGAAAAAGCCGACATTATGCCGAAAAAAATTGCGCCATTCGTCGGACGAAGGGCTTGAAAATCATCTTATTCCCGTCTCATTCCCGCTTGTTCTCGTTTTTTATTTAGTGATTGAATTGCCTTTAGGTATATACGAAAAAATTAATTTTTATTACAGGGATGTCATTTGTAGAAATAAAATAATTAAATTATATTCAGCATTTATAAAAAAGTCCTATCCATTTTATCTTATTCATAGTCCCTGAAAATCCACTTGATTTCCCATAAGGTAAACTCTACCGAATGTGATAAATGCTATTCCAGCGTTCATTCAGAGTTAACCTTTTTTGTTTAATGCTACGATAGGTATCATAATTACATAAGGTGCCTTACAACATTTTTGATTTCCCGTTTGTGTCGTATCGCTAATGGCATTGTTGCCCAAATGACCCGACCGCCTCCAATGTGCTCGGCATGTTTTTACAAATCTCCATCGATTTACGATATATGATTTGCATCTTAGCAAAAGAAAAATAAAGAGTAAAGGCGAAAGTATAAGATTAGTTTGTAATTCTCGAAAACGAGTTATTTATATTTTCAAGTTATCTCTTATCATATTGTTACTTCTTAATCGATACTAAATCAGTAATCAGTAATGTACCTTTGTCAAAGTTGATTGCAGTTGGCGATTTTACTGCGTCATACTACATCAGCTCGGCTCCATTTTCATTATTTAAAAATTACGTAAACACATATTTGTTTGCTAACTTTAATGCCATATGATTGGAATGAAAATGACTAATGACGTATTATCTATAACGTATTGTTTTCCGTTCAAATTAGGTCTTTCATTGACCATCAAGAGCATTTGTCACATGCCATCTCCGAACAATTCCATAATCTAATTCGATATTTTTCATACTGTTCTAATCTCCCATCGAAATTTTTCATCTCTCCTCCCCCTGCCCATATCCTCCTCCCTCGCTCCCCACTCCCCCCCACTTTCCCCGTACCTTCCTTTATACCCACTCCAGTCTCCATCCAAATCCTTCAGCGGCCCTGTAAGGCACGCCCCCAACCTCCCTTTCCATCCGCAGCATCCCTAAAGGGTTTCCCACAAAGTTTTCAATGGGGCAATCCTTTCGTCGGCACGAGTAAAATGGGGGGGGGGGCGAGGTTGGCTGGATGGGGAGAAGGTTGGTGGAGTGGGAGAGGAAGGAGAAGAGAAGGTGGAGGAGGGGGGACCCAATGGGGCTCACCGCCAAGTCCTCTCATCGGTACGCGCGAGTCATTTGAGAATTAGGTTGACTTTCGGCGCTTCGCGCTCGTTCCTTTTTATTCTCATTTATGTATTCATTTTTTTACCCTCTCTTTGCGAGTCGTTTGTCTCCTCTAGAGATTCATAGGCTATGTGGTTCCTCCCGCGAGGATAGATAGGGGTCCTCTTCTCTCTCCATCTCTCCTCTCCCTTCCTTACTACCCGTGATTTTTAGCCTGTTTTCTTGGCCCCCATATCACATCCACCAGATGTACACGTCTCTGGCGAAGGAGTCGGGGCATGTGTGTGTGTGTAGTTGGCTTGGGAGCAGGGGTTCCTACTCAGTCTTGCCAACCATGACCCACGTAACAGGCTCTGCTAACCCCTCGCACGCTAGCATCCTGAGAGGGAGGCCATTCTTAAAGACGCGTAGGGTTGGCTAGCGGTCGGAGCAGGAGGATGGAATGGGAAATTGGCCGGTGCGGGATCCGAGTCGCGTGCCCTGAGAGCCTACTTTCCCCCCTTGGTGCTAGCGCTAATTGCTTTTCGGTCGCCTTATTGGCACGGCCGTTAACATCGGAGAAATCCTCACTCGTGTATTTTTGAAATTTATTTCCGGCGGCCTTAGCGATTCGGATGAGGGATTACTTTTATCATCTCTTTCTCTCTCGCCGGCTTATTGAGAGATTTATTTGGATTAGATATAAAAACGTGCGAGTTTTTTTGGCTTATTTTTATTCGTCGCTTTATGTCGCTTTTGTTGGCGATGAGGACGGTTTAACGAACGCGATGAGGAAATGGCGAATCTATATGCCCGAGACCCATTCATTTATAGGAATTATGCTGGTATAACCTGAAAGTAATGCGCGCATATGGAATGCTCATGATACAATGATTGATGTAATTGGCAGGATGCAAATAATTATTTTGGGCATATATAAAACACTTCCGTGCAAAATACTTCGGTGTTTTTGAATCATCACAAGATGAGTGTGAATAAATATTTCTGCAGTCTACGGATTTCGAGAAAATGTAAAATTGCTGAATTTATTCAGTTACTGAGAAAAGTGATTTGAAATATTAGTAGAATTTATTTAAAAGCTTTTTCAAGCATGCATTTAATCACATAGTTTTATTCATTTAATTAAGACAATTTTCGCAAAAAACATGAAATATAATTGAAAATATAAATGATGAAATTAAATGGTAATGAGAAGTTGTTAATCGAAGTAAATATCGTCTTTATTCTTATAGCGTGAACGCTTAAACACGTTTTTTTACTAACTGTTGGTTATTATTATGCCTTCTTACTCTGTATCAATTCAAGTTGAAATACAATTAAAAATTGATAATTCAAGAATGAATTATCACACTCGCCTCATAGCTTAAATCCAATGCAATCATTTTAACTTCCTTAACCATAAAACGGTTGAGTATTCTAAGAGCGCATGACTAAAAACAATAATTGATCGCTCAAAGACAAATGAGGACAGATAATTTTCAGCCAAAATGTGTATCTGCTTTATTCAATTATTTAATCTCCATAGAAGTTCATCTATTTTGATCAGAAATCCCGCTGCTTTTTTGTAAGCTAATAAACACGTTTGTACGAAAGAAACTTAATAGTTTGAAGTATTTTCGGCCTCTTTTGTTTATATATCGCTTTAAATAATAATTTTGCTCAACTACATGAGCCATAATTATATATCAATAATGGTAAACATATTTTTTATCAGCATATAATAATTCTACATCTAATAATTATCATTAAGCCAGTGGCAAGAAATGTTGTTCTCATTACATAAATGGCATTAGATAGATGAAAATTGATTAATATTTTCTGTTTCACTCACATAGATAGATTTTACAAATTTCTCACTGATATCTTGTACCCAACTTTCAAGTCAGCCGTTTTTTCATGATTATTGCTTGCGCCTATAGGAAGGCATAAATGTGCTGAGGCGTATATGTGTGCGATCGAATCTTTCCCTAGCTGTTCATATTTATTCTTATCTCACTCTTTCTTGCGCGAAAAATACGATGAAGATATAACTAACTTTAATGAAACTGTAAGCTAAAAATTCTTTGGCATTCTCTCGTAAAGAAATCCATTGTTAATTAACGTCAAGTACCATTTCTGGGATAAAACAACTCTTTATTTTCGAAAGTTTTGCGAGTTATTGATCGTCGAGGACTCGAAAGGAAATTCTCTCATTTGCAAAACTTTATTTCCATGCTCTGTCGTGGGAAATCATTCATATATACATTCTCTCAAGGCACAATTCTTAAGCAGACGCACTAACGAGCGCAGCCCACTGGGATGTCCATTCGAATCGGAATCTGCACGGACCGCTGGGAATTATGACCGCTGGGAAGTCCATGGAACCGATGGACACCACGGCTTCCTTCCCCGCCCACCCCCGCCTCCCCCTCCACCCTCCCATCCACTCCCACAGCATACTACTCTCCCATTTCTCCGCCCCTTTCTCTCCCTTTCAGCAACCAACAGTTCCCGTGCGGTGAATTATGTTCTGCCGGAGGGGAAGGAGTTAAGAATAAGGGAGGTGGGGGAGGCTTTAGAGGAAGAGAGGGAAAGGGAGGGGCGAATTTAGGGTAGAGGAGAAAGAGTTGCGAGGATGGCTCGTGAAAGCAGAGGGGGAGGGGTGGCCGCCCTGGGCGAGGACGGGGGAGACGTGGGGCGCTCTTGATGAATGGGGCGGCACTGCCTTCCTGCGGACCATCCTAGGGGCCTTAGCGTCGGCCGGACATTGCGCTTCTCCTTCCTCTCCGTCTCCCCCCCCCCCGTTCGCCCGCCGCCCCCCCATTCCCTCTTCTCGAAACCACCCCCGCCTAACTCACTGCGGCTGAGAAAGACCCTCGGAAGATCACGGGAAGCTGGGATGGCGCTCGTGGAGGGGGGAGTAGCGGGGGAGAGGACGAAAGCGAAGGGAATACGTGGGTCCTGAAAGTAAGATTGTGCCGGGGGATTGATTTAATTTTAATTTTGAGTCCAGCTGATTTGCCTCTTACCTTACGCGCGCAATGGGTATCTAAGAGGTGGTGCAATGAATAGCCTGATAGGAAAGGAGGCTTTTTTAGGCTGCTCTTAACGAAGTGCACCAAGGGGACCAACGGCTTAACGTCCCTTCCGAAGGACCGAGTGTTGATTTGAGCGCGCTCCTCATATCTCTTTTTCTCATTGGCTCGTCCTCCTCTCCCTAGTTCCAGCACGCACAAATAGGGGGCCAGGAGTCCTCGGAAAAAATCCTACAGGATTCGAACCGGATGTCGCTTTAGCTGGCGGGGCCAACACTCTTAACCATTGCACCACCGGCTCCTCCCTGGAGGGGATTGATACAGATGCACGCGGGTGAAAGGTGCGGAAAGGAGTCGCGGAAACGGACTATCTTCCGCCTATAACCTCTCCCCACCCCCTCCTCTTCACCTCTCGCGAACCATCCCCTCCCATCGCCCTGGCCCACGTCCGTTGCCACAAAAACCCTTCCCTTCTTCCCCCACCCCTTCCAAACGATTTTTTCCGGAATACTTGCCCATCGCCTTAGGGTTTGGGTGTGACGATTGCGAAGGAGAGAAAAGTACCGCCTCTTCTCTCCTACCCCTATCTCCCTTCCTCTTTCCCCCCACTCCCTCCGTCCACCCGCACTCTTTCGTCGAGTCGTGAGACCAATCGCGGCTCGTTACTCTCGAGTTTGCGTGGGTATTCATCCGGGAAGTCGGCGGGGTGTCATCGAACCGGCGATGGGGAGGAGAAGGTGAGAGCGAGAGGAGATATTGGAGGAGGGGAGGGGGAGGAGTGGGAGAGAGAAGAGGGTGAAGGAAAGGAGAAAGAAAGAAAGAAAGGAGAAAGATTGGGGGAGGGAGTCAGCAGAGGGATTGGAAAAGAGTTTTGAAGATATTGATGGAGAGGAGAGGTTGATGAAGAAAGTGAAGAATTGAGGGAGAGAAATGAGAGGAGAAGATGGTAGGGGAGAGCGAGCGAAGAGATTGGAAAAAAGGGGAGCGAGGGAGGGAGTTGAGGAAGAGAGTGAAGAAAGGGAATGAGAGAGTAAGGAGAGAGAGAAAGAGGGCGAGGTGTCGTAGGTGGATAGTTTGACTGTGCGAAAGGAGAAAGGAGGGAATCAGAGAGCATAGACGCAGAAGAAGAGAAAGAGTAAAAGGCGGAATACGAGAAGGATAAAAAAGAGAGAGAACGAAAAAATAGGATTAGCAATAAATGGATAGATAGGCGAGGTTAAGAGTCGTTAATTTCACTTAAACCCAATTGTCGAATATTTTACAAAGCACCGTACAGAATATTAATAAATATTCACGCATTACTGCATGAAAGAATGGCATAAGAAGTAAAAAATGAACACACCTTGTATATAAAGTTAAAAGATACACGGCATTGTTTTGTTAATTAGAGTGAGAAAAGGCAAAATATAAAGAAATGTCTTCATTGTGTCGTAAAATCAACTCACAGGAAAGCACAAAAAACTGCGCAAAACTCCAACAGAGGAAGAAAATGAGTGAGGATTGAAAGGGGATAGGAGCAGAAAGAGAAAGGAGAAGTATAGAGGTCTCAGGAAGTATGAGGAAGTGGAATAGAGGGAGATTTGAGAATACAAAGGGGAGAGAGAGAGAGAAAAATGAAATGAGGAGTGAGAGTGAGAGAGATGAAAAAGTAGAGGAGTTGGGAGAATAAGAGTTGTTTTGGGTATAGGATTACATTCGCATCGTAAACGAACTTCGGAACGTTTATTGATTTTATTTTTGACATTTCTCGTGGACGTCTTATTCTTTGAATTTAATCCGGTCGACGATGGTTCCTCCAGAAGGTAAACACAAGAGAAGAGAAAGAATAAAAAGACTCTCGCATCCAAATATACTTTCATTGCCCGAATATTTTTAACCCTCCCAATTCCGTAGATTCCTTTCGGACGCGCAGTTTATCTCACGGTGTTTTAAGTATGTATAGTAACTTTTCGAGGCTAGTATTCGTCGAATGGGTGGGAGTGTCGGCCGTCGCTAATAGAATGCCGTGAGGATCGTAGGATTTTGGAGGGCGGAGAAGTTTCTTAAGAAAGCAGTGTGGAGAGAGGGAGGCTTGTGAGGGCCAGGAAGTGGATAAATGGAGTGAGGCGATATAAATAAGGGGTTGGGGGCAAGCTGGCTTTTATGACGCTGAGTTTCGATTCTCATGAATTTTCGGACGCGCGTCTCGCTGGGAAGGAGGTCCAAAACGCAGAAGGAAGCGGCCCTCTGCCCTTGCGCCCTCAATCTTTTCCGTGGGAAATGGAATGCTTGTAAAATTTGAAGGTTTTAGTGCGACGTTTTATTAATGCGATCGTCGTTTTTTTCTTTGCGGATGATTTACGCGTGCGTTAAACATTATTTTAAGGATCAGGTTCCGAGTTCGTATTCTCCATCAGACATCTGTTAGCGGGCTATTTTCTGCTCCGGCCGTCGCGTGGGGGCAATTATTGTCGAAATATCTGGGGGAAAATGTATCTCGATATGTCGTGCATCACGATTCCGGCGCTATTTTCTGAATATGTTGCGCGGCGACAAATTAAACTCGAGGAAACGAGAAATAGTAAATCGTTGGTTTTGTGGCTTGTTTTTGAAAACTAGGAACGTCTTCCGAATAGGAATTTCCTCTGTCTCTGCGTTTTAATCTAATAAATAACGCGAATATATCTTCCTCTGTTATTTCGGCTGATATTTGAGGCAGTTTCCTTTATGCTCTGGTAAATTATGAAGTATGAACCTTTGAAATCTAGAATATAAAATTAACGTCCATCTATCACCATACGTTTTTTTTCTTCGAAATATTTTCGCAAACTTTTCCATCGATTTCGAGGCAGACTTGAAGTAAATACTTGTGCTGTTAAATACACTGCTTCCGTCTATTAGTATTCAAATAAATCCCTGCGATTGGATGGATCAATGTATTGTTCAAACCTTCCGTGGTCGCAAGAAATTTTGCTGCTAAAACATAAGAAAATAATTATTTCGGGTATTCAGCGCATGGAATTAAGTTGTATCATTCCATTCAGCGATATAAAATTATCATGAAACTATACGAAGCTTCCAAATATAGAAAGTTATTTTACAAAACGGCGTTCTTTCGTGCTCATCTGAACCGACGAAATAATCTCTTTCCAAAGAAAGTGATTCCGCCGCACTCGAGAGCCTTCTGGAAAATACGTTAAAAAATAACAACTCTCCGTAGGACGTAGCCGTATCGAACTATCCGAAACCTAACCAATCCTCACAGCCCAAATCCCTCAAAGACTCGCTCTATAAATGATTTCCGCTTAACTAAGCGAGACGCGATTTGTTTTTACCGTGTGATGCATGATGAATAGGCCGCGGCTACTTGGGAGCCCTATTAGGGCCTTCCGATAGAAACTTTTTGACATTTTCCGCCGAGCTGGATAAGTTCCAGGGATTGAGAGTCCCTTTCTCTCCCTCCTCTCCCTCCCCCTACCCCACTACATTCTCAGTTCTACGTTTTAACGGTAAGAGAGAGAGAGAGAGAGAAAGAAAGAAAAAGGGAGGAGAACACACTATAAGGTCGGCAGTTGCATAGGAATTCTGCACCATCTGATTTTCCGGACTATAAGCCCTGTTCTTTGTGGGGCGCGTATAAGCTTCAGAGGAACCCCTCCCCCTCTTTTAGAACGAGCCACACTAAATATGCATGAGGAAGCATTCATATATATAATGTGAGCGAATATCTACGTCCGCTAAATAAATAAAATGACAGGTAGTTTATCACGTGAAAGATGGCGGGGGTGAGTGCTCTTCGGAAGGGAGGAGACGGAAGAGCAAAGAGCGCTCGGGGCAAATATTAAATCTTCCACCCACTACACTCATCCGTTTCTTCTCCCATCCGGCCCGTGAGATAGGAATAAAATAGTTATAAGGTTAGGGATGCGTCTCGGAATTAACAGTCGCGTTCGTATTTCGGGATCTCGCGTTTCATTCCATCGGCCGGTGCTATAGGAATCCGAATACACGTCTCCGTGTTTACCGGTGGCAGCTATGTGGCCTTGGGGTCGTCGGAGTTTCACCCCTAGGCCACCATCCCAGCGCCTACGGAATCACAATCGGCACGAGGGGGGGAGAAATGGGGGAGTAGGAAGGGGAGAGGGGTCGGGTCGCACCGCAGCACGGTCCCAGAGGACTCTTTCACACGCCTCGGCTCGTTGCGATGCCGACGGACACTCCGGACGAGGAGTCACGCTCCGGGCACGGCGATGGATTCTAACCTGGCCGCATACCTCACCAAGCGCCACCCCACCCCCCAGCCGCTCCCGCCACCTCGATCTACCCCACCTCCTCGGTCTGCCCCACCTCCTCCGCCCGCCGCCCCCTCCCCGCCACCCCACACCCATCGTCCCCACTCCATCCTCTCGCCCTCGTAAGCTCGCGGAGTACCAATGATCCCTCCACACGGGCATTTTCTCGTTTTTTATTTTGTTCGACGCTTTTTTATGTTCCTCCAAATTTATGCGAGTTTTTCTTTCGTGTTCGGTAGCCGTATTTTTTTTGTGCGTCGCGTTCTCGGCCCTGAGTGATAGGCATGTTTAATATGAAATAATCTCCGATTTACCGGAGAATCTATAGGGATGTTTTTATTGCCTTTTTTACTTCTGCGGCTCGTAGATTGTGCTGATTGGGTTGGGCTAGGTAGCGCGAGGAATCCCGGATGACAATAAAAAAACGCGTAAAACCTTAAGTTATTTGAAATTGTGACGCAATATTTGTAGAAAAATAATCGTAGTGGTTTGGGGCTTTGGAGAGTGTTTATTCTTGGAAACGTGGAGAATTTAGAAATCGGTTGAAAGGTTTTTGAAAAGGCTATAAATACAACAAACGATTTGAAAAGGTTATCTTTTTATTTTTATGACGTTTATACATCACGGTAGCTGCATATCTAATGTTACAGAATTGTCAGACACTACTTCTAAAGCGGAACTCATTAATAAATATCTTCTCGCGGTCCATAAAAGAATAAACACCTAATACAGAAATTATGTAATGATCAGTATATCTTAAGGCAGCGCAAAGTATTTTTAGCATACATAAGGTAATGTTTAAATCTTTATCCGTAATATTGAAATACGAACACTATTTCATAGGTCCAAATACTTTTGGACTTGACATTAAGTTAAATTTTACTAAAAAAATAGAAAATGTTCAACAAATCAAAGTAGGAAATTATGAAAGAAAAAAAGGCGTGATATGGACTACTAGGGAGTGAGAGAAATAGTTGTGGTATTATGTATGAGGCTTAATCGTATGTATTTGTAACTAGCAGTGTTATCCGTTAATGATTACCTTACCTCACCAGAAGATATTCTATAAATTTTGTAAATTTTACCGGTTTTCTTAAGGATATTCTTTGTGGCGTCTATATGATAAGACGCGGATATTATAAATTAGTCATTCTGACTAATGCCCGCACTGTAACATATGCCCACCTTATTCAGCTGTAAGTTATCGACATCAGCCGGGTGGCTAATAATATAATCTGCAAGATGGAATATAATTAAACTAGGGAGATGCCCGTTGAAATTAATCGGGAAAGTTTTTAAAATGAAATTTCGTGAATAGATGCGACGCGAAGCTATTATCCAGGTCAATGATACCCAATTTCATGAAACCGGTACAATGCGAATCACTAAGAATGCGTCAAATTCTCGCGTTAAAAACTGATCTGGTGATCGATTCAACGCGTATTAAAAAATCGATGGCAGGAAAACAAACTTGCGTTCTTTTAGGCATTGGTAGTTTTAAGCATTGAACTCCTATCATGATTATATTTAATTTTAATATACGAATGATTAATGTTCTACATTCAAATGTATTCCTTCTCGTACATAACGTAATGAATATTGTTAAAATTCGTTGCTATGAAAATCATTTCCCTCTCCTTCCTTCTCTCTCGTATTAAAAGCATTCAAAGCACGCTTTCATCCATAAGGATTGAAATTACAATAGGATTTCGAGGTTAATGCTATTGGTTGTCAAGGCAACATACCGTTAAAATTGCAAGATTTCCCCAACATATGCGAATTAAACGTTTAACATGAGGAATTTCGAACTGTAGGCGGAAAAAGATGAACGGAATAAAAAACATCAAACTGTAGGCGGAAAAAGATGAACGGAATAAAAAACATAATTTTTTCTTTAAGATGGTTTAGACTCGAAGATCGTAGGTTAATTCTTTGTAATTTAGATGTAAAAAAGAATAAAAGCCTGCACGTCGAAAAGTCGATGTTTGCTTGTTATTTTATGGGAAATGGAAATGTCTTCCTTGGAGTCGAACCCAGAATATTTTAGAGAATTATTTTTTGGTCATAACCTTAAAATATGCAAATTTAGTATTCCTGCCAAATTTCAAAAATATATCCCGATCTTTTATCGAGTTATTCGCATTTTTATAGCGTGACAGAGGGAGCCACAAAGGGACAGAAGTAGGCTTTTATAGTTTTTTGATGGAGCTTTTATAGGCGATCAAAAAATGCTGAACATTAATTTCAACGTGGACAATAAGAAAAATTCTGAATTTGACGTAGACTCTAACCCAGTTCTCCCACTTTCCAGTCAGATGCTTACACCAATGGAGCTACCAAGCCGGTATGATTCACCAATTAGACAACGGAAAATCGTACCGGGTGTTGTTAGCAATTGACCGAAAAGTTCGACTCCCGCTCAAGTTCAGAATTTTTCTTCTTCTCTACGTTAAAATTTAATATAATATGCGTAAGTTGCCAATACTATTCTTATTGACCAGTATCGTTAGTAAAAGAAACATAAACAGCCTTGAGTTAGTTACTTTTAGTCAGTTCCAATTTAGCCGTTTTTCCAGGAAATTTCTCTCGAATGAAAATTGGGTTTCCAGATGAATGACTTTTTAAAATTGCAGTTTAGGTGCCTTTCTTGAAAACTTCTTCTACGTTTTCAATTTAAAGAAGAAATGTTAGCTAGGTTTTGTTATATGGCGGGCCATATACCATGGTAATGGTCCGAAGCATTTTGTTTAAACTTACAAACACAAACTCACTGTGGCATATGTTTTAATCAGAAGACGAAATATCTAACTATTCCTATATATTAATCATTTTTATGTTGTTCTTTTCTCTGTATTACTCCACGACTCCCTCATTTGCGCTTTCTTCCACCTGCTTACAGTACAAACAAAGTTTGAGACGCATGTTGTATCTGATGTGTATTGCAACTCCGTTGGACTAAATATAATTTGTACATCTTGATGAAATTACCTCAAAAATGTATATCTGTTAGCACATTTCAGTTATTGCGTTTGTTTAAAATTTAGCGAGCGAGATTATTTTCTTAACTTTACTATAAATGGACTTATTACTTTGGGTTCTTACCTCGAACATGAAGAAGCTTGTGTTATCTATTTATAGATCCTCTAAAAACAAAAATTACCCCACGATAAACATTATAAAGTCGAAACATTGAACCTTGATTATTATTGATATAATTTTATGTCACATCGTTCACCGTGGTTCATTTAAGTAATTCAAATCAATGTGCTATTCTTAATTTGCGAAACTGTAAAATTCTGTCTTTCACTTCAGAAATGATCTCGTTATATGTTTAAATATAATTGAAATCCTGCTAAAGTTTTTAGGCTGCCATTAAAGAATCGTTTCATTCTTAAATCAGTACATTTTTAATTACTTAGATATGTTTTAGAATATGACATCCTTGGTTTTTATTGAGTGGCTAATTCAGAAATCCAAATGGTATAAATTAATATAATGCTGTAATTATTCAACCATGGGAACCAATCACACTACACAGCTTGTATTTTTCTAACTACATGATCTGTTTTTATATTAACTATTTGAATTTAATCTATTTTAAATTTGTAATTTGTAGATTGCAATAAATACAAATATCCGAAGGGCTAAATGGATTTAAAAAATATTTTCTTCTCAAGATCCGTGATATATATCTTATACATATTACATGACCTATTTGTCTGTCTTATTTAGCAACCCATTATCACATTTAAGTATATGAATTGCATCGAGGGAACTACCAAATCCACGTCAAAATTGATTAACACGCCGAATACTACATCAAGAAAACATACTTACGGACAATTTTATGAAAAGCTTTTGCGTCATAATAAAACCCGTTAAATCGATTGTTGTTTCACTGTTACTCTCAGTTCCTTTGGAGCTGTTTTGGGCGTGGTGGTGGAAAGCCATGGCGGCGTGGCGTGGAGGAGGGGCTCCAGCCAGCCAGCTGAGTAGGCGATATTCCCTTTGGCAAAGCAATTTTCATTGCTTGCGGGAATCGCCTCATCGCAGCGCCATCTTTATGCAGAAGGGAAGGATGAGTGTGAGGGGTAAGGAGGAGAGTGGGAGAGAGACGGGGAGGGAGGGGGAGAGAGAGAGAGAGAGAGAGGAGGTCTCTACATGTTGTACCCTCACTCATATTCATCTTTTTTCCCCCGGGAACGAAAACAAGCGATCACGGGAACAAAAGGAGACCCGCTGAGCCATTATTTTCTTTCCCTGACAGTTCGCGTACTCCCTCCCAGTGCCGAAGTAGGGAGTGTGTAATGCCCCCCCACACACACCCCACTTCCCACCGGTCCCTCCCACTGCCCCCATCCGTGCCCCTTCTCCCGCCCCCTCCCCAAAGACCCCGCCCTCTCTTAAGGGTCCATCCGCGGGAGCGATCCGTCAGGTGTGGTACACGGCAGTGGACGTATAATCGGAGGCCGTCGAGAGATTTAAAGGGAAGACCTCTTGAACTTCCTATTATGCGAGGAAGCGAGGTTTCGGGGGCATCCGGAGCGGTAAGGGGCAGAACCGCGGAGGTGTGGCCCTCTACGATTTACTTTCAAAAGAGATGAGAAATGGGGATCGGAGTTTGAAGGATGGGCAGCTCCTCCAAAGGGGGATTATTTTCTCTTTTAAATAAATATCCTTTCGTGGCGTCGTGGGATGTTGGAGGAGGGAGGGAGAGGTGCGGCGGAGGGAGAGGGAGGGGAGTGGAGAGGGAGGGAGGAAATTCGCGGCTTGATCCCCGCGACCACTTCGGAACCCAGTCACCCGCGGCGACACCCCCACACCACTCCTCGGAAATTATGTTCCTATTGTGGCTCCGTAGGAGGAATACCCGGGGAGATCGAATGAAATATATATCGGCTATCGCTCAACCCCGTGGAAAATAACACGTCTCTTTCCAGCGTAGATCCATAAAATCCGGAGGAGTCCATATAATAAAATCCCGGCAGATCTCCTTGAGTGGTAGGAGGTGATGACGATTTGTGTGGTGGAAAACGTTTCCCATTCGACTAACCCCCTTCCTCTCCTTATCTGCCTCGTTCGCTTCCCTCACCCCCTTATTCCATCCCTTTTGGTCCTCTCTCGACCTCTTTTTCGGCCTCCCGCGCTCCGGTTGAAGATCCCGCGGCGCAGACTAGCTGATGGCTTTTCTCGGAGAAGAGATTTTTGGTTCCCGGTTTATATACAATTGAGGCCTCCTCGGCTGATAAATTCATCGGGAGCCCCTTGTGTGTTGCTTATGCGGGACGTATTTTTAATTTAGGGACTTTAATAAAAGTGTGAGACTAATTTACACGGTGTGGTCTAAAGTTGGAAAGAGAATATCACAATTTCATGGTTTATGAATATCGAGGTCTTATATTTAGTAAAATGGAAGCCTTTTATGGAAATAGGTTATCATTTACATGAGTTACTTTAGTCTTCTTAAAAATTTCGTAGCTTTCCTTCCGCATTTGTGAAATTCAATGCAAATTACTTTTTATTTTGCTGTAAGTTTTTTTTTTCTGTTGTAATATATCACATACATTTTACAGAAGAATAACTAATCGGAAATCAAAATTTTGTGTCGACGTATCCCCTTCTATATAGAGAGGACATGCATAGTCCTTGTGCTTTGTTTTACCTGCAATGAATATTCACGGGCAAACAGTTGAAATCATTTCAGTGGCATTAATAACTTATTTTAAATTACTTAATTTATATCTATGTACACCAATCGTGCTAAATTTAACGTCGTGCCGAACAGCTTCCTCGATTTTAGTGAACTCGGTGTCTCCCTTCTTCTGAACTACCTGCGCGATTCCCGTTTCGGCACATTTCCCTCGCGTGCGCTCACATATATACACACAACATGCGTAGGATTAAAAAGAAAGTTTATCGATTCGCAAATAATGTATTTAAATCAATTCACGAGCGACGTCGTCCTTACTTGAAGCAGCCGAAAGATGGTAAAATGGAACAGAACAAGAAAATTCCGACTCAACGCCACTCGTTCTGGATAAAAAACAAAAGTCTCTCGCATGTGATGAGTGTGTTGTCATCGTATAGATTTCCTTAGGACGCCGTCTCCGTATGCCTTTCGGAGAACCGTCTCTGGGGTATCTCGAGAGGATCCAAATGTACTCGAGGGAAGTGGCCCGAGGGAGTGTGGGTGGAGGAGGAGGATGGAGAGGGGGAGAAAGCTTTAAAATACCATGAGGCTAAGGGAAAGAGGGAGAAGTGGTATTGCTTAGGTTTTCAAACTTCACTAAATGCTTTCGTGGAGACCAACCACGAGGGAGATATGGAACTTCGGTTCGAAGACGGCGGGAGTTACGGCCTAAGATAACCCTTTCTTTTCCTCGCCCGCACACTCGCATACACGCACTACCCGATCCCTTTCCGCGTGTTCCCCTACCCCCATCCCCCTCCTACCTTCTCGCTCCTCCCCCACTGCGCCCCCAACCTAAAACTCCCTCCGCTCCACACATCCTACTCCTGGTACTATCTTTAACTTTTCTTCGTACCACACGGAAAGGCAGTAGCTCAGCGGATTCGGAGGCTCTCTCCGGAATGAAGCAATAAAGTCATGGACCCAGATACGAGAAGGGGAAGATGACCATATTTTGACAAGTTATGACTTGGTGATTCTGGTGCGAGTTGAGTTTCGGAAGGACAAGGTCGTTCTCAAGAAAAAGGAGACGGAGCGAAAGAGTGGAACAAGAACCCGAGGACATTTTTGAGGTGGGACGACAATCATAGCAGTGCGAGTCCATGAAAGGAAGATGAAGAGAGGAGAGGAAAGAGTAGTGTGGTTGATGTAAGAGTTTCGATCCTCTGCCCCTCACCCCTTTCCCCCTCCAAAATTACGGCTCGCACTCCATCCTGTCCGTGATACAAAATCATATTCTTCCCCTACCCACTTTTTGCTGTTTGTCTCCTGCTAAGGATGAGGTGGAGTCGAAGTGTCTTTCCATATCCTCCCTTCACTCTTTATCTTCTCCCTTCCTCCCTCCCCACCACCTCAATCCCTGAGAGGGCCCGGTCTACCAAGCCGAAAAAGTCCCCGGACATCAAAAACAAAACAGAATCGGATGGGATGGGTGGTAGTGAGAAATGAAATGCGCCGAAAACAGGAGGTGGAGAGAGAGGGTGGGGGTATAAAGAAGAGATGATGGGGGAGTGGTGGGGGAGTTTGACGAGGGAGGGTAGAACCAGAGAGTGTCTTCTGTATTCATGAATGGCGTAGGAGTGAGTTCAGCAGAAATCGGGCATCGTAAAAATGTGTATACTCTCTCTCTTTCTGTATCCATCTCCCTTATGCGTGTGTGTGTGTGTGTGTGTGTGTGCCTTAGGACGGAGGCAAAAAAACCTTTTTTTCTCTCTTTCTCGAAAAGTGAGTGTTATTTTGGAATAGAAGTTGAATGTCTCTTTTCCCCTCGTCCTACCGATCCCTCCGTCAATCCTTTGTCGCAGAGATGCTCCGGGAGCACCTACTGCCATCGTTTATAGTGAAGGGGAAAAATCGATACTCCCGGAGGATTTCTCTCTCTCTCTTTCTTTCTCTCTCTCTTCTCCCCTGAGTTATGGTGTCTTAACTTTTTGGATTAGCCTCGAGAATCCCTCCCCCACTCCCGACCCCACCACTTCTGTTTCTTTTGCCGTGAACTCAATTGCGTAATGCAACGTGGTGGTTAAGAATAGTCGGGTGGCGACTGCTCGCGGGTGGGAAGGGGAAAAAATGCAAGTGTTTCCGTCATGCGGCGCCAAATTTACTATATTAGACGGCTCCTGAAAAACAATACAGTTTTTTGAGCCGGGTGAGGATAAAATAAAACGTTTCCAGCGATAAGGAAATAGTATGCTAGATAAAGGATATTTTTATAAAAGTTTATTTGAGATACCCGGTTAGCTTTAAAATCAAAGAATATCCAATAATAAGGTATTAGTGATTATTTCTATGGCAACGTTGAATTCCAATTAGCGTTTGATATGCCAGAGAGAAATGTCGAGCTCTTCTTATGGTTAAAATCAAATTGAATAACTATTTTTCCATCATAAATTTTATAATTATTATAAATGAATCAATACTGAGGACGTCTACTTCATAGCCAAAGTGTGCATCTGGTTTTCCCAATCTTTTTATGGTTATTGAATAGACGTAGTTTATCAATTTGCATTTGGTACACTGGAATGAGATGAATATGTTAATATCAATTTTTAAAATCTCTGTATTTTTACACCGTTCGAACGAGCCAATTTCATAGATTATAGTTTTAGCATATATCGACTCATAGAGTCTACCATCAAATATCAACCTCCTATCGATGGAGCTAAAGAGATTAAGTATGCGAAGAAATACCTTAGGTTAAAAGGAGCTGAGTTACATGGTGCGGACTAGTTTTAAGAGCAGTCGGGTAGCGTGGTACAGGAAAGGAAGAAGGCAGGGGGCACGAGGAGCGGGAGAGGGGTAGGGGCGAAGAGGGGAGAGGGGTAGGGGCAAAGAGGGGGAGGGGTGGGGAGAAGAGTGGAGAGGGGTGGGGAGAAGAGGGGAGAGGGGTGGGGAGAAGAGGGGGAGAGGGGTGGGGAGCAGAGGGGAGAGGGGGGCTCCCCCTCGCTAGGCGCGGTGGGGGAGCGGCGAGACCTTTGCTTCTAAGTTGGAACGAGAAACGAAAATAGCTCACCGCTGCTGCACCAGTTCGCTCCTTCAAAGACACAACCATCCACACAAATTGAACTTATTCATTATTCGTTTAAAAGATTTTTAACGCGGCATCAAGTCAATAGAATAGAGTTTATGCCAATTATCCGGGGGATAACGGGAATGGGATTAAATTCAAATATAAAACCGTTCCTGTCCGATGTTTCTGGATATAATTGCTCAACAACATTAAACTTGTGCAATTGCTTGTCATACAATGACGGAATGTTATAACTGAGAAATCAAGCAAATGGAATTCAACATTCATTTCAATTAAGAAAATTATTTAATCAGCTAAAAGTATATCAAAGTGCCCAATAGTGCTTAGCTTCTTATAAAGTATTTTGAAGAAGTGTTAGGATAACAACCAATTTCAGAAACTATTTCAATCAAGGAAAACAGTTAATAAAGGAATGTTAGGATGTAAGAAAATGAGTGACGAAATATTTTATAACTATTTATCAATTAAATGAAATCTAACTTAATGCCATTCGTATACCAATATTTTGCTTCGAAGCTGGGTAATAATACGTGTTAGTAGTCATGGCAACAATCATTTCTCATTATTAAAGCTCTGCAAATTTCTTGTATTTTCTGATTTGAAATCAGTTTCATTCTGATTCGGAAATTATTCAAGTTTATTGAATGGAAACATAAATTTCGCTCATTTCGACGCCGAAACGTTCTAGTCCCGATCTCGTTTCTCGATTCTAACTATTTTTAAAACTTATAGGAAAAAATTCCTACCCTCATTCACCCATTAATCAAATAGAGAAAGTAAACTCTTCTGTAATGAAACCATGCTCATATTATTGATGATGACCCGTTTGAAACCTGCAAGAGGATGCACCAAGATTTGGCGAAAGATATATAGAAGTAGAACTCACCGCTCTAGAGTTATTCACGTTAATTCCTTAAATCTTACCAGCAGGACAACAGAGTAACCGAGTGAGACTTGCCGTTATTATAAAAGGGATCATTTTTGTTTTGCGCTGGTTGGAAAAAGCCGACAATAAGTTCATACGCCGAGTGGAAAACACCGTGCATTACTTTTAATAATATGGCTATAAAGTTAAAAATATTTCTGTAAACTCGTCTCAACGTATAAGTGTGCGGCTATTTTAGAGAATTCCTTTTGAAGCTCTGTGCTGAAATCATGGAGTAGGAAAATTTTTATTCTCTCCTTCTCCAAATACTTCAGGACGTTTTTAATACGTTATCAATATACAGTAGCTCATTTAGCGATTAGTTAGTAAAGTTTATTAATAATTATAATGTAAGTTTTATTTAGAAATAAAAAAGTTATACAATGGGGTTCGCTTTTTAGAATCAAGTAACGAAACCAAAAATGTGAAAATAAAATTCATATCTATTTCATAAATTATAATTTCATGGTAATGTTAAGTTTTTCGCAATCGTCATCGGCGCGTGATAAGGAGAGAATTTTGAAACGTTAAATATAAATTGGTTTTGGTTTCCCGGTTTTGATTCAATAAAATGCCTGATTCGATTAGCCATTGCTTATAATAAACAGAACCCACTGTATATGAGGAATGTTATGGTGCGACCCCAAAGTGCTTCCCATATAGTTGTACCGTTAATAATAGTTCCATGATTTTCCTATGCACAAATGAGGAAATTATAATTATTCTCAAACAAATTATTAAAGCTATTTGAAAGTGTTGGTTTTCAGCAATAATCTCCAAGTCAGAATTGTATCTTATTGTAAAGTTTATAGAACTCAATCATGGCAGATCACAGAAAGTGCATTTCTCTAAACCACGTATCGTTTGAATGACAGATATTTTAAAGCACTTCATCTGCTAATGTCAATTCAGTCAAGTATCATTTACTGTGTAATTTATATTTGAGAATATCTTTACAATTTTTTCAAAAGTAGCATAATAACATAGACGTAATAGATTATGCCGTGTAAATAAAATGCGTATTTTGTTATAATTTTTTTACAAAGCAGAACAAATCTATTTTGCCTAACTATAGAAATTTTTCCGAAGGATTTTAGGAAATGTCACAAATATTTGAGGAAATATGCGTCAGAATGAAGATGAATTCCGTTACAAATTTCTCTCTTTTCAATGAAATACAGCTAGCAAAAAACTCGAGCCAATACTAAGCCATAGAACTACATTGCGAATTCGATAACGACGCTCTTGGACAGAGCGAAGATAAAAGACGATTCGATTATTCTACCTATTCATTTTAACTACGCGAGAATAACCAGCAACGTAATCAGGTTTAAAACTCCGCCACCGAATTTATCGCACCCTGTGACGATTTTTACACTCCGTTACCAAAAAGCCTAGCGTGAAAGTCGTCGAATGTTATAGGCCGTGTGCGTTACTCCCCTTTCACTGCACGGGATTGAAAAACCATCACTTTCACTCCAACGAATCGGGAATATGACGTCTCAACGCTTCCGCGCGTCTCGATCAAGAGAATAGATTGAAACCGCGTCAAAGAGCTTTTTGGAATGAGACCGCGTATATGGCTCGGAAAACTCGAGGAACGTCTCGGGCACCAAAAATGCTCCTCCGATCACACGCGTGCGCACACACACACACATACACACACACACAGATTCGCGTGACGACAAAAAGTACGAATAACAAATCTTTCTTTGGGTTTGGTTATTTTTTCTTTTCTCGAAGGAATCCATTCTCTCGAGGCCAGAAATTTAAATCATCGAATTAAACAAATTTTAGGAACGAAATATCGAGTAGTATTCCATTCCTGATCAAACCTCCCTCCTGAAAATGTCCCTGCGGAGTAAAACTTTCCCTCCCATGCGCCATAAACTCCTCAACCCCTTCTCCCTCCCATTAGCTTATCCCTCTCTCTCTTCCCCCAACCTCACCTCTTTTCACTCTCCCTCCTTTTTCTCTCCCTTTCCCACCCTCACTCCCTCCCCACCACCGTCCCTCGCTCTTCCACGAATGGCCTCCACTTCGCCACCTACCGGCGCTTCTCTTCACTTGCCACCTTAGCTCTTCCATGCGTCTCCAATCTCTCTTTCACTCTCATTCCTATGCTTTCGTCGCTGTTCTCACCGCCAAAAAAGATATTTTAACAATCTCGTCCCTCTATTTTCCCTCTCCGTTATTTTCTATTACGGTACAAAGTTCAAAAACCGGCAAAACTTGGGACTTAGAAAATATATATGGAACTTATATGTTGTATAATTTACTTTCCAAAACTTATTCTTCTTCTCACAAAGTAAGATACAAGCAAGGAATTAATGATGATAATTTGCTTCTTAATGTCGGATGTTGAGCTGCTAGCGGTTAAATTTTCGATAAAAAAAGATTTTTCCGCTTATTTCATTACGTTTATTTTAAAATGCCATGAAGTTTTAGTGTTTTATCGTTCTTGAGCTATTCTGAAATAGGTTTTTTTATTTTAATACTAGACATAATGCCCGATTCAGTTTCTGAACCGTCCAGTTTTCTGATAGCCTGTTTTTGGACTTGGTCCTGAACCTCTATTCTGCGATCATTCTTCGATCCATCTCTGCTTACATAATATCCTTCATAATCTTCGTTCCCGAAATCTGTCCCCTTTTTTGCCTCATTTTCTCTCTTTCTCTTTCGTTCGGTTTTTACAACATTTATCTCATCTTCTAACCTTTATCTTCTCTCATCCTATCCTCGCACTCCCTTATGTATTAATCTCTTGATCCTATTCCCTCCCTTTCTTTCTCGCTCCCACGCTTTTTCCCTTTCCCTCGCTCTATTTTCCCCACCCATTTTCCCATCTTTCTCCTCACTCATAACATCCACCCTTTCCCTTCACCCCCCCTCTCTTCGTGGTACAGCAAGAGAAATAGAGAGAAATCAGTGAACTGTGTGGCGCTTCTGCTCCGTTTTTTATTCTCTCCCGAACTTAGATGATGCATTCCTCTCTCCGTCCAAAGGGGTTGGTGGAGAGAGAGCTTTGCTTAGCGTGACTATTTCCCGTCGTTCGAGGCGGGTTTGCACGCTCGCATATTATCCTCTCCGTTCTACCATTCCCATCCCACCTCTCGCACTCTCTACTACAATTGCCCCCACTCCCGAACCTCCTCCTCACTCCCTTGTCTTTTCCTTCATCGTAATGGCCTCCATGAACTCCTTCCTTCCTTTCCTACTCTTTAGCAGCACTTGCCTCTCCTACCCTCTCCTTCCTTCCTTTCCTACTCTTTAGCAGCACTTGCCTCTCCTACCCTCTCCTTCCTCTCTCTTTTCCTCTCTCTCCACTCCCTCCCAGGTTCGTTCTCCATAGACTTCTTTGGAGCGGTAAATCATTTCTCTTTCCTCTCCTATCCGATCTCCTTATGTAAAGATGTTTTGAGTTTTACGACCTCTTTTCCATGTTTGTCAGCAATCCGTCTCCGTGCTTTGAAGCTCTCTCGGAGAAGGGCTTTGGGGGAGTTATGTTCGCGACCGAATATTTTGAGTTTCTACTTTGCTCGCGGTTTTTTTCTTTTCCTTTTAAACGCGAAGTTGAGAGAAGCGTGACTCTTATCAACGCTGTAATCATGTTGACGAAAGTCTCTGCGTTTTAAAACTGCTATCTTATAACTCTTTGGGATGCTTTTTAACCCGTCGGAAATAATAAATAGTTCGCAAAACACATCCTGAATTAGATTCTCTTTTCAGATAGCAATCGCCTTTCTAAAGCAGATTTGACGTTAACGGTCTCGGAAAATTATATGGAAGTCTGAAATTTATTTCGTTCTATGCCATTTATGGAAAGCTTAATGTGACTCGGTATAGAAACGGTGTTAATAAATCATTTATTTCTATTGAAACTTCATACTTACGATTTTTCATTTGTGTGGTCCAAGTTCTCTCATTTCAGTGCATATTCTCGTCAAATTCTTCATGTTTCATTTAAAACACTTATTAAAACCAACGGTTTTCTGAGTACCGAGTATTATCTCGTATTTCAGTTGAGGAAAGGAAGGATTCCTTTTGTTCATTGTACATTCTAATTCTAATTATTATTTCTCTTCACCTCTTTCAAAATCATCTTAAGTACTTACAGATCCCTAATAATGAAAATTAAGAGATTTTATTTCCAGTACGGAAGGAGTTATCCTTCTTTGTGCACGATTTCAAAGGTAATTTTATTTATTATTTCTGCATTTTGTAGATCTTTTACTAAAATTTGTTTACCTAAAACAATAACTTGAAATATACGCATAATTCATGTCTGCATATAAATTATCTGCCTAAATGCAACTAATATTTATGCAACATTTGCTACGGATTTTATAAAACGATTTTTTTCTTCAGATATATTATATATTTCAAGTTAAAATATTTTATGCTCTTAAACCTTGGAGGGACAGAATATTATTTATTGTTTACTCCTCTATAAAATATCTATATTAATTTTAATGGGAAAAATTTACCTATTAGAACGCCATTTAAAAGAAAACATTATTCGATTCCTGAAAATACCAAAATCTCAGCATTATTCTAATTCGTTTCCCTTTTAAATTGTTATTGGAATCAGTATTCATAGCGAGATATTTGTTAGCTTACGAAAGTAAATATTATCGCCTTCCGTGAACACTTTGATAATTTTACATTTAATTTTCAGAAATCGTGAGTAAGGTGGTAAGGGCACACTTAGTTTACTCGAATGAATTTTAAACGTTAATTATTGTTGTATATGAGGAAATCATACTGTGTCAAGTTTTCATAACTTAGAATTCACTTGCTATGTTACACAAATTCCTCAAATTATGCCTATAATCGATCGCTTTAGAAAATTGAAAAGGCAGTTTGTATTAGCGTTGCTGTATGCTCATTTAATGGTTCACAAAATATTATCATTATAATCAAAGACCGACGAATCTCTATTTAAGACGAATGCTTTCTATTCGACGTCCAGATCAAGATTGTGCGATATGTTATTTGCTACATATCATGGATTGCCAAGAAGGTGCTCGCGAGCACCACCGTGCTCTTGAGAATCTGACGGAGGTCTTTTACTAAGCTTAAAATCACGCCAGCCATCACCTGGCATTCAATTTGTTAATCTGTATTCTTTCTAAATGCATTAAAATGAATTAATAATATTTTTCATTGGTTTGTATCTATTGAAGATAATTCATTTTTGCGAAAATATAGTGGCGTTTGTTTGATAGTCTAGAAAATAACTTGATGCTCGTCATAATTATAAGTTTGGGTACCCATATTATAGCTGTTATTTGTATTTTTGATTTCATAAGAGCCATAAGCTGAATTCGCCAAGTCCAACTTTGAATCCTTATACACACCATCAAAATATTACAAAATGTTTGTTTCTTTCACGGGAGCGTCTTTAAAAAAAGGGAATTCCAAACCGAACCCTATCATTATGCTATACGCCTAATATGGTAATACATTCAGGAATTGAGATTCGTGCGTAACGCACGGACGTCGACCGAATTTGAGATGGAGCTCCTCGAACCCCTTCAAGGCATAGCAGCTTTATTCGGAATAAATCAAAATTTCCGCTCATGCGTCTCAACGTCGAGCAATTGCGATTACGTTTGAATGCGTTCGGACGGATATATCCAGAGTCCGCCACATTTCAAATCTCAATCACCTCGAGGGGACAGACGGAGTAAAAAGAAAAGAAAATCGGTAACATCGAGGTCGATGCGAGCCCATCCCCCGCCGCCTCAACTACGAGGCGTTTAGTAACCATCGTGTAGACATTATGTACATAAAACACTCGATGGAAAACCTCCGATATTTCCTTTCGTTCCTTTATTTTTCCCTTCCGCCGAGCGTTTCGCTTACAAGACTCACTCCTGCCATATCGACGTGCTCATCTGCGAACACGGCCTCGTGAGGTTTGACAACACGCATGATGTCCCATAATCGGTTTGGCCATCACGGGAACTCTAGGAAGGTAGCAAGGAGCCAAAGAGGAGAGGGTGCGGAGAAGACGGAGGAGGGGGCAGAGAAGGGAGAATGAGAAAAAAACGATCCATCCGAAGAAGACCTATGGATGCGAAAATAGGGGGTGGTGTGGGAGGGTGAAGAGGGATGATGAGGTGGATGGGGAGGGAGGTTAGAGAGGATGAGGAGGGAGGATAAGGTGGATGAGTAGGGAGGATGAGGAGGGAGGATAAGGTGGACGAGGAGGGAGGTTAGGGAGGATGAGGAGGGAGAATAAGGTGGATGAGGAGGGAGGTTAGGGGGAATAAGGAGCGAGGATAAGGAGGATGAAGTGGGAGGTTAGGGAGGATGAGGAGTTAGGATGAGGAGGGAGGTAGAGGGGAGAGGAGAAGGGAGGTGGAGGGGAGAGAAGGATGGAGATGAAGGGGAGGAGAGGAAGAGGGAGTTGGAGGGGAGAGGCCCATGGGAAATCCCGAATAGTCTTAGGAATCCCGACTTCATCCCAACCCAGGGCTCGTCCTCGTCCCATCCCTAGTACTTCTTCCGCGATCGCGGAACCCTTGGCGAATAAGAAAGAAGTTACTCTCGGAAAAGGGTGGAAGGGTGGGGGGAATAAAGCGGAGAAGAGGGTGCTTGGGGAGGGGGTGAGGCGGGGGGAGGAGGGAGGAGGGGACGGCGCGATGGACTGAGGGAGGCGATTGAATCCCAAGCCTCGTGGAGTTGGTCACTGAAACTCCGCCAATGTCTCACGATGTGCCTGAACTGTAAACAAAAGTCGTCTTCATCTCCCCTCGCCCACCCTCTCGCAGTAGCCGAGATAGTCGGAAGGGAAGGGGAGGGAAAGGTGGAGGGGGTCGTCAAAGGGTAAGCTTACTACGTGTATCTGACCCCTCTGTGTGAGAGAGAGAAAGAGTGGGAGCGGTCTCCACTAGTAGGAAAGCGGGCGACCTGCTCTCCTCTTTCTCTCTCCCTTCTCTCTCCCTTCCTTTTTTACTGCGCTCTCCGCTGCAAGGCGACCCTCTCCATTATTTTTTCCTCCGATCACTCGAACGGGCGCACCTTGCGTTCGCTCGTCCCTCTCTTTCCCTCTTCCGGGTTCGGTCTGAATGAGAGCACGGTTGATAGCACGTTCTATGTCTTTAACTGGTGTGGGAGAGAGAGAGAGAGGCCCGTTCGGGACGGAGAGAGAGAGGCGTGGAGATACTTTTCTCCCCTTCACCCAAAATATCTCTTGGAAGAACGATTTTGTCGTCGCTGAAAAAAAATCAAGAAGAGGAGGAAGGTGCGTGTGTGAGGATTTTTGGAAGGGGTGGTGTGTGCGAATAAGATGACCCTTTCGCCCCTTTTACGTATTTGAGTGGCGTCGTTGAAGGTATTGTTTTTTCGGTTTCGTATGCTCGAGTTCTGGGTCGGAATAATGATCGGTCGTTGGTAAATGCTCGCGTGGCTTTTTTTATTCGAATGGTATTTTTTCTTGGAAGCGTGCGTTCTTTTTGCGCGAGGAAGCGCTAGACTCGAGGAGAAATCCATGCGGACGCTTTCGTTTGTTTTGAGCGAGTTTGAACTTCCGAGATGTTTAAAATTATGGTAAATCTTTCTTAAATAAATCTTTGTGTTAGGAATTTAGCTGATATAAACGTATAATTGGGGGAATATGGCCACTTCCATATTAAGAGAGCGAATATCGACGAACGATAACGTCAAACGCCTTCAAAATGCTCCTGGTGTTCTGTAGTGTCCCTCAGACGAATAAGATTCAGAATCCGTAGTTTAAATATTACTGACAGTATAGGAATCTTTATGGTTTATTAATTGATAAGCGAGCCATGCCATTCAGTTACCTTTATTGGTTTTTAATCCGTTCATCACGGTAGTTTTCGACGTCTACGTAAACGATCTCGTTGGAGAATTATTTATTAACTAGAGGAATTACCCGTTGAACATCAACGGGACTTTGTAGTGTGATTTAAATTTAACTTCTGAGGGGTGTGTGTGTTAAAAACATATATAGACACACACAGACTTTACTACTGATATATGCAACGGGTAATTCCGATAGCAAGAAGTAGTTAGTAAAATTAAAATAAAAACAGAAATATTCGAAAAAGATTTTAAAGATTCATATAATATGTTCCAAAAATCTCGTAGTATTTCTTTATAAACAATATTTCTTGTGTAGAAACGACCATCTCTCATCTTTCCTTGTCCATAACTTTCTAAGATCTTTGCTCTGATGTCTTCTAAACGTGTAACTCTGGGAAAGGCGACGTATAGCTGTCTGATGGGTGAAACTAAAACACATCGGATTCCAACAGTTTAGAAGAAGAAAATAAGAGAAGTTAAAATGTAAGAATTAACATGAAAAAAACCTGAGCTGGCTGGGAATCACCATATGAAAAAATATGAGTGCAAAGGGTTAAAGGCTGCTACTTTAAATGGAAATCAATACAAATGAGCATTATAGGTTATCTGAAATTATTTACGTTGCTATCTATTACGTTTGACGTTGCTACAACAATAATTTCGATGTTTCATAAAACTCGCGAAGCGAATAACGCAATTATTTCGTCTATTTGAAGACTTAATAGACGCTAATTCAATCGGAGGCAACAATGTGGGTCGCCTTGACAACACCCGGAAAGAGTACGAAAAAGTTATAAAATTTCGAAAAGAAATGCGTGTTTCTGACAAATTCTTCCGTGTAACATCTAAACATTGCAAGAATAACATATATACTAGTTTTAGCCGTCGAATAAAACAAAAAACGGGGAAATTCTGTCCATATTTACATATTTTAATGACCTTACACCTTGAAAAATCGAAAATCCCGTGTAAACTTATGGGAAAATATAATCATCTCCCGGAGTCGAATCCGGGACTTTTTCCGGGATGTTTGATTTTTCTAGGGACCATCTGATGGGGGATTAACGATTGTGAAATTTTCAGCTCTTAATTCCATTGCGAAATGCCCAAAACAACTGGGACAGACAGACAGGCGGACAGACAGACAGACACTTGAGAATTATTATATAAGGATATTAATCATTTAAAAAGGATGCCATTATGAAAGATTAAATGTTTATTTTATCTTAAAATTTATTTTTGAAAGCTTATAATTGTAAAGTTAGACTATTATTAGTGACAACTTTTACCAAACAATATCATTACTCATTAATATTTTTAACTTCTCCATACGTAGTGTAGGGAAAGTATTGTTTTCATGAAAAAATCGATTTCGAGAGTTCCACGAAAATGCACGTTTTGAGTTCCCTAGAACACGTTTTGGCTATTTTCTCGATGTCTGTGATAGACATATTGTGGACGCTCTAACTAAAAAACTATTAATCAGATCAACCCGAAATTATATATTTGGCATTTCTATTGAAGAGGCAAGAGTTGATTAGGTTTTGGTTAAAATCGGTAAACCGAAAGTCGGTGTTTATTCTTGTCACTTACCCGTTCCTCAAATATTTGCTTTAATAATTGATCAATTTAAAAATTGTTAGAATAGAAGTTTTAGAACATTTAATTTTCTACAATGTTTGTTCAAAACATTTCCCATAAAATTCATTGTTTAAGATATATTTTTAAAACTATATTTTAAGCAGCCACCAACACCACCTGGAGGCAACTAATGTAAACACTTGACGCTTAGTTACCTCTTAGTAACGCTCCTTTTTATTCTTAATTGTTGGCTATATCCAATATCAGAAAGCTACGGTATAAGTTGATTTCTGTTCCTTTTAAGTCTGAATTATTTAAAATATTTATATCATTTATCATATTTGGAATTTTAGAAATATTACAGTTTTGGAAAAAGTCATGTGGTGGCCACATCAGATTATAGAAAAAATATCAAATTATATAACTTGTAGTTGAATATTTAAATTCATTATCAAAGGAATCGTTCATTTGTTTCCATCAGCCATGATAGGTGGTAGAAGGTTGCTATTTGGCTTGGTTAAATCGCGGCGGCTTTATACTTTTTTACAATACCAGGGCTAACTGCACTATTCAGTTGATATTTTCACGTCAATAACTTTATTATCTAAAACATCGTTATGATATTTTCATGCGAGTATCATTCACCAAAAATGCCGAGTCGTAGTAGAACTTTATAATAGGAATGAGAACACCTATAATTTATGGTTAAAATATAAACGTACTTCGAGGGATGATCACTCTCATCAGACTTCTTGTGTCTCAGGTCCAAATAATAAAAATCATTAATTCTACCGTAAGAATGAATCTGATGTTAAGTGATGTCATTAGGTTTAATTTTCTTAAAATTTTAGTAATAACCTATGAATCGTTTTAAGGGTGGTAGGAGTAAAATTGCATACTGGGTAAATGGTTACTGTTTCTCATCCAGTAAAATTGAGATGAGCGAACTTTTTACGTGGCAACCACATTAGTATTAGCAAACGCTTCGGTGGTCCGCATAAGGTAGTGGGAATGTTTTTACCCTCCGAGTGAAGTTTACTTAGAAAGTTTCTCAGAGATTCCGTGGTATCGTATAACGAGGATAAATTTTAGCAGCACAATGTAATTAAAATAATGAAAAACCCTTTAAATGTCATTTTGCCCACATTACTTCGCAGGAAAAGCAAACTGAGCCAAAGGGCCATAGTTATTCCACGGCTGCGGTAAAATATTATACGCAAAAAGAAATTTCTTAGGTCCTAAGTCATGGTACGAATTCTAATGGGAAGTAATAATTTTGGTTTTACAATATACCCGATCTTGCCAGCCTTGTGTTATTGGATATTGTTACGTATTTCACTCATTTTATCTCGTTAATTTCAAACTGTTTTGCATAAATCTGTGCTTTCGAAAAATGTTAGACAAAATTCACCGAGAGAAACGGTGAGTTTGTCAATTACTTTGGATCCTTCTGTATTTAGGGAGAAAAATATCTAATTAGTAAGAGTAAATTTGCTTGGTTTAATGCGGGGAGTTTAGCTTGTTTGGCTTCCAATAAGATGGTCACGGCTTCCAATCCTGCCGACGAGCTGGTCGTGTTAGTTATCGTCCATACTCATTGTAAAATACCGTTAAGTACTGTTTACGATATGGTTAAATATGAAAAATAAACGATGATGTACTACTTTTCATAACGTAGCCAACAAAATTAGTATGATTATAGTTGTACATTCTGTAATTCCAAAATTCTTCGTATTATAATTACTTAGAAACCACAAAATATCCTGCTAATAATATCCTTTGTAAGGTAAATTCTTTTTATAAGTTGATGGAAATTATATTTTAATTGTACTAGTCGTATAACTGAGATTCAAAAGTGAAAATTACGATAATAAAATTTCATAATAAATTATCGAGTCCACCTTATTGCTTTAAATAATTTGATATAGGTAGCTTCTCTAGGCATAGTAAAAATTTATTATTTAGAAGTAATTTGGTATCGTACAGATATTCAGAGTGACAAATCTTGTAATATTTTTAGTTTTTGTTAATAGAAGCGCTGGAAAATAGAGGAAATGTTTTAAAAGTAACGTTTTTGTTTACTTGAAAGGGTATAGATTTTGATTTTATGCATGATATTGCAATAATTTTTGACGTTCTTCGCCATCAAATTAAACTGCATTGTTTTCTTAGTTTATTCGTTTGAACAGGTATGTTGAATAGTTTCTGTTAGTGACCATGGATTTCCCGGAATAGTCTGTTGGCATATTTTCGATCTGGCGGAGTTTAATGTGTAAATTTTAAGTTAATTTCTTGTCAATTAGCTTGAGAAATTGTTTCTTTTTTATTTTGCATACTAGTGAGATTTCAGGGGTTTTGTTTTGCTTACGCTTAGTCCTTAGGAAATGAATTTTGTACCTTTATCGGATTTTTCTGTAAAACGTATCTAATTTCTAGAATATCTACGTATTGTGATGGTGGTTGGTATCTTTTGTCATGTGTGGTGCAACTGTGTGTGGCTCGCGCGTCTGATAACATTTTCGGATCATTTTAATAGAATTTTGAAGTGCGTGATTATGTGTTCTGTTGACGGTTTTGGGCCAGATGCAAAGTTTGAGTAGTTTTTCTTAATTTTAGCGTCTCTTTTTTAAAGTAATCGCATTTAGCTTTTTTGGAACGATTCAACAGTTATAAACAGGAAGAATAACACTATACAATATCCACACGAAAAACCTTCTCAGACCTGGGTTTTGTTACAATGTAACATCATCAGGCTATGTCTCTTCGGTTTGTACGGATGAGCTAATTTAAGATTGTTTTTTTGCGCGGATAATCAGGTTTTATGTGTTTCGTTTAAGATGGCAGATATTTTAATGAATTTCCGTCCAACTAAAATCTTTGAAAAGTCGGTATTCGGTGTTCCTTGTGATTTATTGACGAGTTTGAATTAGTATTAATTGGTTTTTGGTATATTTTTAAACATAGCAGTTGATTTCAGGTTCAGGTAGTTTCTCAGGTGCGAACCCTGTGCTTTTCTTGTCATTTTTGTTCTATTTTAGAGAAAATATTCAAGAATATTTGACAATATTGTTTTTTGCACCCTTTGCGAAATATAATGTTTGTTTTAATGCTCTTTATTTCGTACAAATAATTTATGAATTAAATTTAAATGAATATGGAAATTAGTTTCAGAAACTAAATACGTAATTTCCCATTATTTTATTCTAACAGCAGGTTGCATTATTTAAGGAATATTGGACTTATCGCGCCGTATGATTTTAACGTATAAGTCTTATTCGTTGTTCAAAACGGATTTTTACCTTCAAAAGGAATATATACGGTATTATTCCACACTTTCTGAATCATTGTTAACGCTGTCAAATATGTGGTTGAATTGACCTATGATTTTATTCTTCTATGGAAAGTTGAATAGAATTTTTTCGATTAAGCGAAGAAAGCAAAAATATGTGGAGGTACCATTAAAAATTCAAATCAAAACAAATATTTCCTATCTTCCCACGTCTATATTAACTTTTATGTCTTATTTTAACCCTCCAAAATTCCGGTTTTAAGATTACCCAATATAAATATGAAATATATTTTCAACAACATAGCCATATATTTCGTTTTCTCCTTTTAGTGTGTAATGGTCCCTCAGTATCGGAATTTCCATCACGAAGAACGCTCACTCAGCATTAGTTTTCCCAAAGAAATGATTATACATTCGAGCGTAAACCGAAATTTTAAGTTTATTAGCCCTTCTATCGCTGTCTCAGTTCGGTGTTTTTACTGCACGACAAACAATGGCCCTATTACATGCAGAAAACTACGAGTCTCGCTTTCTTTTACTGAATTTTTTCGACCATGTTTGGGCCTCCGTCCAACCCTTAAAAACTCCGCCCCGAGATGTACGGAATAATGCACGGCGTAATGGGATGAGGATACCAACGAAGGTTTTGGACGAAAGAAAAAGCCACAGCTCTCTATATGACGACCAAGGAACCTGTTCTATAAACTAAATCTTCTCGTTAAAACACTTCGTCGTCGGACAAGAATTGCTTAAACGCAAAATAGGTGTAGGCTAGCGGGTTAAGGGAAGGATTGTATAGCTGGAAACATTGACGAACATACGCTTGTCTCGATGGGAAACAAATGGTTCTCGCTTTTCTTGAGATGTCTTTGCCGATGGGCGCCAGACTGCTTGCCCGCCGAGGCAATCGTCCTCCAGCGCGGCCTGGCAGACCACCGTCTCCCGACCACCTAACGGAACACATTTCAATCCTTTCCCTTTCTCGTGCATATGCTCTTCCTACATCATCCGATATAAAATACTCGTATGAATTCGTTGAAGTTTGCTTAGTGCAGAATTAGGGAGGATATTTTTGCCGTGGAGAATTTTTCTTGGAAAATGACATAACATTCTAACTATTTTTTGCAGAAAGCCACTAATAGAAAACAAAGTTCAGGGCGTAGAATTAATAAACGAAAGACGCATGAAGCAGCACTGCAACCATTTTAACGCATTTCGTTAGCTATCATGTGGAGTTTTTATTTTCTGGAAATTTCACGATGGATGGCAGCAGTGTCAATTGAATTTAGTAGAAACAGTCCCCGCATTCAAATCTTTCAATTGTGCAAAGATTTTTTAGGGCCATAATAATATTCTCTGATAAATGTGAGTGTTATGTGTTTAATTTTCGTCGTTAAATTTATTAATAGCTTCAACTGGCCACCTACATGGACGAAATAACACAACTGCGCATTTACCTTGCATTTGAAAAGATTAAATACATTTAAATGAAGCACCTAAGTTCTCTGCTGTGTGGAATCTAAGGAAAACGTTTTAGAAGGTTATATCCACGCGGTTTAGCTGAGAAATTGCTAAGTCCGGAGAGCGTGATATGAAGCATCTATAACTATTCCGCATATACCATCGTTGAAAGAAAAACCATTTTAAGTGAATCGGAATAAATAGAAACATTTATCAACCAAAATTTTCTCTCGTGTATGTGTATGAGAGAAACGTCCAATATTCTACATAAGGCCACGAAAAAATCCATTTATCAAGTGATTTTTAGATATTATTTTTTACCAGTGTATGTATTTTCTCCAAACTAATTATTGAACTCATGTTTCCGAAATTGCTTCGTAAAAACATGAACGCTTTTTAAATGAAAGTTTTATTTCCTACGAGTGAAAGTCTCCTGCATTTTCTTAAACGACTTTTTTATACTTTCTCAAAAATACTCGTAGAGCACTCTCCAGTTGTTGCACTTTCCCATGGTGATTTTACAAAAAATACAATGCGTCAATCCTTAATTTTTTGCCGAAAGGTGTGTTAACAAGTTAATGATGGTATTTCTACTCATCAATTGTATTAATATTTATGAAGTTTACCCAAAAAAGTGGATCCCAGTTCAAAGATGTCAAATACTATGTATGATAATTGATGTTAAATACTATGTATGATAATTGACGTTAAAGTATTTTTGGAAAGCGGACGAGTTTATATTAGCCATTTGTGTGATTATCTAGAACCATCTTGGCATTAAAATCTTCATTCAGAAGATTAAGCGGCATTAGGCTAGTTAGGAATCATTGTGAACGAGAGAACTGGCATGCGAAAACATATGGAGAAATAATTGAAAGTTATCTGAAAATTTCGAGCCAATATTAAAAGTTCGATCATTAGTCTTTGATGTTATTTTTACAGCCCTCATTTAAAATAAAAATAAAATAAAAAGTCAGGTGCCGTGAAGTGGCATAGAAAAGTTTTTGGGGCCCAGTGCCAAATCCTTTAAAGTCCCTTATATTATTATTTTATATAAAAAGTAACAACTCTTCAATGAGAAATCAACTTACTATCCATCGATGAGACCAAGCAACTTTCAATGTGATACTGTAGCATCAAATGATTTTCAATTATTTTGACGAGTGTCGCCAGAAATATTGTGATAATTGAAAACAATTACATGTTGCACTCTTGCACCCCAAAATACGAATTGGAATGGTTAAAAATAATTTACGGAAAAAAGGAAGTTTAAAACAAGTAATATGACAAAATGCAAATAATTTCTGATGAAGTGCTTCTTTGTTTTAGGGCCCCCCTCGATTGAGGGCCCCGGTTCATATCACCGGTTCGCTATTAGTATGCTACACCATTGGTGCCATTGCATTGCTTTGGTCAACAGCTTGTTGATTAGTCAAGGAAAAATTGTATACATAATCATCGGAGTTAAGAGCAAGATTTTCTATTTGGGTGACACAGTTCGCCGTGTTGCCGCTAACATTTTCCTATATATCACAGTGCTAATTTTAGAGGGTCATATTGAAGGTGATTTGGAAATGAATACAGGTGATGCTTCTAAGGCTTTAGGAATTAGGCTTTAGTGTACATATATGCAACTAGCGCGCGTGATCGGATCATTGCATCGATGCATTTTGAATGTTAAAGATTACATTGGCAACTGTAATTTCTACTCTGTGTTCTACAGGTACTCAAAAATAATATGTATTGAAGCAGAGATAAATATTACTTGAGTCACTTTTATTTTAGGTGTTTCTCAAGACCCATAATCATGACGGATTTTATGTTTCGGTAAAATCGTTTATTCATATTTATTCATATAATTTAGATCGTTATAAGTAAGTTACAGCTTTCATCGCATCTGTAAAATACGGGTAGTATTTTTTAACGATAGGTCACAAAATCGAACTTAATCGTTCGCGGGCATCATTGTTACACTTCAAAATACCTCATTTTTTTAAATTGTAGGAAGAGTAGAGGTCCAACCGAGACAGCGCGAAAATACAAGCAAATTGGTCAGAAACGATCGCCGTTAAAATAAGCCTCGGCTAGCGAACATTTCCCTTCCACAGGATCGTACAGAAAAAGGCGCGGGCGTTTTAAAAACAAGATTTCCCAACGAGAGAGATCATCGCATATTCCGACGCAATGACGTCACGCCGCCGCGTCGCACGTACTTTCGTTACGGTTTTCCTAACACTTTTCTTTTTTTGAGCGAGAAACCGAATAAACCTTCATCTTACGCGGGGGAAGGAGGAAAACACTATCGTTTTAGAATAAAAATCCTTCACTCTTGCCGTTCACTCAATTCTCCCTCATTGCCCGTTTCTCTTTCTAATTCGCCAGGCTTGCGTATTATACCGAACCACCAGTCCATATTTAGAACTCACGACGACACGGGCGCTAGAAAATATACGTCTTAAGTCGATGCGAGGGTAAAATTCGATTCGTGGAAGTATCACAAGGAGGAGAATGTTTTTCACGGGACGCGAGGATCCAAGGGGGACCTCCCGTCACATCCGCCGCCCTTCCCCGCTCATCTCCCGCCGACCAAAACACAGCCTCCCGTCTCTTTTATCCGTCTACTCAGCCGGAGACTTGAAAACTCTCTTCCCAGCGTCCGCCGCAGCACTGGTCGTGTAAATGCGCCGAAAGACCCCGAACCTATCCGGCAGAGGTCCCTCGTACGAGATCGTCCCTCTCGGTCGGGAGGTGGGGGAGAATCGGGCGGGAAGGGGGCGAGAGGGGAGGGAGGGGCGGTCGTGTGAGGGGGAGGGGAGGGAGGAGGCGGGAAGCGAGAGAGGGGAGGTAGGGGAGGAGAGGGAGGGGTGGAACCGCGGCGGCGAGCGTGGTCGCTCGCTGGCTTCGCGTGCGAGTGAGTCGGAGTCGTGTGGCGGAGTTAAGCGTGTTGGTGCGTGAGTGCGTGAAGGCGTGCGTGGATGCCGGAGGCGGCGTGCGGCCTCTCCTCGCGGCGGAGGGACTTCTAGTGGCTTTTATTAAGGGACGGCCGCTGCGACGAGGGACGGAACCTTGGAGAGCGCACCGTCGGGGCGTCCTCCTCTAGTGCACGCCGTCGCCCCATCTGCTTTGGCGCGGGACCCGAGGGCTGCTTCGAACGCCGCTCCTCCTCTCCCATCGATGGTAAGCGGGGAGGGTGCGGGGGGTCGGGCGGCGCATGTGTCGTGAGAAGAAGGTGCGGGCACACCGTCCCACGTGGCCGTTGGCCCTGCCCCCGGCGTCGCCCCGAGGCGTCGACCGCAGGAGCGACTGCGCCCCCCGCGACCGTGTGGCCGCATGTGCGCGGGGGTGGCTGCCGCGGCGGCGACCGTGTTTTACCGGCGCGAGGCCCCGCCTCCTCCCCATCCTCCTCCTCCCGACTGCCTCCTCCCACGCCCGCCCCACTCGCCCCCTCGCGACGCATCCCGCCCCCGACCGCCCCGCCCCTCCGCACCGCCGCCACCCCCCTTCCGACGGGGATCGCCGCCGCGGAGTTTCCTAGGGTGGGAGGAAGGGGGCGGGGCAGGGGGGGAGGGGGCGGAGCGGTGGGGTGGGGGGCGAGGGCCGGTCAGCTGGCGCACGAACGAGCGAGGCAGCGATCAGAGTGTGGGCAGTCCGCGGTGGGTGTGGAGCGCGTACGAGGGATCGTCCGGGTCTAACGTTTCGCACCTCGACCTCTCGTCGCCTCGCGCCGTCCTCGACGCCCGTGACGCCTTGCCGTCCTCCTCCGGCGACGCCGCCGCCTCCTCCGCCCTTCTCCCGGGCCCTCTCGATCCCTCTCCGCATCCTACAGCCCTTCCCACGGAGGGCCGCGGAAGGGCCTACCCGAACCCGCACCCGCGGGGTCCCATCATGTTTATCCCGGACACGTTGAGGAGCTGCATGGTGGAACCGGACGTATCGACCTATCTACAGGCTCCGTCATCCGGCCAGGTGGATTGATTGCCCTCTATCATTCTCTATGTATATTTCCCGATCGCATTTTAATGTCTCTTCGAGGTGTCCGAGGGAATTGTCCGAACTCCGGCGGTCTCCGCCTCGTCAACGCCGTCTTCTGGGACTTGGCGCGCGCGGTCTTCGAGGTTTTTAACGCTCCGGGGATTTCTTGACGGGTTTTCGAACTTCGCTCTCCGCCAAGGGGAATGTTATTTCACCACTTTAAAATTGTTGTCACGCTACGCATCGTCCTAAACGCGTCCGTATTCGTTATTATTCGCGACTTTATTTTCTGTTTTCTCGCGCGGAGAACTCGGCGAAAGCAGAAGGGTCTATCGGAAGGAATTTACGCCCTCCACTAGGTCCCTGGCTTCATTCTTCTCTATTTTCTAGTTCGGAAACGTTTTTCCGAGCATTTTTCTCATTTCGCGCGCGTACATTCCGCATCGCTTCGCGCGGCCAACCTTAGCTTTTTTACGCGCAAACGTCTCGTTCGCGGGCCGAAAGGGGTGTTGTCATCATAGCCGTCTCCACGCGGCGCTATCGGGTCCACCGCGCAGTGCGGGCTTCGGCACGTGTCGCCGTCGTCGACGGCTGCGGAAGGGGGTGGGGCGTGGGAGAGCGAGGGCGGCTGCGGGGGGCGTGGCCTCGGCATTGATTGACAGGGGGAGGCGGCCAACTCTCTCGGCGGGGGGGGCGTGGGAGAGAGGGGGAAATACGAAGAGAGAGAGGTTTTTACTTTGGCGCCGTGCGTCTCTTTCGCGACACACGCCTCCTTCCCGAGCGGGAGCACATGGGTAGTTAATGTAACCTAACAACGCCCTCGACGGTGAGGGACGCCAACGCGCGCGCTTATCCGTGCATTCCTCGCTAGCGCGTGTTCGCGACTCTTATGTATCGGCGCACCTCGGGCGCCACGAGGCGTCAAACAAGGCGCCACTCATTCTTCGTTACGAAAACGCGCGTTTTCCGACCCGTCCCAGGCGTCTAAACGATTTCTCTCACTTCTCGGGCTTGACGCCGATATAAAGTTAAACCACCAAATGTCGCCTGGAAAAATATTGAAAATCATGATGTTGCTTACCACCTGTTTGTGGTTTCTTTATTTCCCCCCACCGATAACGTTTTTGGCGGGAAGGTTCGGGCTCCCCTTTCTCCCATACCGGCACGAATCCAGCCTATCATCCTTCCCTCGTGGTCACAGCGTCGTATCTCTGAAACATATAGCACGCCGCTGTGTTTTCCTAGTTCGAACTAGAGAACCGTTCACGAATCCACACCCGATACAATTATTAATAGCCGGGTGTGGCACTCTAACACGGAGGCTGGCAATTCCTTTGCTTTTCTCTTGATTTTTTTGCAGCGAGCGTGTCGAGTCTCGCTGGTCAGCGAGCGAGATTCTTCGCAAATTTCTGCAGGCGGTTATTTTATAATGGAGATTTATTCGCGCTTAGAAGGACACGCGCTTCTATTTCGTATTTGTATAGTTTTTATAACGTTGGCTCTTTGGCTTTCCTCGATTTGTTTTGTTTTCATCACCGGATTACGCTTTTTTTAGTCTGCTATGCGATAAATATGTGTCCATCGGGAGGTTGCATAAAGCCTCGAGGCCATTGTCTCGATTTCGAACCGAAAGAACTCGGTTCTCGAGAAGATTCTTCGCTTATTTGGTCAGCACTCTGTCGCATTGTCAAACGCGCTCGAAGTTCAATTTTTGAATTGGTAAATTTTTTGTCATAAACGTAATTTTCTCTAAAATGATCAGTATTAAGAACATGACGAGTAAACATGTAAATCAGAGGGTTCCGACCTGGTTCTCGCGAGCGCCGCATTACTCTTTCCTAGCTTGATTGTGCTCTTTGGCGTCCTGAATGTGCTTTTCTGCGATGCGATGCGTTTCCTAGCAGCATTAATTTAATTTCTTCAGTTGCTTTCTTTCTAAACCAATGTAAGAATGATATGAGTAACTTTGACGTTGGTTTGGTTTTATTTATGATCATTCCAATTTTTTCAAAATGAAAGCGGTGCTTGCTGTTGGTGCATGAAATGCTTGGAATCTAGGTGTTTTTTACTGTGCAGATTTTTCTTTTCTGGGTATCAATTTGAGTTGTTTATCTTTTTCCGTCCAAATATGTTAAGTGCTTGTTTTATAAAATGTAATATTTATGTCCTTGAAAATGTTGTCTCGTGTTCCATGCGATTTATTCTTATGCATTTAAATTTTTATTTCGAATTTATTTCAAAGCTAAGGAAGTTTTTTGTTTCAATATTTTCAGTCACAGCTTAAACTGTTTCATTTGCTTGAAAACTAGCCTAAAATAGTAGTAATTCGATAATCGATTTGAGTTTTTATTAACTAATAGTTTTATTATGACAAAGCAAAATTTTTTATTAATTTTTCGTTTATTTTGTGCACATTGCCGTGGTTCATACATCTTTCTAATGGCATTTTATTATTTTTAAGGAATTACTGCCTCTAAATTATCATCGCTATTTATAAATAGTCACTTGTCTTTCCTCTAGGAGCGGGAATTATTATTTTCTGTTAAATTTCTTCGGTTTGTACGACTGACCATTTAATGATTCTCATTCATACAAGGACCGACGGCGATTTTTGCGTTTGCCCGACTCGATTCTTTCGACCCTATTTAGAAACTTTTATTCCTTTCCGCCTTGCTTAATTCGTTTCGTCATCTGTTTACGTTTTAATCCGTTTCGTTGGTCAATATCTCTGTTTCGCGCGCGTTAAAATCGTCCGTTTTCGTCCTTCCCGAGTCTCTTTCCGTTTTTCCCGCTCGCGGGACTTCTTTATCGCGATCCGAGGTCGTGGGTTAAATCAACTTTTATTCGCATTAAATCGCGAAGTGTCGAAACGGCGAGATTAATCTACATTATACTTCTGGTCTCCAAAACGTCCTCAACGAGCTCTTTTGAATCGCTGAAAAAAAGACAAATGTTCTGTACGAAATATAGGCGGGATGCAATAGGAAGAAAAAGAAGACGTTGGGGAAAACAGATAGGTTTGGGTTTTTCTTATTTAAGGAAATGTCCCTGTCGTAAATTAGTGTATTTCATAACCCCCGGACCATTAGGCGGGGGAAAACTTTCCCGTAGTTTCTCCGTATGTGCATTCGTCAAAATGGAGAATGTTATTTGCTCTAGGACAAATCGCCCGAATGAACCTTGGCATAAATTCGACGGCGGATTCATATCTGCCCGAGTTATCGAGAAATTCGGAAATTTTTGTGCCGGTTTAAGTTATTTCTGGGCATTCCCATTTGTTCCCTAAATCTTCATTTCTTCCCCGATTGAAAGCCCCCCCCACAGGGAAACGGATATGAATTTTCAGGGTATTCGGTTACGAAAAGTTACTCAAACATCCCAGAAAAAGAAACGTAGCTAGTAGTTTCTTTGGTATTATACTGGCTTGTACGGCTATACGTTGGCGGTAGGTTTTATTTACGGTCTTGTAGATTTTTTGGGTTGATGTGTTGGTGAATTTGGAATTTCTCAAACGGTGCAATTGGACGACTATAGTACAGTGCAGCGTTGATTTGGGTGGTATGGTAATTTATGACTATGCAGAGCAAATTCATAGAGCCGAGTATAAGTGTGAAATTTCAATTCTGAATTCCAGCAGAATCTTATCATTTGCTATCTCAAGTCCCAATGTTTTGTTCACGTCGCACCATTTCAAAATAGTATGCTGCATTTTGTTTATAAATACTTTCATTGCTTGCATCAAATTGCTTGGCGTTATCTTGCGTTTTAGAGATATTTTAGCAAAATAATTTTTGTTTCCTTTTTTTAAATATTATGATGTGTTTTGAGTTGTCTGCTTGCATCTATCGCAAATGTATACTTTTAAATTATAACGTAGATATTGTATCCCATAATAGGAAAATTTCAATTTGGCAGCAAAAATCCAAAATTCGTGAGTTTTGAATTCAGCGTTTATTTAATTTCTGAACACTTCTTCGAGTTTCCAATATGATGTACTCGTTTAGACTTTTATATGGTACACATTTATTTTACTTCAACTTTGTTCTATCATATCCCTCGATTCCACGTTTTACATTAATTTTTTCTTAGAATTTTCCTAATAAATTCTTTATTGAGTTTTTGAGTTCTAAATGTTAAAATAAACTTATCCCTGCAACGGTTGCCAAAATTAAAAAAGCTTCTAGGCGCTTTCTTTTTGCGAGGTTTTATTTAATTTTCCATGCAAAATTGCACCTGAAAATTCTAGAAGCATGTCTACTTCAGTTTTGGTAATTATTTTTGTCAAACCTCCTCTTATAAGTAAGGATGAAGGTTATTTTTCATTAACATGCTGTTATTTCTTCACATACTACATATGTCAAGACGAATAAAATATAATTTTATTGGTAGCAAAATCATTTGTGAAATTAGGATTTTCTCCGCCTTTGCATCAAAACGTTCGTAAAAAGTCGTTGAGTTTCGAAAGTTATTTTGTAAAGATAGCAATAAAAAATAAGTATGTATTTTTATAACGCAATTCAGAAATTAAGGAAGCTAATTCATTGCATCCTACATAATTTACATAAACTGCATGAATTTTTATAATTTTCACTTTGTTGTAATTTATTAGGTTTAATCATGTATGAGTGACTTCCCATGCTTCTTTTCGGAAAATGTATTTTGTATTAGAGCAAAGTAATTTTAGAATAAGTGCAAAATTTCAATTTTTATGTGAAATGCATTTCCTTTTATATAATGAATATAAAATTATTTGTTATATGCCTACAGTGTTAACTTCTATTTCTGTCCATGTAGCTATGTGGTTTTAGGTTGCATTTGCAATTATCGGTAAATATTTACAATTATTCTACCTAGAGTTGTAATTATTAGCAATAGCAAGGATTTTTCGCGAAACTACATTGAGTGCACCAATTTTACAATAGTTCGTGCCATTCAGGGGATTACTAGAATATAATTTGTGACTGAAGACGTTTAACCGTTTTGTTTGCACTTTCAGATTTATATTGTCGTTTTCCTACAGAATTCATCTTCTTTTATTTCGAAACCTCTTAAATGAGGACGCTTGAATGATAGAATACTATAGCAATATCTTGAATAATAGAATACTACAGCCCTATCTGAGCGACAGTTGCCACAATTTCTTTGTCACCAACACGGAATTTCCTATATCCTATATACAGTGAAGAAAGTAAATTTAGTGGTCAAATTTTACTTTTAAAATTTTGGTGAAAATAGACGCTCACCAATTTGTCGTATCCTCAAAATTCTTTTTTCGAGTTATGCGACGCTATTACTGATTCCTTGGCGTAATTTATTACAGATTATTATCAGAGCTCATCTTTCTGCAAGCCTTAATTAAATGATGGTATTTCCGTCTTTTTGGAATAGATTCTTTGTCGAATTCAACTGCATTTACGGGGTAGATTTATTACAACAACATGTTTCCCCCAGCATCGAGTATATAACCACTCTTAATGCTATCTCGAACGAGGAAACTCAAACAGACGGCAGAATATATTTGTTACGAAACTTTCCACCCGGTTGAGGCGTATTTATGTAAATTAGCCCGAGATGGTTTACAACAGGATTTCGCGCCGCGTCAAGAACGACTTTCCGTCACGGCGAAACCGATTCGAACTGCTGAATTCTTTCGCGACGTGATTTCAAATCGTCACTTCCAATTTTTAGAATCACGCAAGCGGCGAGGAAGTCTCCCGACGCCAATTAATTCGTCATAAAATTTCGTTACATCGAAGAGACGATGGAATCGACGACACGCGTGCTTTATTCATCCCCGTGACGAGATTAGCGAATATTCCTCCGTCACTGTTGGTCGGCGGGATTCGAAGGCGCGAGTCGCGTCCGCTCGTCACGGAGTCGGAGGTGTAGAAACGGGTTGGAAAGCTGCGGGGACGGTGGTGAGTGGCGCGCGACGAAGACCTTGCCGCGGTCCCATCCCATTCGCCGTCCACGCCGCCTTCCTTCCCAGCCTAACACCGCCGTCTCTTTACTCTATAATGATTTCGGCAATCGTTAAAATACACGCATTATATATTTACGTCATTTGGCTAAGGGGACGATTCTTAAATTTTTATCCATTCAATTTCGGTTGTATACAGACTCGGGAGTTATTTTCGCGTTAAACTGTTTTTATTCAAATTAAGCTGTGATTCTTTTCAAAGTTTATGAAATGGCAGAACGGTTTTAACATTAAGAAGGTCGTTGAAACTTGGATGTTTTACTTATACCACTGTTTTCCAACTGATTGAGCTTTTAGTCGTTGGGTTGGAATAGAACTCTTGACGCCTCAATTCCCTAAGTATCTGTCTACTGGAAAATCGGTATCGTGATAAACTAACGGGTTAAACGTAATGAGTATCGCCTTGAAATTGCGATTGAAAAGGATTTCCGAAAATTAGGCAGAAGTGTATAAGTCTATAACATGCTCTACGCAGTTTACCGGGCAAAGTGTATTATTCACGACTACTCAAATGAACTTTTTTCATTATTAGCGTTCTTCTGTATATGCGAAGTTTGATTAGGATCCAATAGACATCTGATAGGTATGAATTAAGTGAACAGATGGCCGGAAGAAATCTACTTACCACTCCCTGGTATTGGTTTCATAAAGTTATTTGCCAAGAGAATTGATAAGATATGTATGGTTCTTCATGCCAACCTACTTAAAAGAAAGCCTACCACAAATTATATCCAGAAAAGCTGAATATTACTGTTAAATTTTTGTCACTAGTTTATCTGCCGCTGTAATAATTTCTTGTCCGGTATGATATAATAAAATTCACTCTATAACTCTGCAGTAACTCCGTATCTGCATTCCATTTCTGTATTTTTAAGAAACGATAATGCTTTAATGGCGATAGAAGATTTCATATTTTACGACGCAAGTGATCTAATTGTAAGATTCGATACTCTGAGCCATCATCAAAAGAAAGTTTATGCCTCTTTCATTGAACATAAAGACCATTTATGCAGATTTCAAATGGAGATAAAACTTAAAAATTAAGGAAATGCATTAATATAGCATAGTGTCTACTGTTGCGCATTTTCTGACATATTGCCTAACATTTTTCTCTATGTTTTCTACTTGGTTACACATACTCGTCAAAACTATGGTTTTATATTAATGATATTCTCTCACATCGTCGGTGCAAATTTTAGGTGCGATACACATTTTTACGGAACATCATCAACTCTGAAAATTTTTGTGAGTGTAATTAGCATCATAGTATATCGAGAGAATAATCACGCAAAATTGGACGTACTTGGTATATGCACACGCTGAGCAATAAGTAACCACTTCAAAAGTACTGCATCTATGAAATGTTGTAGAAATTTAAACCTTAATTAAGTTCTATGTATTAGTTGAGTGTTTTTTCCTTCTAATAATTTATCATCGCCGCATGCTTCAACGTATCACTTATGTAATTGAATGGAAAAAATTCTACTACTTACTAATGAGTGGATGGAAATCTATGGGTCGAGAAACATGAGCAGTCTTTTAAGACCGCCTAACTGCTCCTATAGGTTAAAACTGTTTCAAACTGTGAGGCAGTTATAGGAACATGGAAGTAATTTTGACTTAAATGATACTTGATTCTTCTCCGTCGCGTGGTTTAAATTCTTATTGAAATCTGTTTATTAACACATGAGGTGTATCTATTTGTTTTATGCTATTGTTAGAATTGTGGTCTAATCTTCTCTGTTTTTCTCGCCGATTTGCTAACCAAGTCGTTTAAAGAAATTAGTAAAGCACAGGTAAAGATGAAGTTTCTTGATATTTTCTTCTAGATTTTATTCCGTTGATGTCTCGCGCTAAAATGTTTTTGATCTCAATTTCTCTTCAACTCTTAAGCATTCTTTCGTTACATTTATAAAGTAGCTTGACTTCCAATTTGATTCTAAATGCGTTGTCGGAACAAGATCGCGAAAATACTAGGCTCTGAGTGGTTGACGGGGAATTTTCGTTCTGAAATTAATTAACTCGCCATGTTGAGTCAACTTATTCATCTTTCAGTTTCTGTCGCTTTTATATTATTAATGGTTCACATTTATAGAGGCGTATTTGATATTTATCTGCCATAATTTTCATTGGATGAGCATATTGTTACCGTTTTCATGTTCAGATGTCGCATATTATTGGTAAATATTGTTTTTAGAGTCGGTGATCCTTCTATTTTATTTTTGCGATTTATTTGGCAACTTCCTATACCTTACTCGTACTTTCACATGTATTAGTTAACTCAGAGCTTAGTTTCGGAATTTTTATAATTGTCATGATCGTCAATTCTTTAATGGAGAATTATCGAGCTGGTGCTATGTCTAACAGATTTAAAAATAAGCACTTATGAATCACAATCTGAAAAAATATCCTTATCTTAGGCTTCTCCAGTAGGCGTAGTATGATTATGAAATCTGCATTGTAGCCGAAATGTTATTGCTATTGGAGATACATAATTAAGTTCTTATACTTTTCAAGTCTTGGTTCTTAAGTGTTCATATTGTTTAATTTTTCAATCCTTGGCAACAGACTGGAAAGATAACAAGGAGAGTTTAATCCAGGTTTCGAGTAACCACATTCAATCGATGACGATCAAATTCTTCACTATAACTTTTTGTCACTTACTGCTTTGAACCAGATGAAACAATATTAAATAAGCTTACGTTTGCAGTTATCTCGTCAATGTTAATTGCAGCGTAAATGTCATGTTTATTCATTGATAAAAAATAATTTTTTGACAGGTAACATTGTTATGGCTCAGAAATTCAAATTTTTATATTAACTGTGAGTCCCTCGCCACGGATTCATATTCCTCGATATAGGACACCTTTTGGTCGTGCCCCTAACCACGCGGGGGTTGGAGGCGTATCCACTACGCTCACTGCCCTAAAGTGACTATTTTTACTAAGTAATCTGTTTTATACTAGCCGCATTACTGTTATACAGCTCCAGTCTAATATTAAATTAGACTCATTTATGGTAACCTCTTAGCTCCGATGTTAATTATTAGGGCTACTACATTTGATTGCGTTTTAGTTTAAGCTGAATAAATAAATAATATAGCTTTTTACCGCAGAAGATTTAGCGCTATGAATTAACATTTTTAGACTAATAATTAGCACATTAACTTGCTCATACGGTCCTCAATAGCACATTATTGCAGTTATTGCATAACAATTTTCAAATCGAAGGAAGAAGATTTTCAAACCATGCGCATTGGGGAATAATAATAGTAAATGGTTACTTCGCATTTCAATAGTTGCAGTTAAATTTGATATTAAGTTTGTCGTTTAAGCAAATTCCAGAAATAGGCTTACAAAAACAAATAACTTAATTTTAATTGCACGTTTTATTGATACAGTCTTTATTTACAGCAGTGGTTTAATTTTCTTAGTGTCATTCGAAAGAAATTCTTAAGCATTAACATACTATATAGGTGTATGATAAATTAATGAATGCATAAAATGCTGTCACTAATGGACCATTCATGGTCTATACGTATAAAGTAACTAGTTTCTTGATAGGTAAATATACAGAGGGATCATAAATAAGCGAGCAATAAAATTTTACCACCGAGCATAGTTATTCCATTTCGCTTTGCATAAATTTATAATTGTCCGATTTCCTGAATTGTAAACAAATTCATTCTTTTGGTTTGCGTAACTTTCATTCTTTGTCCGTATGTATTTGTTCACTAGCCGTAGAGCGAAATGGATGTTATTAAACGTGATGAGTGACTGGTAAAATTGGGCGTATTTCAAATCGAAATGCTGAAGTTTTCCGAACAGTTAGCGTTCTGCTTGCTTGTAAAACGTTACTAATGTAATCACTCGGTTCATTCCATATGTGTGCCTTTGGTGCGCTAAATCCAATTTGGCGAAGAAATAAATTCATAGTTTAAAAAAATATACCAGATGAGACTTTCCGCGTAAATATGGAAAATTTGTTGCCGAACCCATTGGTGAACGTAGCTTTTTGAGATTGAATATCATTGAAATTGAAACGTATAGTCAGTCTAAATATGTATAGTCCAGTGTCACGTACGAAAGCGTTTAAAATGGCCTTGGAGCACGTACGTTCTCAATTTATACATTTCGCGCCGAGGTATTATATAAATTAATAGCTTTAAATCCAGTCGCGAGACATTCGCTTGTAATTTGAAAAGTTTTATGCTCCTAGACACTGCGGTTATTCTCACTTCGGAGACGCCTTTGCTTATAAATTCGAATTAGCTCATATAAATATTGTTGCCGCCGCTCCAGTTAAAATAAGGCATAGCAAAAACATACCTTTAATTTCTCCAGTTAACGATCGTAGCGAACTTCCACGAGAAATTTTCGCAAAACTTCAGGCGTTTAAAATAAAATACATTTGTAAAACAGGTCATTCCAGAAATAATTGGTAGAAGAAGAGGAGAGCCTTTTATGGGACTACTTCTTAGCATCTATTAAAATCGTTTTCGATTCAAAACGAGATGAATCTTTATTTTGTTCTTCCCTTACGCTAATAATCGAGATCATCCGCGGCCTTTCTATTTAAAAGTATAAATACCTCGAAGCAATGGATCGGAATGCGATTTGGCACGTCTCTCGACAATTCTCATTAAGTGATTTCTAATGTCATTTCGTAACCTAAGTCATGTTTCGTCCTCGCAGTTTCACCGAGTGCGCAGTTTGCAGGCGACTGTCTAAGGTCATGTGCGCTTCTAACACGAAGCGTCCGTCATGAATAGGAATCACGGTATCAACATGAGGAAAAAGGGGATAAATAAAAACACCCGTTGGGCCAGGGAAGGGTTGGGAAGAAGGGGGAAAGGGGCGGGGGAAGAAGGGAAACTAGTGGGCAAGGGGTGGGAGGTAGGCGAGGGGGAAGAGGGTAGGATTGTGCTGTTGGCTGTTTTTCTGTTGCACTTACCGTCGCTTTCCCGTTAGAGAATGTAAATTTGCGTCATTAAGGCATGTGGGCGGACAGGGGAAAGGGCTAGCCATTCACGCCCCTTTATATACTTCAACCATCTGGCGCCCTCGACGAAGGGGACACTCCGTACGATCATCAAACGTTTTCGTACCGATTCACGCGTGATAAGGTAGTCCTATTCTGACCGGCCGGATGGCGCCGATACATTTTTCCCCCGCTCTTCAGGAAAAACCGGACGTGTGACGCAAGGGAGCCGCGACCCATCGCGATATATCTGTTAGAAGGAGCATATGGCATCGACGATCTGGATCGTCGCTTTGCCCTTTCGCATATCCGCGACGGGGAAGCGCATTTGAATTAATATTCCTTTAATATATGGACTCTGATTAAATTGAATCAATAGGAATGAAAATCAAAGGGCGTATTTTTTTGCGGAGGTTTCTAAAAAGAACTTCGCACTCTGGAGCGTTTGGTGTGCTTCCCATACGCGGTCTCCAGAGAGAGCGAGAAGAGAAGCGAGACCGAGGAAGTCTGCCCCCGGCGGCAACCGTGGCGGTGTCGCGAGGTGCACGGAAAGGTTGCCGATCTTGGAGGGGTCAAGGCACCACATGTGGGAGAGGGAGGAAAGAGGAAGTAGAGTGAGAGGGTGGAGGGGGAGCTCATTGGAGTGACTTGCGCCACGTGCGTGGACGTTGGTCGAGGGAGATGGCATATTGGGTATGAGAATCAAATGGCTCTTTTTTATTCCGCGAGGGTCCTCGAGTGCTTTGTCGGAGAGAAATGGGCGTCATGCGGGGAGGAGGAGGCGGAAGGGTGGGGAAAGGCGGTGGAATTTTGTTATGCGGCGAGGGCGTGGTGTCGAGAGGTTTCCTTCGGAGGTTCCAAATGAGCAGAGTAAAGAAAAATTTTAAAATGTCGATGGTGCGTAGTTAAGGGGTGAGGAAATTCTTTGAGGCCCCGAGGTGGAGTTGTGGTTGTGCGAGGGAATTGGGTGGGGAGGAGAAAAACGGAAACGCGGAACCACGCCTCGTCCCTTGTCATGAAAGCGGCGAGAAGGACGTTTTATAAGTTGGCTCATACGCAGGTTTAATTATTCTTCCCCACCCTCGCGTCCTTCCTTAGCGGAACTATCTGCTGAGGTAGCTGTGGAAGAAGGCGTCTAAATATGATGGGACGGAATGGAATAGATCTCGAGTTGGCGGTCAGAGAAGAATAACCGCGGCCGTTTAGTTGAATGGTTCGGAAGCAAGAATTCCTCTCTCGATTGAGGTGCCGACTGCGGCGTACGCGGCATTTGACGCGATGCGTTAGCGATGCTATGTCAGCCTTGTAAAAAAATAAAACCGAGCTGATGTAATCGATTCGTTAATCTTAGATTATGACAAACAAATAAAAGAAACGGAATACAGACGTGAATTGTTAAATTTGTACTACTCTGAAAAGTTGAATACTCGAATATCCTCATTTAATATGATGGTGTAACGAAACTATTCATATATAATTTAGAGAGATTGAATATAATTGATATTCTGATGGTTTAGTATGAGAAAAGCTTTAATTTTCATTTATTTATACCGGAGAAGTGTCACCGTTGTTTCACCATCCATTGAAATCACCGGAAAACAATCGCTCGGAAGCGTTTGTACCTCTTCGGACGAATAAACCGTCTACTTTCCCGAAGATTCATATCGCGAAAACATTCGGATAACGTAGCGTGATTAACCATATAAATATTTTATTTTGGTTTTTTAGTAAAATTTCCGTTCTTTTATCTCCGGTATCGAGTTTAATAACCGTGCCAAGAAAATTCCACGCATCCATCGCTTTCATCCCTCGCCTTCCTAAGACTTGCGCGTCTCATTCCGACGTAAGAGGTATCCGAAGCGTAAATTTATCCCGCATCATAGCATTCTCCCTCCGCGACATTAACGATCGCTAAACTTTCTTCATTTTCTTTTTAATCCTCTATCGTAGCAGTTCTATTTTAATACCGGCGACCTCACCTTTTCCCCTTTTACGGCTAGTAAAATCAACCAACGCATACGTTCATCCCGGCGTTATAACAGCCTTCATTCTTTAGATCTTACCGTGGGCGTAGTGGTTGAAAGAGAGCGTTACGCGGCGAGGCAAGGGATAAGTATCGAAATATCGGTCGCTTCCACGGAGATCTAGATACGAGGGAAATAAAGAGATCGTTTAAATAAATCAAGGGATACGGAAGGATTTTTCATCGTCCATAGATGTCGCCACGGTGAAGAACCCCTTTGAGGAGCGTGTGACTGAGAGGGAGGAACGGGACTATTTCCGTGTAATGGCTATTAAAGGAGACTGTCGCATTTTAAACTGGGATACACTCTGGGGGAGGCGGTGGAGATATGGAGGGAGGGAAGGAGAGGGTGAGGATGGGAGAGAGAAGGAAGAGAGGCGACGGGAGGTTGAGGAACTAGAAGAAGCGCATTAGAAACAAAATCCCTATACGGTAACGAGCAAGGCTTTGTATCTTGGGGATCAGAACGATGCCTCGTGACATCACATTACGGTCCACATTTTCGGTATAAAGAACCGCGGGATGGGAGGGAATTACCTAGCAATCAGGAGCATGGTGGCGTTTGGCATTTTTTTTTTGATCGAGGTGGCCTAGTCGGCGACAACCACGCCCCTGACCCACCGTGTCGGCAGTGAGCGAGGAATGTCTCATTCCGAGTGTTTGCTTGTAAAATCGCGGCCGTTGGATCGTCTGAGGCGTTATGGATGCGGAGCCTTAACACAAAGTGTCTTTCAGGGTTTGACTATTTCTCTCCAACGCCGCAAGCTCTCTCGCACAAGATTCCCCCGTTGTGGGGGGACTCTATTTTCGGGGGCGGCTGGTTGTGGAGGGGGGCGGAAGGGGGGAAGTCGTAGAAGGAGGGGTGAGGGTGGGCGGTCGGGGACCGTTTCGTATCGTGGTCGTGGGTGGGGAGGTTGGTGCGGGGGCGGGGATAGGAGGATGAGGAGTAAGACGTGTCATCCTTTAGAAAAACTCGGGGAGGGGTATAGAACGGCTTCCTCACTGAACCTCACTTCCGCGAGATTCTCACCCCTTACATTTTTATATCTACTACGTAGGATATATATATAATATATTTTATCCTTGAGTTGGGAGCGATCTGAATTAAAAACCGTCTCATTCGAATAGAATCCTTCACGCATTTAGATGGCGATAGAGGACAAAAGATAGTTTTCAAAGCGAGGAAGATGACTTTATTTCATCTAACGAAACCGAAATTTGAGAGGATAATCCCACATTTTTAGTTACCTGACTCTTCCTTTGGGTTTCTTTAGCGAGTCTGCGATATTTTTAGCGTCGCGTTAAAAGATCATCTAAGTCTAGGCTTCCGGCTGAGGTAGAAGGTGCCTGACATTAGGCGCGGGTTCGGTACCTTGGTAGGTATAAAAGTACGCGCGTTGCATCACTCGTCACCAAAATATATCGCCAGAAATAGCTGATCACTAGTGTAAAACACGTCCTATGCGAAGATTTGCTTAAACCTTCTGGTTAGCTAAATGAATGACCGCGTTAAATTAATTTAGCACAAACAATATTTCGGCTATAATAGTGATAATTTATAAGATTCCCCACGTTTTATTCGTATAATATTAGTGATTTTATTTATTAATGTTAAGCGCCCCAGTGGGATGAGCTGGAATTAATGTTAGTCCATTTTTAAAATGTACTGTTTAGAGGTTGGGTTCCGCGGAATATTTTTCGTCATACGAGGGCGCAGCGCGTAAAAATATGTCGGCAATCGCCGTATATCGCTTTGATTTACCTCAATGGTGAGGATTCGGAGATATTTTCGATGTGATATTTTATGGCGAAATTATTTATCCTTTCCCTTATGTCACGCAGTGAAAAGAATCCTTTTCTGGAGTGGTCGTCGTACGAATCGAGGCTAACACGCGCCCCATTTTTTCGGTCTCTTACGGCACATGTGCTCTGTTGCGAAAGTATCTCCAGAAGGTGATAAATTTCTTTTTTTATTGCTAAATAGAGTATCCTGAAGGGTCCGCTATTTTTCTCACCTTAGAGTAGGCGGGGTTGCTTTCGGCAGGATACTAGACGTGGCTCGGTACACGATCTATATAAGAAACCCTTAAAAATGTCATATTTTAACGGAGAATTAATTCGAACTTTTTTCTTTGCCGGGAAGTGACAATGGAGGGATATTCATCTCTTCGGACGGTGTGTCTTAATCACGCGTTGTGTTCAGGCGATGAGTCGAGAGAGGGTAATGTCTTGAATTTAAATTGCAGGATTATATGCGGCATTATGGGTGGGAGTCCAGTTGTCAAACAATGCGCGTGTCGTTTAAAATTTGTTGGGAGGGCACTACGTTTTATTACCTTGTCAGCGGCTTGGATTCTACGTTTAACTTTTTAAGTGTATTAAATGGATAGCTACAGAATTTTACGCTGGAATTAGGATCATTATTAATGATGTACGGTATTCTCCGCGGCGGTTCCCGAACTCCGTCAAATCTTTAAAAGAAAGGTTAAGGGATTGTTTTGTCTTAAAAATACTCGTGTTTTTTACGTTAGTCTCGTTCTTTTTTATTCATTTTATGAAAGCGGTTTAAGTTGTGTTGGTATTTATGTTAATACTTAGCTCGTTAATGACAGAATGAATCTAGTGTAGATTTAACTCCGAAGGAAAGTGCGTTGGATAATTGCTTGCAATTTTCAAACTTCACATTCAAATGTGTTGAAGCAACTTGAAAATGTAACAGCGGTTACTTTGAAGCATTGCCATAACTAGGGTATGGCGAAGGTGGCATATGCCGCCGCCTGCAAAAGGAGCCAAACGTTCCCGCAAAAATGCCAAAAGTATATTTTCCCAAAAATAATTATTAATTTAACACTCCAATTTAAAGGTCATTGTTAATAAAGTGCTGCTCTTCTCATTTAAAACGTAGGAAAAATAATATTCTACGCAACTGAGATGTTTCCTAAAATTTTTCCATGAGGCACCATATCTCCCAGGCACGTCTCTGCTTTGAAGTAATTGAATTCAACGTGATTGTATTAAGCAAAAATTGACGTAATTGTTTTCTTGGCTTGTAATCACTATCTGTTATATAACTTCTCCTTGGTAATTGTTTATAACAAAAAGTGTTTTTGGGATCTACTGGACTTATAGTAATGGTAATTCAGTCAAAATATTAATTGCGATTAAAATGATTGGTCAAAAATGATAATTCATATTTCAAACCCCTAATTCATTATTAAAAGAGATTTTGGAAATCCCTTGATTTGTTATATTCCTTGGATTGTGGATTGATCTGTGCTTGCACCCATTATATACAGTATTCCATTGATTAGAGAGGAAAAAAAGAGTCAGAATACTAGTTTTTTATTGCACTATCTTAAACCGTTTCTGATGCTTTAAACGACAGTGGTTTAATTCGTGATTTCATCACCAAAACATTAGATTTAATTTGTTTTAAATTTTAGTTAAGTGAAAATTTTTTTGACAACGCACTCTTCCATGGCCCAATTTAGGATTGGTTTCCATTTATAACGAATTAATTGAGTAACAATAGTTATTAAATTTAAAAATTTATAAAATATAGGTAATTTTGCGTAAATTTATTTAATGCTACTTATCTACGTCTGCAAATTCTAAATAATTAGAAATTTTATTAATAGATATTTTTATTTTTGTAGTAATAAAAATTATGCACTTGCCGTGATATTTGTTGTGTGGGAAAATACATATATTGACGTTTTCTTTCAGTTTGATAAATGCGTTAAATTCAAATATTCATTTCCTCAGCTAGCAAAATATTAGCTTATTTATGCTTCTCATATCCATATCTTTTGGAATTCTTGAAGCAAAAACAGGAATTAATGTTTCTTTTTATGCCTATCAAGAAGTCCGTGATATTCCTATGTATCTTTTAGTAAATTTCTCCAGATAACTTGGCGCTATTTTTATTCTTCACAACCGATTTGGTGATCCGGCTCACGCGGACTCAAATAATTTTATTATTTTAGCCCACATTGCATTTACACCTCTCTCTTCCAATACAATTCAAGGACCACTATGGAAGAAAGAGATTCCGTAAATATTTTTCCTTCCCATTTAATTTCTGAAATAAAAGAAAAATTCCCACTGTCAAGGAAGCGATCAACTCCACCAATCACGTATTGCGTGGTTTATAGTAATGACCGTGGATTACTTTGGATCTTTCGGCGTCGCATTGATTTTTCCGAGTCTCGCCGCAGCTCATGCAGTCGCCTTTGCAGATCTCTTCCCTCCCTGTGACGTCATCAGGAGGATTTCTAACCCCCACCCCAACCATCCCTCTCAAAAAACCCTTCCCCTTCACAACCACCCCTTCTACCTCTTTCTCACTCTACGAGACTAGTAGGTAGTACTAGCGGTCTCCTTTGATTAATGACGCCTGTCTCGCTCTCATCAGGAGACAGATTAATCAGACGTTCGTCAGGTGGGGGCGGAGGCCCCCACCCCACATCCCCCGAGAAACCAGACCTTCACATCCCAAACTGTTTCCTCTCTCATGCTTGCCCTTCTCGTCATCCACTCGTGTACTTTCTGAGACATCGCGGCTACGGTGTCGTGTTGACAACGGCGGAAGAGTTTGGTGGGGGGCAGAGGGGAGGTCGGGAAGGTCTGGGGTGGATTAGGATGTAATGGAAGGATGGTTACGACTAAATTTATGCGGCAAAATTGAGCCATCAGATGCCTTTGAGACGTTTGACTACATTTAAGATTGGATTGGATTTGAGGATGGCAGAATGGGAAGAGGGTGAGGAGAAAAAGTTACAAGAGGTTAGATCGCTACTATATTATACCCGTTATAAATATCCTCTCTCGGTGTACTCTTTGGGATGTGTTGACAGGCTTCGTTAGTTGTTTCCCGCTTGTGAGTAAATATTTTCTATCTTTTATCCTTTGAGAACGGCGTTTTAATTAAGTGTTGGGTTTATGACGTGGCGCGACAGGTTTACTAATAAACAGATCGGATTTTTAAAGTTGTTAGGATTTTTTCTCATGAATGAGCCATTTTGTTTTTCCTTAGCTCGAGAAGTTTGTTGAATCTAAGTTTTTTACATCTTTTCTAATGTTTTGTCTAACTTCATATTTTACAAAATTCGCCGCTAGAGCCTCTATTTGTAAGTAATTTATGTGTGGTTTTGAAACCAGATTTGGAGCAGAAGTTGGTGCGAAATTTTTAAATGTTGCATTAAAAAGTTAATCGCGGTCACGATTTGAGATTTCTTCCTTCCATTTCAAAATTGTGAATTGCTTAAAGTTTGACATCTGTTAAACGTAGCCATTATATTTACAAATACATTTCAATTTCCTTTCACTATTTCAATAATAACATTGTTCCTTTTATAGCCATTTATTAATATTTCCTTTTGAATTTCAGTTAAAGCCTTTTTGAAAAATTCCATTAATTGGTTTTAATTGTCCTGTTCAGATAAACCGGTAATAACTTCTAAAATACTTTTAATCGGAACGATTTATCGTCAATTCAAACGTATTTTTCGCTTTCGAATCCGCTGTTATTGTATAATTTTATCACCATCGCAGATTCTGACTATCGAATACAAAATTCGCTCTTATAACGCTTTGAATGGATACTCTTTTTGGAGCTTTGATCTAGAGGGGGAGATGGAAAAACAACCTGGAAAATGTAGTGACGTTTGATACCGTGACAAATACCCTGCTTCATTCAAACGTTTGAGGGGATGCCCTCAGAGGCGCCATTTCTTAGGGAGCTCCGCATTCAACATTAATTATTTCTCCGCAAGCCCCGATCATGACACGCGCGACGATTTCCGTAAACCGCAAATTCTATTTACAAAAACCTCTGCGTTGGTGGAGGGGATCCCCTCGAAAGCACTTAATCATCCGCCTTTCACTCACGTTATATAAAGTATAATCACCCGAGAAGGAGATCCTTTTCAGCTCCATCGAACCGCGGAGACACCGTAAAAATTCCTCTCGAGTATTTTTAAATACGCCTATGGGCGGTGCGGCGTGATATTTTTTCCGCTCCGGCTCCGGGGTCCCGGAAAGAGGCGTTTATATGACCGAAAGAGAGCATATTCTCGAAAAGTTGGCTTTGGGGCACATTAATCACGGCTTTTTTCTCTTCCTCTCGGTTCCGGGTTAAAAGGTGAGTGGGGCGGGGAAGGGGGCGGGTGGGGCGAGAGAGAGGGCGGGGAGGATGGGTCCGGAGGCTGAAATGTGGGATGGGGAAGGTAAAGGAAAGAGCGTAAGAAGGGATTTTATTGCTCGCGAGTGATGAATGCCGTTTAAGTGCGCGGTTTCAGAGTGGAAGTTAAGTCTCCCTACCCTCCCCCACCCCGCTCCTTAGAAACCGAACATGTACCTTGGGTCGGCCCCTTTGCGTGCCTGCGTGCGTTTGGCACCACCCATACCCGATCCCGTACCCCACCCACTCTCCCTCTCCCGATACCTATGGCCTTTTGGAAATCGTTTTACCTCGATCCTACGCAGACGTCAAAGCCCTCTTTAGAGAGCTTTTGGGAGTCGCCCGCGGTGTCTTGGGCTTCTATAGGGCGGGGACGGGAAGCGAGGGAGGAACCCGAAGGAAGAGAAGGAGGAGGGAGGCTTTGCGGGGGCGTACGGTCCGCGCCGCTCGTCGGCTAGAGCGTCGCTGGCGTCGCCGTGATGAATGTAAGAGATGTAAGGGACGGGGGAGCAGGATAAAGGCCGGACCGGTCTCCTAGTCCTCCCAGCCGGACATTGGAAGGGAGGCTCCCCGCCCGGGCTTTATGAGTACTCGGTAGCTCTCGTGGGAGGAGGTGGGGGGAGGGAGGTATGGAATGGGCGTGGAGGAAGGGGGAGGCGGACGGAATCGGAGAGAAGTGTTGAGGCACAAAAGGGTGGGTCGGGATTTAAGATGCGAGGGGCTTTCGGTGGGAGGAGAACGGGAGGGAGAGGGTGGAACGTGCGATAGGAGCGGAAAATCGTGGAGCACGGAATCGGCGTCGAGTGTTGGAGTTGGAGGGAGTCTTTTTAGCGAGAGGGAGTTGGTATCGTGAGTTAGGGAGGGGCGAGGGAATAATATTGCACGCTCGGGGCTCCCCTTTCCTACAACGTCTCGGCGGAGCCTCCGAACGCCCTCCTCCACGCCTCCCTGCCCCTTCCTCCGCCCTTCCATCTCCTCCACGAGAGAATCGGAGGACATGTTCGTCGGATGAACACCGCCGGCAACTGCCCCCACGAGGGGAAGGGGGCATTAAGGAGGCGGGATAGGAGAGAGGGGGAAGAGTGGGGGCGGTGCGGTGGAGAAGACACTGCGGGATAAATCTCTGCCCCGGTTACACCCACAGACACACGGATACGTACATGAGAGAAGCGCACCCGGGGGCCTTCGTGGCATCTTCGCCGTAGGTGGAGGGGGAGGAGGGGAGGGGGCGTGTGGGAGACGGGAGAGGGGCGGTAAAGAGAATGATTTGAGCAAGTCTCGTTTTTTGTTTTTTTTTTTTTCAAAGTAATTAGGGGCGAGAAGTCGTTTGGGTTGGACATAGAGGGGGACGCCGTGGGAGGTGGACGACTCGTTTGTCTTCCGCAAGTAATCCTTCAGGATCTACGCATCCCCTCTTCTCTTGTTAGCGGGACGCCAGACGGACACCACTCGTGAAGCCTCTCCCCACATTACCTTCCCTCCTTCCCCATCATTCTCTCTTTCTCTACTTCCCTCACTCTCTTTATCTCATCTCCTCACTTTCATCGAATCTCTAGAGAGCCCCTCAAAACAGTTTTCCCAAATATCGGACTTTTCACGGAAAATTAACGATTTGCCGTAGTTGCTATGAATTTCACACCTACATTGTATATAACCGGAGACTTTTTAGAATTCAATGATATTCTGGAAAAAGTGAATAACCTATTATCCATCGTCTGTAATTAATTATTATTGCAGAGTAGAACTTAGGTTTTATTCTCTTTATGTCGTGAATACTTAGCGCTAGATGTCGTAAAAATCATGCTTAAAAATAGAGGATATATGTATACTCAAAACGATTAAAGCTTGCCGTTCTCTTAGTTAAACAATTTTGTCGATCACTTCTTTGATGGAAATAACTATTCCTTAACATGTTTATTATTTAGAAATTTTAGAAATATTACAGGTATTGGGAAAGTCATATGGTGGCCACATCAGATTTTTATATGAAAAATTTTGTTATACCTTGCCGCTCAATTAGAGAGGTAACTCAGTGTGTAACTATTGTTTAATGATTGGATGTTGGAAATGCTAAATTAAAAACCCCAAAGCTATCGCAGATAATATTTTTAATCTGATACAGAAATTTTTCAGCAATATAATCTCAAATTAAAATCATTATATAATTTAAATTTAATAAGCGGAGAATATTCGAAACACTTTCAATGGATGTTGAAGCTCTATATTAGTTTTTGTGGGATTTATTTATTTAACCTGGGTTGGAATGTTTATCTGAATGGTCTACTTTCATCAGTATGCCTAAAAACTCTTTTTGTGGCACCTAAATGAACCATCGTAATATATATTTGCTTTTAAATTTACAATATTATCGGCGATTTTTATCTAAGTGTTTGTTCTAAAGCTGTATGCAATATCCATGAGTGGATTTTTTTTCTTTTTTAGTTTCGGTTTCGGTTTCACAAATGAATGTCTATCATTCGCCCATTATAACAGTCTGCAAATGATGAAATCATAACAATATTTATCCAATCTCATGGCACATTTGCAATATATAAAGCAATATTATTCATATTTCCGATATAAAATTCAAGTGATTTGAATTCCCGCTCTTTAACACGCCATTTTTCTTGTCACATTAATTTTTTCTATGAATAAAATTAAAACAATAGCTTTATCTATCTAAGAAAATATGATTTAATAATACAGTGGATATCACTAATGAAATTGCGAAATATTTCTTAGTTAAGACGAAGGCATTAAGTAGTGACGTGTATTCAAGTCGGTGTTCCATTTTGGGAGAGAAACTAACAGGAAAGGAATGCAATAATTTTTCATAGTGATTTTACTTAGGAAATAAAAGTGATATTTTATTAACAATAGATTTATTATTTTATTCGCTTTGTGGGATATGCCTTCATCGCGTTTCGAGCGCCAACTCAAAAGACAAAATATCTTAAATTCGACCGGAATGGAAAAGACTAATAGATCCTTGCCGGGAATCCTATTAATGTATCTTCCTTACAATGGACCCGACAACGTGAGAACATTTCCTTTCAGAATCGCTTCTTTCCTCGGGAATTTTTTTTGTAATCAAAAACGTTGTCAAACTAATGCTTATTTCGTGCTTTAGGAAGGGTTTTAAAAATAAACTCTTCTCATTCTCCTTCCTTTGGCATATCCCCCCCGAAAGTCATTAATGAGGGCACACACAAATACACACAGACACATAGAGACACACACAGTCTCCTCCGTCAAAAAGAAGAGGTCACTGTTTTTCACGCCCATTTTTTACCAACCTCCTCCCTTTTCCGCGCCATTCCCTCCTACCCTCCTCAGCCCCGTTACTCTTCGATTCCGGCGTTGTAGCTCTGAATTTATGTCCCCTTTTTTTCCACCTCCCGTCTCCAATGCCCATCCTCGCTTCCTTCCTTCCAATCTGCGGAGCTCGCAGAGGGGGTGACCTCTGCCGGAGAAAATGGGAACGACCGCAGATATATATATATATATATATATATATATATATATATATATATATATATATATATATATATATATATATATGTGTGTGTGTGTGTGTGTGTGTGTGTGTATTTTTATCCCTCGAACGCCTATCGAAGCTCTTTTTAATTCTTCTCTCGAGGCGTCCGTTTCCCCGCGGTTATCTCTCTCCGGGAGTCTGGGACGAGGTTCGCCTACTACATAGCTCTCGCTTTCTCCCCTCAAGAATTGCTTCCTTTTTCCTTCCTCTTTTCCCCGTCCGCCATTTTGCGTCTCACGGCTCCTTCGGTGAGACCTCCCCCTATAGCGGACAGCCGGCCGCCAACAGCTCCGCCATCGCGGTGCGATCGGCAACTGTCACCTGCCCTCGCGGCGCTTTCCCCGCCGGGGCGGACACCATCCGCGGCCACACCCGCTCTCTTCGCGAGTTCTGCCAGAGAGGAGGAAGAGGGAAGCTGAGGGAGGAGGAGGGAGGCTGAGGGAGGAGGAGGGAGGCTGAGGGAGGAGGAGGGAGGCGGGTGGGAGACGAAGGGAGGCACGGGGGAGGCAGGGTGGCGAGGAAGGTTAGAGAATGAGGAAAGGTAGGAAGGTCGGGAGGGTGGAATGGGTGATTCGAAGACGGAGTCACGTGCCTCGACCTCATAGAGGTTCCCGGGGTGTGAGGACAATCTCCATAAGAGTCTGATGACAGCTTCTCTCTCTCTCTCTCTCGTTCGCTCGCTTTCCCTCTTTTGTTCGCCTTCTATTCTCCACGCTTTATTATAATGCGCTTGGAGGCTGTGTCGGTTGGTTATGGTAGGTTGTTGCCGCGGATAAATAGTCCCCTTAGAAAATGTCCCGCAATTGAACTGTCGCGAAGTCTCGCCGGGTTATTTATGGCGTAAAATTGTTGTTTCCCTGTTTATTTTGAGCGTTTTTTTCTGCTGGGTGGTTGATTAAAACTCTCGCGCTCGTTACGGGTTGAGCGCGGAATTAATTGATGGCTTTGAAGGCGCCACACGAGAGGGAGGTATGCAGAGTAAAACGTGTGAAATTTATTCTGAGTTATTCAACTGCCGAAGAAAAGTTGAGGCGACAAAAGACTATTGAAAACTATCGCGGAATAGCATAACATTTGATTGCACTTTTTCACGCTTGTCTTTTGTTTTCATTTTAAAAGTTATGTCAGTACCGTTCGGTTTTTATTACAAATTGAGGAAAATATCGCGGGACTGGCTATGATGTCATGCGAAATTGAGTGCGTTGACCTTAGCATATGGATAGGTGGTGTGTCTCTAGATAAGAAGATTAAAAGTTCGAATCCTGCTATCGGCAACGCCGTTGGTGCTCGTGATGTTGTAAAGAGTCTTCGAAGTGTGTAATTTATCACTATCAGGGAATAATAAATACTTTAACAGTAAAAAATTTAAAGTAATATTACTCACTTTTATATAGCAATGTGAGTTAATTAACATAAGGTTCGTTATTTGTTTGCCTATTTAGATCAGCTATTCTCCAGTCACGAAAATATCGACCGGTGGTGAGTCAAAACCGTATAAAAAAAGTAATTCCCAAAGTTGAAAGATTCTACTTTCGATTACTTTTTTACGTTCTCTATTATAGCTTCCAGTATTTCTCCAACTCTTTGTCAGTAATGGGAAACTCACCACCGATTATTAATTTTAAATCTACGCGATATTGACCCCGAGTTCGAACCCTTACGCTCTTACCTTCCCAGAAGATCATTTGCTCTCCGGGTAATTTATATGAGGTCGTATTTTCGATTAATTCTCCTCTTCACTATTTTTGCGATCCCCTTTTAACGAAGAAATTGTTTCGCCGCTCAACGGACTATAAAATTCGCCTCGTTGCCAATGAATTTCATTTGCTATTTACATCGCTTCACGCGTTACCACGCGAATTCCAAAGTTTTTTATTTTTGAACGAACGCGGATTTTACATTGCTACCTTTTGTATTGCCGGAGTGAAAGAGAGAGAAAGAGAGAGAGAGAGATCTGAAATAGTACGATGCGACTAAGAAGTCGTAAGGACAACTCTTAGCGTATTCTTCCTTCCGTTAAAACCTCTTCATGCGAATCATAACATCCGAGAAATAATTCTCGTCTATTTTCATACCTCTCTCCTCCTCGAAATTTATTTATCCATAACCCTCGAAGGCAGGTTTTCCGCCGTCTGCCTACTTAGAAGCATTCGGCGGTGAATCGAATGCCTCTCCTCCTACCTTTCTCCCTCCATTTTCCCTACATGCTACCACACTGAAGAGAGAAGAAACCCTCCGTTATTTTGCAAGGGAGTAACTAATTACAAACCCCGCTGGACGGCTTTTCGCGCGAAATGGTCTCGCGGAATCCTTTAAACGGTAAAGGAAAGTGGGCATTCCTCGACTTTTTGATTTTTTTTATGTCAGTCTCACGCTACATTACTCGTTTCTCTTTTATCTTTTACTTGTCCTCTCTTATTCTCTCTCTCTTTCTCTTCGACTCTTTCTTTCCTCTCTCTCTCGACTCACTTTCTCCCTTCCGCAAGGATGGCGGTTAATCCATCTCCTTCTTCCCCCTCCTTCGCCTCCTCTCCGCTTGCTTTTATATGTTTATCTTCCCCACACCCTTTTCCCATTCTTTCACCGTCTCCTCCCTTTCCCTCCCATCCCTCTCTCTCAATCGTCCCGGTCCTTTTATATCCTACCCCGCTCTCCACAGCACAACTCCCTTTATCCACTTGCTTTGTCTTTTCATGCGTCTTAACATATCTTCCCCCACCCCATCCCTCCCCTCTTCCTTTCCGCCCACTTATGTCTCCCTCCTCCTCACCCTCCGAGCCGTCCTTTCTTCCTACACTGCCCTCTCACTCCTTTCCACTCTCCCTTCCTCCCTCTCCCTTCCTCTCTCTCTCCCTTCCTTAACTCTCCCACTTCTCGACTCAACCTCCTGACTCGAGTTTTACTGCTTGTCGGATTGTCTCGTAAATCCAGGGATGACCTCCGCCAATCGCATTCGCTCTTCACTGATGTAGGATCTCTGGACTGTTGTACTTGGCGGGGGGAGAGAGAGAGGAGAAGGGAGATTGGAGAGAGAAAGGAGGGAGAGTTTGGACGATAGGGGGAGGAAGGTAAGGAGAGGCCGAGGGAAAGAGGAAGGATGGTGGGAGGTAGGGATGAAGAAATGGAATAATATGAGGGGTGAGAAGATGGGGAGAGGAGGTGAAGAGAGATTAAGTTAGAAAGGTGAGGAGGGAGGTGAGAAGAAGGTTAGGAGAGAGATGAGGAGGGAGAGAGGTGAGGAGGGAGAGCGGTGAGGAGGGAGAGGGGTGAGGAGGGAGAGAGGTGAGAAGGGAGAGAGGTGAGGAGGGAGGGCGGTGAGAAGAGGGGGATGTGAAGAGGGAGGTGAGAAGATGGGAAGGTGAGGAGGTAGGAAGGTGAGAAGAAGGTTAGGAGGGAGGGAGATGAGAAGAGGGAGAAGTTAGGAGGTAGGTGAGAATAGAGGGAGGTGAGAAGAGGGGAAGGTTAGGAGGGAGGTGAGAAGGGAGGTGAGAAGAGAGGGAGGTGAGATGAGAGGGAGGTGAGGAACGAGGGAGGTGACGGGTGAGGTGAGGTGGAAGGGTGGTCAAGGGGAAAGTGGGTGAGAAGAGAGGGAAGTAAAAAGGAGTGAGGTGAGAAAGGAGGGAGGAAAGTTTGGGAAGGTGCGCGGGTTGAAGAGCAGAAAGAGGTGGTTTGGTGGAGGGGGAAAGGAGGTGATAAAGAAAGGGAGAATGTTAAAAACGAATGTTAGAGTATTGGAATAAATGTAAGAGAATGAGGGAGATGAGGACGGCGAGGAAGTTGAAACGTGGGATCGAGGGAAATAGTGGGAAAGAGAGAGAGTGAAAGGTGGATGGTGAGGAGGGAGGGAGGTGGGGATTGGACGTGTGGGAGTTGGAGAGGCACCCCACAGCGACAGGGAAAAATGCAAGCGTGTTTGATGAGCTGCCCTCATGAATTGTTCCTTCCGCGCTCGCACGGAGCGAGGAATAATCCCTCTCGCGGCCTCTCGCCCTCCTCCCCGTCTATCCTCGTAACCCCCTTGCCCTTCCCCCTATGTCAGCCCTCCCCCACTCCCTCTCGACCTCCTCCTCAGGGAGGTACTTCACCGGTTTTTACTTTTCATTCCCCTCGGGCGCTTTTTCTCACTCTCTTAACCGCCTCGAGAAAGTTTTTCCTTTTTCTTCCTCTCCGTCTCTTTCCCGCTATCATGATTCCCTTATCGGGATTTTTGTTTCCATTTTCCCCTATTTTCCTTAAATCGCGAGCTTTCCTTCCGAGGGAAAATCGTCCGTTCAAAACAAATTGAGGGTTCGTGGAGTAGGGTGGTATTCCCCCGAATGTTTTCATCTCTTTCTCTGGACTCGTCTATATCTCCGAGTGGAATCTCCGCGAAACTTATTTGTCGCAGTGCCCTCTCTTCTCCTTCCATACAAGAATTTTTGGCGCATCCCGAGTTTTTATTTCTCGAGCCAATAGTTTTGCCGCTTTCTCTCTCATTCTCTATCTCGGTTTCTCTGCGCCGTCCAACAAGAGCGTCACTCTCGTTGCTTCCTTGTCTTATTAACCCTGAAAAGGTACACTTTTTCGAAATCGTTTGCTAATAAAGTCGTCGTGGGCTGAAAAATACACGGGGGCAAGGCTGGATAAACTCAGGCGCACGTTCGCCATTCGCAGCTTCATATTACGGTCTGGGGACTATATTTTTTTAGAGTAGAGGTCAAGGAATGGATATAGTGTATATTCAACCTTTGTATGTGAGTTTGGTTTATTTAGATTAATCGTAGGACAGCTCGGTATTATTTTAGATATATGGACCAACGAATTGTCAAGCCTGAAATTGGGACATTTAATTGCGTAACAATGTCGGGGAAATGGTTGATGCCATTAGGGACAGTCTCCAGATTGGCCCATGCCCCCATTAAGAAAGCTATATTTCAGTGTTATGTTTGATAGTTAATTCGGTAGAGTTACTAAGTAATATTTTCACGTCCTATGTATGGCGTAAATGTAATACGTACACATTTAAATAACTTTGATTCTAAATTGTATTTCTTTGAAAGCTTCTCTGGCACCTGGATATTGGTCGTGGCTCCTGTACTTGGATCAGATTTTTCCACACCTGCCCCAGGGTGCCATTGTAGAATTATCTTTTTCCGTTTTCACTCCTTTTGCTAATTCATATGAAGAGGTTACTTAAAGTGGGCTCGTCTTGAGTATGGTAGTCCTTCGCCCAACTCTGTGGTTCTTGTAACAGTCCGTGAACGCCGAAGTAGCGTTGCGCAAATTTAATGCCTTATGGAAACAATTTGCATGTTTGTATAGGCTACGAGCTTTCTCACTTCATTATCGTACGTAAAATGTAGTGCGCGCCCCGCGTATTATTATTTTTTCTCGAGTAATAATTATTTTATTTAACCATGTACAATCAAATCCGCGTAGTGGAAGGGCTCACTGTATTTAAGCATCAGAACGCAACGGTATTTTTCGGCGAATTTTATCGATGCAAAGTAAATAAAACCAAATCTACAATTATTTAACGTTCAGCATTTTTATAACAATAAGGCTAGAATACAAATATATATACATGCGCGGGGTCGGGTGCTGTCGAAACTGAAGCACATGCTTCGAGCTTAACGTCTCGAATATGAGTTTTGACTTCTCGTTTGGCGTGTCCACAAGCGTGTCTTCGAACGAATAGCGGGCACTCCGCGTTATCTTTGTTGTCTGACTCGCCTTGCATACGTTCCAGCGCGGTTGTAACAAACGTTTAAGAGGCGGTCGTTGGAAATGTCGAGCGACAGAATTGATTCTGTGTATGGAGGGGCCGATCAATGTTTTCTTGACGGGATGTCCGTGAATACATTTATGGTAAAAGGAAAATATGTCCCACGTTGGACGACGTTGTAGGCGTTACCAGAGACGATCAAAACGATTGCGTTGCACAGCTCGTCCTACAATCTGTCCCTACGGCAATGGTGGGGAAACTACGGCTCGCGGGCCACATCAGGCCTGCAAGAGCAATCTAAGCGTCCCACCATGCTATCACGAAAGCGAACCGTGAAATGTATGCCGATTTTCGTTTACGTCGATTAAAATTAGGGCTGGAAAACCTTTTCTTGTTACGTTTTGACGCTAAAATATTATTAATCCTAGACTTTTACCGATATAATTCTCGGCATTCTCTCAAGTAACTTCCGATGTAGAACCTAACACGGCCCGCCGAAGAATTTTCATTTGTTAATGTGGCCCGCCTAAGCAACCGCAACTACTAATGCGACCCGTCTCGTTAAAAAATTTCCCACCCCTGTCCTACGGCAAGGAATTTCAAAAATGTTTGAAAGGTGAAACTAATCGAAGTATTTATAAGGGATTTAATCTATACGTTTCCGATTGGATATCACGGTTTTCTCGCGGAAATAAATAAGAAAATTCCTGTTATTATTTTAAAATTCTGTCAACTGCCACTATGAAGATTTCACTATATTGGCGACGTACTATAATCTCAATCGCAGCTTAATTGCCAATTCCTTCTGAAATAACTCTCATTGAAAGCATAGTCCACGTGCAGAACGAACAAAATCAACTGCTTCTTTAATTATCGCTATAATCGATTTAGTTTCCTATCGTGGGGCTTTGAATGAGGTACATTATAGAAAACGGAGATAAATAAGATTTGAGGAAATTTTTATTATTGGAATAACGCACGAGGAAAAAAGGGCTGATAGTTTGATTACTACTTTTTAACTGTAAAAATAAATTTGCTCTTCATCCAATGCACTATGGTTTTAAATTGAGAATTCGGATTTTGTATCCATTACAAAAGTGACATAGAGTCGCCGGTGGAAATGAAGAGCCGATAGGTGATTACTGTAGGTGTTTATGGGGTAGATTTATCGTCGCTGTCATCTTTCCCCGCATTAATCTCAAATACCCATTCCGAATCTATTTACCGGAAAGGAAACACTATTACGATCTATCGTTGCCATCCCTTTTAATTTAAAATCTAAATATAGTCTTAGAATTACATACCTTTCCGTTGCAGTCAGCCATAAAGTGGCCACCCGTTATCTGCCGTACTTATCTTAAAATTCTCATTCGCGAGTTATTAATATGATTACATGACGATTGGGTTAAGGGCACGAAAGGGAGGTTTATAAGCTTCATGCATGTCATAATTTATCATTTATCTATCTATATCTCTTCGTATCATCTTCGATTCCTTCTTCCTGACTCTTAGCTTTTCCTCAGATCGCCCCCCCTCCCAGCCTCCTCCTCAGCCTCCTTCCCAGCCTCCTTCTCAGCCTCCTTTTCAGCCTCCTCCTCAGCCTCCTTCCCAGCCTCCTTCCCAGCCTCTTTCTCAGCCTCCTTCCCAGCCTCTTTCTCAGCCTCCTTCCCAGCCTCCCTCCGGGGGGAGAGTAGGGGGCAGGTGCCCTCTCCATCCTCATCCACGCCTCCTAAATGTATCCCGTCCTTTCTCCACGCCTCTAAGGCCCTCGTCTCCATCCCTCTCTTCCTCATCTCCCACTCTCTTTCCGCCCCCGCCTCGCTTCGCAATGTTCAGCAATTATGCTCCAACGACTCGGTATATCCGCGGAAGGAGGGCCATTCTCCCCGGCTCCATCACCGACACCCACGCGCTTCCACCACCATTTCCGCTCCGTCCCTTCCCTCCTCCCGCCTCCGCCACCAAATGGGAGGAGATGGGCGTCGGAGGTCGTCCAAAGGCGGGGGTGTGTGTCATGGAAAAGGGGGGAGGGGGCGTCTTAATAACAGGGTAGCTTCGTAGGAGCGTGGTCTCGTGAAGGGTGCGAGGGAAGCAGTCCGACAGTCGTGGATTCTTGGAGGTGACGTAACGCCTTGCACCCTCCCGACCCGACAGTCGAAGCGTTCCTTCGCCTCCCCCGCCCCTTTTACGCCCCCGCCCCAAGGCAATCGGGGACGTGAAATCGCGTGCCTAAGACGATTTCCCTCGTCTTATTTTCGTACCTTCAAATCCTGATTATCTCCGAGCCGTACATGTCGGACGTGCCCTGTGAGCGAGTCGTTCTCTTCGTCCATAACTGCTCTCGAAGGATGATTGACTTCTTGTTTATATTGCTTCGTTGCTCGTTTCCGAATCTTTTCTTTGGGTGATTTCTTTAATTTTCGTCCCAAGAAGCATTGGTAAAGGCAACGGGGAAAATAATAATATAGGATCTAATTTGGTGCTACGTTAATTTGATAAATATCAACTTTCTAAAGATATTCATAAAAAGATCTTTTAAATGTCTCTTTTAAGTATGAACCAAGTGAGTATGCTTTTGGGTTCTTAGCCCTCATAAATGTATATTTTTGGATTACGTTGATTTACGAATGACATAAAGTTGAATTTAACTGTGAACAATTGTGAGTCGTTTCCATCGTAGGTTTCTACGTGTGATTATTATTTTATGAATATTTCCATTTAGTTTTATTGAGTAATAAGAAATAACGCCGATTTCAGCAATATTGTCTCATTTGTTTTTAGTTGACGCGTTTTCCCATACCTCCGATTTATAGCCTGCAGTTGCATAGTAATTCTTCCAACAAACTTAAGACACCTCCTATTAAAATTGATTCTATTACTTATTCTTCTTAAACGTGATGCTTTTATTTAGATTCCGTTGGATTGGTTACGTGATGAAAATTTAGCGATTAAATAAAGAATCAAATCTCTTTTATCCACAAGCAGGATTTGTGTTTTTTGGTAAATGCCTTTTTAGAAATATTCTTTGTTTTATTCGTTTATTCATAAAATTGTCACTTTTGATTTATGAATTTATGCGACGATTATTGTTTTATCGTTCTCTTGTACGCAGAGGGTTATTGTATCGCTAGCAATGGCAAAAACTACCGTGGAAGTGACTACTGCAAAAGCCTCAAACCAGGGACCACACTCAACATAGACAAAGGTTGATGACATAGCATCTTGGCTCTCCCTTCTCTTTCCCGTCCGTCAACTTGTCACCAATTCCAAGTTTCCCTTGGCCCAACACAGCTTCCAAGTTGGGGCATATTCAAGTATAAGAAGGTCGGACATTGACCACCCTTCCTCTTGGAAATATTGATGCAAGTTTCCCAAACTTTCTCCAATGTTTTATAGTTCCTTTGAAACTCTTAAGATATTTCTCCGTAGAAGTTCTTTTTGCGACTTCAGTGTAATTCCGGGGAGAGTTTGATGCCATATAGATCCTTCCAACATACGTTTTCAATCGACGTAGTTTAATTATCGAAACTTTTAAAGGATGAGTTTCTCGTTGCGTGAAGATCTCTATACCTTCTTTTATGGTTGAAAGTAATATATTTCAGAGATTTAAAATTAGATTTATGAGTCCTTTTTATGTTTTGGCCGAGGGTTCTTCTCCCTTTTCTCATTTAAAATGTCCGTCAACAACATGCTCGTAGTCTCAAGAACTACAAATCAATCACTTTTTTCCCTAACTCTCTCGTCCTTAAGAAATAACTTGGACTTGTGAGGGACTTCTCTTGCGAAATGATGAAGTCCGCTATATTTTTCTACGCGCTTAAAAATACGCCAATTTGGCGAAAAAAATAATCGTGGAAGTTATCACCGATCCCACTCAATCATGCTGTATTGAGAGAGAAAGAGATAAACCCAGCGTTGTTTTTATTTCTCGATGAGACGTCGGCTCGCTCGATTCTGATGGCGCGTATCAATGCGAAGAGTCATCCATTGATAAGAGCTGTTAAACGCAGTGTCTCTGTAGTACTACGATGGGGTCAGGGGCATAGGCTTGGCATCAAGGCGGGACCAGACTTCAGGGTTGCCAAATGGCAGAATCACAACAAATCTTGGCGTCTATAGTCACCATCTCATCTCCTTTTAGGTGAAAGGAAATCTGTTGAAGGGAATTTCTATGAAGGTCCTAATCGAAAATCAAAAGGCGCCTGGTGTTCTTCATTTGAAAATTTTCCGTATGTTAAGGAGCTTTCTCCTGCTATTGGTCAGGTTGGATGAAGTCACGTCCGCACGTCAGTGTCAATTTCAATGCTTTCGATTCGAGAAAATGCACCAAGGAACAATAAAAAATGAGCTAGAAAACTGCTTGGAAGAGAGTCATCGAGTTTCTCTGAATCTGGAACTTACTTTTTGGTTGAAAGTTAGTCGATGACTGTTAGTAACACTTCGGATGGATCGGGGTAATGCTAAAAGCTCCAACTGGAAAGATTCGATTATTCTTATGAGTACATATTTAAATAATAGTGCAACAATACTTAATTGTTTCCCAGATGTTCATCAGAACCGGTAATATATTCTTTCTGCCATCAGTCGGGGTCATGCAGTAATTTAATAACTCTGATTTCCAACGCCTGATATAAATATGACCGGCAAATAGTTTGTCCAATTTAATAGATATAAGGAATTTTAATAATCGGTCACTAATTTTTGGTGTTACAAAATATCAGTCAAATGTGACGGAATATATATCATTCTAAATAAAAGCAACACAAAGTGAAACATCAAACGTTCTACCGCAAATTACAGGATGGGGCATTCTCTACTTTCCTTTGGAAAGCAGAGAATGCCGCCATATTTTAAGTTTAGTTTCCTTAAAATATTTTATTTTTGAGTTGATTGTTTCCCAACTAATACATTAAATCACTAGATTAATGATTAATAGAATGTTTTTATCGTTAGTACAAACGAAGCTGATTAACTTCATGAATTCCTGGGCTATAAAAAATTATACAGATAACATAGAGATCTCATGGCTAAAATCGAATCATTGATGAACTTTTGGCTAACCCTGGTAACGCAGTTAAACTTTATTATTATAAAGAATTAGAGCACATTTACCTTTTTGACTTTATCAGCGCCACCTATAACTTATCGCTGTTTTTCATTTGTTTCTTTATAATGCTTATATAACGTATGTAATGCATGCAATTTCTTGTTTTAACGCACTATTTGCATCAGACTCGCGGCATTAATCTTTATAAATATGGGAAATACTAAATTATATGAAAGTATATTCAGAGATGCGCTAAGAAGATGTGGTTGATCAACGAGAGGCAATTAACTCAGAATGTGTCAATATTTAAGAAAATCGTGAATTAGCACGAGTGGAAATGATCGAATTTTGTTTGGAAAGTATTTTCATTTCCATGTTATCTCACTGATGAAATCGACATCTCCAAATAAACCCTCTAATTACGTAAGTTGTTTACAAAATTTTAAATCGCGCAGATACTCCAGCGTTCTAGATTCCGTACCACATTCGGTCACCGATTTCCTTTTGTCGCCTTGGGCTTTTTATTATAACTCCTAATAACTCAGACCTTTCTCTCCTCTCTGCGTTCCATTTCAGGATGAATTCCATCCGTTCATCGAGGCGCTCCTGCCGTACGTGAAGTCATTCTCGTACACTTGGTTCAATCTGCAGGCAGCCAAACGCAAGTACTTCAAGAAGCATGAGAAACGCATGTCCCTGGAGGAGGAGAGGCGATGCAAAGATGAATTGCAGGTGAGTAATCGACCGAAAGTGTCTCTTAAGAATTCTATCCCCTGATAATTAGATTCAAGATTTCATTGACCGGTGGCAAGACCTGAATTATTTCACTTTCCTATTATCCGTTTGGGTTGAAATCCGTTTTTATTCTGTATATAATTTTAATTTTAGGCTTATTATTCCATAATGCCATGTGAAAAATAGAAAATTGTATATGATTTTAAAAGAGTTATTTGTGATTAAAATTCGTCAGATATTTTATATTGATAATCAAAGATCATTTGATGGGAATTTGCACCTATATACATTATTAATAATTAACGTTTCCTATTTTGCTATTTGATTGTGATCTCGTAATAATGCATTAATCCGAACGGGAAGAAATGTTTTCGCCTTCCTTGGGAATGGATTCCTAAAAAACAACCGAGTAATGCGAAATTAAAAAATCGCACGGTTCTCTCTTTTATCGTCCAAATCCCGGGCAAGAAGTCACCTCTTATTTGAGCCATCTCGCCCAATTCAAGTGATTCTCGCGGATTGTAAGATGTAGCAAAAGCGGTATCGATTGTGTTCGCACGACATAACTTTTGGTGTGGCGAACCTTTCTAACAATCGCAACACGTGCAACTAAATACATCACAGCCGCCTCGCTCGCTTCTTCCTAAAACGCTTTAGTATCGTAACGATGGTATTTCAAACTCGATTGGATACCAGTGCCTGGTAAACGCAATAGACATTAAAGGATGGCCACATTAGGACTTACACGTTTAACGAGAGACGTAGTTGGAAAAATGCGCTATATCTTCACGATTGGACGTTTATTTTGCTATTAATATTGATAATTTATTAAACGTGCCTAAAAAGGTTGGAGATAACCTTATCTTCTTGTTCACTTTATTTTTAATGTTTTGAACGATTTTCAATACAAAAATTAGCATGCTGTACTTATAATAGCATAAATACGGTCGCATGCGGCTCGCCAGTTTGACATGCCTTCCGTAACGCATACCATGTACTCTCTTCGACACCTCTTCCCTCTACTCTCCTTTCTCTCTCTCTCTCTCTCTCTCTCTCCTTTCTCCTTTCTCCCTCCCCTCTTTCCTCCTCGCCCCTCGGACTCGGGACGCCAATGGCTGATTTACGCCCCCAAGCCGTGGACCGAAATAGACACCAGGTTGAGGCAAGAAAAAGGTTTCGTAACGTCTGCCCGCTCTATTCTCCCACAAGCGCGCATCCATCTCCTAACTAATGGACCGAAAACAGAAGCCTCACGCCGCCAAAATAGCCGCATTTTCCTTTGAGGTATCATAATGTCACGGTGAAGACATTTCTCTGTCCGGGGTGATGATAATTTCCTCTTTGTTTGCTCGAAGGGGCCCCCGCCATCTGTAACGGACTCGGGCCCTTTTTTTTCATTTTTCCAATGATCGACATCGTGTTTTGTTCCAAAAATTGGTTTTATTCTCGAGTAGAAAAATGTTTATCTTTGGTCTTACGCATATGAAAATGTTCGATCGCTTGACATTTGATCTAAAGATTGGTGTAAATCTTCTCGTCGAAATATGGTAGGACCCTTGCAACTCTGTAACTCAATGTTCGATAACCTGAATCATTCTGCGGTTTTTGTTTTGTACTGCACTATCCATCGGATTTCATATATCTTGATTTTATTTCTTTCCTCTTCGATTAGAAATATAGGATGGCAATTGCGTTTGAGTTTAGTGTACTAGGAAGTTAACTAGCTCTAATTGGCTGATAGATAGGTGACAATAGATGTCTTCCTTGAAGATGAACGAAAGGGATTCAAGATGTCTCAGAATATACGGAACATTAAATAGGAAATGGAAGTTAACAGTTGCTATAAAAATTGTATTCACACTAAATGTAGCAATACATTTTTTTCCCACAGTGCTTAACTTGGGGTACCGAGGCAAACGAAACAGCACAAGAGTTAATTTATGTCATTATTTACCGCTATGTCACTCTTGTTTTTACAATGCATTTGCGAAGGAAGCGAGCCGTAACTAAATTTATAATTAGTCTAGAAATAGCCCTCGGACTTTTAATAGCGACCCTATCAACAAGAACGGAGACAGACGCAGACGTCGATGACCAGCTGCAGGTTTTGAACCGAAGACATTAGCATCGAGGGGCTCGTTCTTTTCCTCTGCTCGGCTAAATTAATCGACTCGGATATTTGTCGCAATTTTTTAACCCGCCGGAATTTCGGCAAAGAGATAACCTACGACATGAAAGCTTACGGACACCACCACTCTCCTTTTCCTTCTCCCTCTCCATTTCGCTGCCAGCACGTTAATACGTACACGACTTTTTTAAGTGTTTAGCTATCTGCGCCCGCTCGATCGTCGTCCTATCTCTTGGCTCATCTTGCTCCGGAGGATGCATCCGAGAGAAAGAAAGAGATAGAGGAAGAGAAAATGAGAGAGAGAGGTTTCGGGATGCTAAAAGGATGGCAATGGAGCATCCCTAAGGAAGAACGGAAGAGAGGAAGGGGAAGAGAGAGGAAGGGGAAGAGAGAGGAAGACACAGAGAGAGAGAGAGAGAGGACTCGGAGCGGGTTTTTGATGCCGCAACCGTGAAAAATAACCGGACGGTTTAAAAGGGAGGAGGCGGGGAGAAGTGAATTTATGACAAGGTAGGCTCTAACATGGCGGTGCTCAGGTAACTTGGCTCCTAGCTGTCGCTCCCAACTCCCTGGCCACAAATCAAGAGCGTTTTCGCGGCGGACAAGGGAGTCGGCGGCGGCGGTAGAGGAGGTTGGATGCGGAGTGTGGTGACCGTCGTCTCCCCCGAGTCGACGGCGGCGGTCGGCGCGCGAATCGCCCTTCCTGTCCGCCTCCGCGGGGGCACCCTCGGGCCACGGGCGCCTCTGCACGCCCGTAATCCCCATCGCGCTGCCGGCGGGCCAGGTGTGAGGCAGTCGGGGATATTTACGTCGGAGAAGAAGAGGGAGAGGGCGGAAAAGAGGATGACGGAGGGAAGAGGAGAGGTGGGAGGAAGAGGGGAGGAGGTTGAGAGGGGAAAAGGAGAGAGGGGTTGGTAGGAAGAGAGAGAGAGGGGAGAAGGTAAGGTGGGGAGAAGTAAATGAGAGAGACGGGGAGAGGACGAGTCCTTGGGATGGTTTCCAGACATTTTGGAATGGGCTTATTCTCTTTTTGAGGGGAAAGGGTGGGATGGAGAGGGCAGCGGGATAACCACGGAATCGCGAAGTATAAAAGTAGGTAAGATGAAGGGATGCGATTAGGGGATCTCAGTCTATACCGTCGGCGGAGGACGACGCCGACTTCCCGGGACTATCGGAGCCGCTTGACCCGCCCGCTAAGTTCTTCCTCCCCTTTCCCCTCCCCTCCCCCCCCTTTCCCTCCCCTCTCCCCCCTTTCCCTCCCCTCTCCCCCTTTCCCTCCCCTCTTCCCCTCTCCCTCCCCTCCCCATTACCTCCCCTCTCCCCCTTTACCTCCCCTCTCCCCCTTTACCTCCCCTCTCCCCTTTTATCTACCCTCTCCCCCTTTCCCTCCCTCTCCCCCTTTACCTCCCCTCTCCCCCTTTACCTCCCCTCTCCCTCTTTCCCTCCCCTCTCCCCCTTTCCCTCCCTCTCCCCCTTTACCTCCCCTCTCCCCCTTTACCTCCCCTCTCCCTCTTTCCCTCCCCTCTCCCTCTTTCCCTCCCCTATCCCTCTTTCCCTCCCCTATCCCCCTTTCCCTCCCCTATCTCCCTTTCCCGCCTCTCTCCCCCCGACGTCCATCTCCACCTATACTCCCCCGCTTCTCTCTCCTCATACCCTCAAATACAACTCCGTGAGCATTAAAAACGTGTAGCTACATATCACACGATGGCCGGATACACGAGTATCTTTTGCATCGTCATTGAGAGAGTCCGAATGGGGGGAGAAGGCGGGAGGGAAGGAAACGTGGGTCATTTGTGTTTCTTCGGCCACCGAGGCATTTTTACTGCTCCCGCAATTGTTTCGGGTGGTATGTGGGGAACGCTTTAAGGAGACGATCAGTGAGACGGGGTAGAGAAGCGGTTCGAGTCCATAGAAGGAAGGGGAGGAGAGAGGGGGAGAGAGAGGAGGAAAGGGTAGTTGTTTTGAGTAGCTGTGGACTCTATGGCACGGTACAGAGAATGATAGAGAGATAGGGAGAGTGTAAGAGAGTAAAAGAGAGCGATAGTGGTTCACGATTGGACTCAACGAAGGTCGACAAGACGATACGCTTTATCCCATCTCGTCATAAAAATCTCCTCGCTTCGCATTTTTTCCTCCCCCCCTTCCCCTCCCATACCTCCGACTCCCACTCCTCCCTCTCGCTCTCTGTCTCACCAAAGATATGCCTCTTTCTTTTCTTTTCCTCTCTTTCTCCCGCGTGATCTATCCCTCCTGTTTACGCGCCGACCACAAAATGGGGTTTTTCACCCACCCCCATCTCCTCCCGCCAACTCCATCACCTCCTACACCCGTAACTACGCACTCCCCCCCATACCCTCCTTCGTTTCAGAAAGGAAGAAAAAGTCACGCACGTTGTAGCCGCTGCCGTTTTTATGCGTGAGGGCGTCGAGTGCTCGGGGCAACACACAATAACCGATGTTAAACGTTGATGAGTTTTCATCGGGGAGTTGTTTTTTTTAACGGCTCCCGCTCTTTCGCGTCATTTTCTTCCGACTTTGAATGGAATGGAAGGAGGATGGGGAGAGTAACGGAGATAAATATGCGGTGGGGAAAAATATAAATATGGCTCCATAAATACTCCTTCCGATCTTACATGCGTCGTCCTCGTTGTGACGGAATGTATGTCTAATGTGGCCGCGCGCGTTATCCTTAGCGTTCGTCTGAGAGCGAATTGGGTCGCAGCCCTTGCGAAACACGCGGCGTGCCCTTTCTTCCGATTTATTATCTCTCGCGTTCACGAAACTTTAATCGTTTTGGACTCGGATCTTCCTAGGAAAACGATTAAGCTTAGGTTGACATCCCGTTAAGAATAGCACTCTCCGAAAGAGAACGAATATTATAGGGCAAACCAAACCATCCGGACTTTCTTTGAAAATGAATTACGCCATTTTAGAAACATTATTCGCGTGAAAACGTCAGCGTCATATTTCGGGTGCGAATGAAACATATGCAAGATACCGTGCTAATGTCTTTCTTTTTCATTTGTAAGAATGGCGGGTTTTACGGAAATTGACAGACAGAAATTCCTTTATTTTGGCACTCAGTAGTAAAATATTTTAAAATTTTCCATATAAAATTCTAATAGATACAGATTACAGGGAAAGAGATGAGGCGGTGTGATTGGCATTTCTACGAATCCCGTTTCTCTATTCCAAAAATAAAACCTTTGTTATTCTTATTTATATAGCACTAAAATTTGGTTCACGTTTAACGATTGCGTGGCGCCGATGATGTAAGAGAAATTATTGTTCTTGGAAACGATGTGATAGTAATATAAGGAATTGAGCGCTTCCTATGAAAACATTATGTAATGATAAAGTAGGAGTTCCTTCTTCTCTTAAATTTTATCGAATCTTATTAAAATTTCGGTTTTCTGATCATGGTTATTCCCTCGAGCTATTCGTTTAATTGCAAAGTTGCGCCGTACCCTAACTTAATTTCTGTATCAGTGTTTCAATTTTAGTTTTCTCAAGAGTGGACTCATTCCCGAATAATGACCGATCCATTTTCGAGAGGATGACCGTAAATGTCCTACGGGACGACCGTTAATTAGAAACCGGAACGGTTAATCTCTTTCCATTCCTCGGCGGAAAAAATCAGTCACATTTAGGTGTTCATCATTTGAGTCGAGTTTTTCTCTTGAAAATTCTCTCTCATTGTATTGGATGCGGCGATTTGGCCGTTGTATCTCTTTAGCAAAGATTGGAGTTCATTTTATCCAAGTCGAATGTGTGAAAGCAATTATTGGCGGAATGCTTTTTATTTTTTGAGAAGCATGCAAAAGGAACGAGATGAAACGATTTTGAGAGACGTGAATAAATGACGTAATTATGTATCCCTAAAAGGATTCTATGTGTTTGAGCGAGTGAGAGTAAATTATTATACGTTCAACGATTAGGAATTAGATTATTTGAGGAAAGGATTCATTCCTCTGGGTGTGGTCAACTTACGAATCACAATTGGTAACATCTGGTACTTATAACGTCTAGTTTATATGAATCTGCAGAACATTATATATTAGCACTTAGAAATGTTTGAAATTGAGATACGAAGCCGTTAATTCAGCCTAAAATCTGTTTTGAATCTTGATAAGTGTCAATTTTCCTAAGGTTTAGAATTGAGATGTGCGTTTTCCATTATTATTTCATACTTAAGTTGCTGACATTTATACAAGTGACTAAATTATTACATTTTCGCTCACTTATATTTAATCAGCGCGTCGAACTAATGGAGCTGCTTGATATGAGAAGTTATTCAAAACAGAACTTATTAAATTCTAGAGTTTCATTAGCGGAATATTTCTAAGAAATTGGATCTTAAACACAGGGAGGAACATTTGCTTATGTAGAGAAATTTGTTTCCGTTGTTAAATATTTTGTGTGTGGAATAAACATTATCGGTTTGATCATTGTTAGTAGTAATAAAAAACAACATAAATTGTTGAGTGAACTTTATGGCTATAGTTGCGTGCTTCCATATTTGAACCCTAGGAAATAATATGCTACAATCCGCATGAGGTTAAGAAAAACATTTACTATTCAATTTTGTAATGTATACATTTTAATACAAATCACTGGTAATTAGTTAGTATTTGAAGCCATATGAGAAAACTCTCCTTCCAATTGATCGTCATATTCGAAGTTAAAGGGTAGCTGTGATAGTTTTATAATAAACTCATCGCTCACAATATTTAAAGATTCCCTTCGGTAATATTTTTTTAAATTATGACCTTTAGTTTCAACGAAATTTTCAAAATGACGTCTCCAGTACCTTTAGAATTGCAATCAATGCCATAGCCATGAGGAAGTAAAAAGAAAACGATTTTGAGAAATCAAAATGGAAGATTAGATTAAATAATAGTTATACTCGGTATGCTAGAAACATATCTTTCAAGTTTAATTCTCCACAGATGTCCATAATATGCCCACGATAAATAATAATTTCTAAAAATAATGAATACCTCATCTAGTTGTTTAAATGAAGTTGGTAGGCTTAAACTAAAATAGCAACGCAAGAATTAGCTGTTTTCTCCAAGGGGTAGGAGTCGATATCAAGCATCAAACTGTGAAATTGTAATTAGAGAAGGCATTAAATGGAAAATACAAGCTGTGATTATTATGAAAAAATGTAGAATCAAAAAAATGGAAGATCAACGAAGTTAAGTAAAAACATTCTCCTTTTAGTTCGCTTTCTGAATGTATTGACTATTTTCTCTTCTACAGTAATAAGCTCCTTCATCCCTCAAAATTAAAAAATAGCAGCTTTCCATTTATTCTTCTCGGTAACTTTTTAACCCTGCCGCTAGAAAAAACTAACTTCTTACGCAGAAAACTCCCTGTTGAGTGAATAGGAATTGTTGAGAAACAAAAGTGGCCCCCCAATCCTCTTCTAATTTCGAAATATTTGGGAAGAAGTTTATTTTAGGATCTTCTGCACTTCAGACAGGCAGCTAGAGAAGTTAATAGAGAGCATATAAAGAGAACGAGTAATCTTAAATCCGAAGACAGTATTTTTCGAATTATAAGCTTGTTTTTTGTCAGATTAAATTACTACTAACAAACTAGTGCAGCCTCCAAAATCTTGTCGTGTCCTTAAAAACAACAGAATTTTTAACAAATGATCGCAAATGTTGGCATTAATGCATTTATTTCGAATGTATGTATTTAACCTTTCCTAAAGTCGTGCCACGTAACAAATTTCCACCGTAATCATAATAGGTTTTACGCATTGCACGCAGAAATTTGAGATAATATAAACGCGAGAAGCTTTTACGTCGAGAATAACAGCAGTCCAGCATGGAAAGTAAATTATTCCAAAGAGAATAATATTTACCGTGATTTAGAAGGTTTGATCCCAATTAGATGCGTAGTATCGCCGTTTTCTTGGATTCAAGCAATAAATAATTGGCCTCTTTTGGATGCGTTATGCACTGATCATTTGTATTAGCTTACCTGACTTCTCAGACAAAGAACTTCTGTGCTCCATTATCAGTTATTTTAATACGAAGTCTTTTACCGATAAATCCAAGCAAGCATTTTCTTCTTCATTGAACCCTTTACTACGCTTTGTAATTATTTTACTGCTGTATGTCTCTATACACACATATACCGATTTTAAACTTAACTTGTTTCACTAATTATGAAACCGATCTGTCTTATTGCATAATTAACCCAGATACATCCTCTGCTGGAAAAATCTCGTCTTTATGTTGCTCGGGAAAAGAAGGGAACAATTGGGACGATCTGTAGCTGTTGGTGAAGAGAAAGAAAGATAGGAGGCGAGGAGTTTCGGGTGTGGGGGAGGTTGTTTTCGGCAACACGGTCGGGGGCCAAGTCTCGGGGCCGCGTCAGAGTCATCGTCACGGCAGCTCCAGCCGCGGAGAGATCGCCGGGGCGGTATGAGAAAGATGGAAAGGCGTGGGTGTACTTAAGGGGGTGCGGGGGAAAATGTAGTCGGAGGAGGCGGGGGTGGAGCCGCGGGTGGGCGCCTGGTGAGACTCGAGCCTCGATGCTTATTTATCTTCCCCCTTTTATTTATCAACCTCCTCTCCTTGCCCCCTCACGCATCGCGGAGCACCGCGACCCGCACCTCGCGGATTGGGCTTTGCCCCCAAGGGTAGGAAAAGACCCTCCATTCTGCGCCTAGTACTATTCCACCATAGAAAAGTCCCTCTCGGTCCATCTCGCTCACTCTAACGCAGGCACCAGGACCTCCTCCTCCTTTCTCTCCCTCCCCCCTCCTCTTTTTCTCTCCCTCCCCCTCCTCTTTTTCTCTCCCACCCCCTCTCCCAGAACTTCCCCTCCCCCAATGGGTAAACGCTGCCAGTTGCGGATTCTACTCCCGAAATAGTGGATTGCGAATGCAACGGAGAGTAGTGTGGTGTATGGGAGGAGATGGGGAAGGGGAGGTTCGGTGGAGAGACGAAGTCGAAGGAGGGCATAAGGAGGAGGGGAAAGCGAGCCTTTGCTGAGTCACTAAGGGGCCCGGGAATCTTCGTCTAGCTCACGTCGGATTCCATTTGAATCTCTATAATGGTATGAAACGTCCGGATCTGTTTCCGGCTGATTGGCTCTCCGAAAGCGCATCGCTCGTAATTTGTTTGAGTCATTTCACTGCAGCGGGGCGCTAAGGGGGGGGGGCGCATATCTCAAAGGGGATATATATATATATATATATATATATATATATATATATATATATATATATATATATATATATATCAAAGGGAATATCTCTGGTTGGAGTGAGTTGATCATTGTTCACTAGAGCTTAGCTTCAACTTTCTTCGAAATTAATGTCCGCGATGGCCATAAAATGATGATAAGAAGGGTCGAGTCGGGTTTTTTTCAGCAAATGTCCCATTCCTGTGCAAGATCCGGACCCGCGAACTCCCGATCAATCAGAAACTTACTAATATCCGACTCGTAAAAATATTTGACTGTCAGTAAACGTGGTTCATAATTTTTTTGCTGATAAAATATGCATAAGTACGTATCTTTCAGTATGATATTAGGTGACAAATAATTTTCTACTTGGGTGCCGTATTGCGGTAGAATAATTTAAACAAAACATTTTAGTGGAAGTTTAAAACTTCTGTAAATATTAATATTCGTTAAAAGTGAAATGAAATTCTCTCTTTCAAAGCAATAATTTTTATTCCTGAGATGAAACTAACGAAGGGGCTGTCGCGTACCGTTGAAGTCTTCCAAAATGTATATCCGAATAAGAGAGTTGCTAATCAAATTTAAATAAATCAGTTATATGTAATGTAGTGTATTGGTAGAGGGGTGGCTAGCGTGTCTAGCTCCACCGCGGGTTCGAATCCAGCCGAGGGCATGGACGTATGTGCTTGTCACATTCTATTTAACACATGTATTTGGAAAAAACCTGTTTGTGTTAAATAATTTTCTTAAAAAATGTTAATGAGTGGGTGAATACGAATTATTATCTTTGATTGGCAAAGAAACCATACTCATACAGCCTCGCTTGTTTTGACATACATTACATGAGAGCATATATTTTTCAAACAAATGAATATCAAATCGTCGAAATATTTTTCGGTGAATTAAGTTAGAATATCAAGAGTGTTTTCATATTTTTATGCAAGTTTCTTCGTCACTGTAAAAGAGCATTGCCAAATTAATCGTCTCTCATAACTTCAGTATAATTTACATAAAAATGAAAATGTTTGAGACTTTTGTTATTATTACGTTCATATTCAGTCATACTACATCATTCACGGGAAATGCATTTTTATTCGACAAACGTTTTGCTTACATTTTCAGAGAATCTCTCATATATTTCTTATTCCTCATTACTCACTAATTGACGTATATAATAATAATAATTCGAGACTTTACGTTGCCTGTTGCTCTTTCACTTGGAATTAAAATAGACTTGATGAAACTTTGATGCTTACGATTCGGTCGAAGGATGGTTTCATCGAAGACATCAGTCGAATCTTATTTACTCCCTCCCTGCAAATGCCGCGATGAATCCTCTAAAGCGGCTTTATGCAGCAGAGCATCAGTGACAGTGTGATAGACGTCATCTCGTCTCAAGAGACGGGCAAACACTTTTTAGTTTCTAGAGGGACGTTACCACTCATTACCCTCTCCCCCTCCGTCGCAATTACCCCCTAATCCGGGTAAGCACTCTGAACACGCAACCGCAACATAACGACCTCTTAAAAAAAGAAGCCAATCCGATCATGTGTTGGAAGGATATTCTTTCGTTGCCATTTTCCCCCCAATTTAAAAGAGGATCTCATTCAAATACTTTCCTTTTTTAAGCCTTATAAATTCCTCCGTCCGGTCCAGCCATCACATCGATTCCGAACCGTACAAGCCGAAGATCTTTAAAACGAGAAAATTATCCCGTGTATCCCTCCTTTATACCGATGCCATGTGTCATGTCCTCACCTCCAACATCCGCGGAGAGTCTCAAGAGGCAATATAACGAACTTCCGTGCCTCACCCCCGTTATATTTCCCATACGCATGAATTACATTAAATCGCTCCCCTTTTCCCCCATCCTACCTTTCTCTCTCTCATCTTCGTCTCGTACTTTCCGCGAATGCTTTTCAGTGGCACCTCTCTCACCTAACCGTGTAGTTGCCGGTTTATGGATCCATAAATATCATAATGCGGTGCTTTACGGCCGGTTCTCTGGGCGAGATAACGTCTCGCGAGTACGTTGATGTGCAGCCCTCTCTCAAACTGAGAGGCATCGGTGGCGGCGGGGGCGGGAAGAGGGCGAGGGGGTCGGGAAACGGGGAGGTGGTCGGAGGCAGCGGAGAAGAAGCGGTGGCAAAGGGTTGGGGAGGGCGTAGAAAGGACGGACCGGAGCTGTCTTCGGCTGTCGAGCCACGACTCCGGTCTCAGTTCCTTACCGTGTTTATAACTTGCGCCGAGTTGAAGGTGTGTGCCTCGGTGTGTGTGGGTGGGTCGCTTCGGTGGCGTGGGTGGGCGAGGGAGGCGAAAAGGGTAATGGAAATAAAAATAAAAATTATCGAGTCGGAAAGAGATTTTCCCTCGAGTTTCTTATTCTTAGGCGTGAGAGACGATGCCCGAGGCATAGCGCGGGTCTGGATATCATTTACAGAACGAGTTTGTAAAAAAATTCTCGAACCCCTCCTCGTTCGCTATTTTTTATTTCTCCCTCCTGGGACTTCGCCCCCCCCCCCCCCATCCCCCGTCCTCCTACCGACTCGCAAGGAACACCCTCCCCGACCCCTCTTTCTTCTCCTCTCTCTTTCACTCGATACCCTACACGCTGCTACACAATATCCGAGGCAAATGCAAATTAATTAACGAATTATATTCGTGCCACCGGGTAGTTTGTCAGTCGGAGTCTGGGATGGTCGCTTCACTACATTATCCATCGGACCCAGACTCATAAACTGAAATCGCTTCCTTTTTTTCCTCCCCGTCGCCCCGTTGATCTGCTCGCGAGAGGTGGACACGGAGGAACGGGTGGGAGGAGGAGGGAGAGAAGGAAGGCAGGGATGGAGAGAGAGAGGAAAAAAGAGACAGAAAGAAAAGGCATGACAAGAGATTGTGGGAGAGTGGAAGTTGAGGAAGATAGAGGTAGAGTTGGCTAAAGTGAAGCAGAAGGAGCATGATGGAGGTAGAAACAGTGATGTAGGTAGGGGAGAAAGTAGTAGAAATAAGTGGAGAATGTAAGAGACGCAGGAGGAGAAAAAGGGGGATAGAGCGAGAGAGAGGTGGAGAGATAGAGAGAAGGTAATGGAGTGAGAGACAGAGAGATGTGGGAATGAGAAAAAGGGTAAACACGATAAATGTGGGAGGGAGAGACGCAGGAGAACGAAGTGGGGAGGTGAAGGGAAAAGAAAGTGGTTAGGGAAGGAGAAAGAGGGAGATGGAGGTTAGGAGAGGTAGAAGGAAAATGGTGGATTGTAAGAAAGTGATGCAAATGGCGAGAGCGAGATATGTAGAAGAAAGTGGAAAAGGTTGAAGTAAAGCAGGATAGAGATAGAAAGTGATAAAGAGAGGAAGTGAGAGGAGAGAAATATCGAGGTAAAAAGAAGTGGGGAGAAAAGAGGAAGGTAAAAAGGAATCGAGAGGAAGAGGGAGGTGGAGAAAGTGAAAGAGGCAGGGAGAGAGAGTACCTTCAGCCACCGCCTTCATCCTATTCCAGGCCTCTCAATTTATCCCCATCGTCGCTCAATTAATGGCTGAAGGGACCACGTGTAATGTATACGGCGAGCCGCGTCTACACGAAGGGGGGAAAAAGAAGTCACATACCAAATAGCTAGAGCCGCCAGGATAGATTCACTCGAAATAATTGCTTATTCGACTGCTGAGATGGTTCCAAGGAGAAGATTAGCTTGGATGGAAGGAGCTTTGGTCATGATGCATTGGCCCTCGTCGTTATTAATGCGACTTCTTCTCTGAACCAGTGACGCATTACTTTAATTACACTGCGCATATTTTAATTGCCCTCCTCCCGAAGAAGAAAATTTCAACGTGGTCGTGAAAACGGCGATGAGGAGAGGGAGGGTGATAGAGAAGGATTGTTTACCGAGATGGGGAAAAACCCTAGCCGAGTTCCCTTCATGCATGTTTAATTGAATGGGTTTAGTAGATAAATTAGAGCAATAGCGAGGGGGTGGGGCTAATGTATGTAGCGATGCCACCCTGCCTCCGGCTCCCGCCCCCGAAAGCAGCTTTCTTCATCCGCGAGGTCTCCGTAAGCAGGAGTGGGGGGGGGGGCGAGACCGGGGGCGCAGAATGGGGACTGGAGTGCGAGAACGGGGGGCGGTGAGGAAGACGAGAGGATGAGACGGGGGAACGGCCATCTAGATCGAGTGGGTTGGTTCGGTGGGGTCTGCTGACGTCGCCGGGGGTGGGAGGGACGGAGGGGGAAGGGGAGGGTTTCGGGGGAGGGGGGGTTGAGAGCGGAAAGTTCTCCTGCAAGACGGCGACGCCTCCTCCTTCTACCGACCCGCCACCCCACCCCCGCCCCCCAAAGAAGCGTCGGGGAAACTTGGTTAGCCGACCGAGTCACAAAAAACCGGTTGGTATCTAGTTACGGCACCCGCCGTTAGGGGGAGGACCTCGCCTCTCCCCCTCCACCACCCCCGATTTCCCTCCACACTCCCTCATCTCCTTCCCCCTCCACCAGAGAAAGGCTTAAATAGTCCGCACCGAGGGAACGAGTCGCATATGCAAGAAAAGGAATGAGGATAGAGACTTCTCTCATTGTGGCCTCATATTTATGCGGGTGGTCGTGTGCGATGGGGTGGTCGAGGGAAGAGGGGAGAGGCAGGAAACAGGGGTGGAGTGAGGGTTTTAGATGGGGTAAAGAGAGTTGGGGGTGCCTTTGGCTCGCTCATTAAGACGTGGGATGAGAGAGCGTGCAAAAATGCCTCCAGTGATTCCGGAGTTCCTCTGTGGCTTTGTTTGCCGCGAAGCGGAAGGGAAGTGTGGATGTGTGTGTGGGCGTAGAGAGCTACTGCAGTCTCCTTTACCAGGCCGACCCCCAGTCTCCTTCCGATCATCCCTCGATCCTTCTCCGCCCTCCCCCTCTGTCCCTCTTCCGAGTACGCGACAAAAACGACTCGCGGTGGCACGTGAATCTCGCACATCGCAACCATAGAGAGAGAGAAATTCCTATTGCACTTACTTTCGCCACATCTCGTACGTTATGCCAAATTCTACGCCCCATCTCGTGAGAACTCTAGCTCAGCGTTCCGTGTATATTATGCAATAAATCCGGGGAAATGGTCGCATCGTCGGAACGTCTCGCGAAAAATATTTTTCACCCAAAATCAAAGATATGGGATTCATCCGAGTTCGTAGAATGACGAATTTTTTTTAGATTTTCGAATCTACCTTTTAGTGAAGGAACGGAATGCATTTACTGAAATGTCAAAGGAAACGACGCTATTCGGGAATTTTTAAACGATTCATTAACGGCTTGCGGCGTTTTTTCGCTTTTGATGAGGGTTCTTAAAAAAAGAAAATGATCGAGTTAAAATTGAAGTATCAAAAGCAACTTTTATAAATCTTGGTTGGTCAACTACGTGTTTTCTTCAATATTCTGCCTCTAATCTAATATATTATAACCGCTGTGTCTCTGCCTGCGTGCCTGCGTCTGAAGACTCGAGTGACGTCACCTTCCGGCATGAACGCAAATAAACCGGGAACAGTCTGTTCGATTTAGACGAATATTTCGCCTGAATACTCGGCGCGAACTCTTGCAGGTTTTAAGTGGAAGGTCGTCCCCCGGAAAGGCATGGGTTCGAAGCCAGGATAGTTTTCGTTTTTTCATTTGATTAACAGGTAATCGGTTAGAATACGATGTGTAGACGTTTATTCTTTAACATTATAAAATAACTTACGATAGAGACCTTGACTCGAGATTTATACCTTTTCACGCAGAAAGAAATGAAGATTCATATTATTACCGCCGATTCTGTTGTTTATTTCGTGTTTGCTCATATTTTAAGTTTATATTCAATTTTCTCCGGTTTTTCGACATTTCAAAATGGATGTTGCTAGGGTAGCCGCATTGTTAGATTTGGGCTTCAAGTGCATTTGCACTGAGCTTGCAATAAAACGCGTGATGGACAAAAACAGATTAAGTATCAAGTGACGTCACCTCCTAGTATAAACGCAAATAAATCAAAAACGGTCTGCTCGATTTCGACAAATCTCTTGCCTGAATACTCGGCGCGAACTCTTGCAGTTTTTAAGTGGGAAGTCGTCTCCCGAAAAAGCATGGATACAAATCAGGAAAGTTTTCGTTTTTGCATTTGATTAACACATAATAGGCTGAAATACGATGCGTAGACCTTTAGCCTTTAACATTTTAAAATAATTTATGATTGAGACTTTCACTCGAGATTTACACTATTTACACGTAGAAAGAAATGAAGATTCTTATTCTTACTTTCTATTGTTGTTTAATTTGTCTTTGCTCATATTTTAAGTTTGTATTCCATTTTTCAACATTTCAATTGTTGATCTCGGTTTTTTGCCGTGTTAGACTCGCACTTTCAAGTGTATTTGCACTAGGCTTACAATGAAAGAAACGCATCAAGGACAATAACCGATTGAAAATTTATGTGAAAAGTTTCGTGTAAATATAAAACAAATGAAACACGTAGCGATGAAAAGAAACGATTCCAATGCATTGTAATAATGGACAACTTAACATTTCAAATAGAAAGATATTTCACGCATATATTGAAAATATCGTTTGCAAGTTTTATTGTGCGGTTTATAAAAATTACTATATTGATAATGTTTGTGATTAATTTCTTTCGATATTGACTTGATATTAAACATACCTCAGAACATACGATATGCTGTACCATCAGAAAGAGTGAACAAAACAAAAAAATATTGTATACCGGTAGTCGAAATCATGTAGGTATGTGCTTTTGGTTATGAAAATGGTGTGAGCTATATAATTATTTTAAGAGGGGCAATAAAAGTGGTTCAACTAATAACACTCATTGTAACAATTTTTTGTCATAGGAACTATCGCACTTCACTCAAGGGTCTCTAGATGTTTGCAGGAAGTACTGCAACGGGCCCCTAGTTTATAATTATGTAGCTTCCGTAGCCTTATAAAGTACGAAAACTCATTTGCCATTTGTATATATTTTTAATAGATCTTAAATCAGGTATATTTATCTATAATTGACTCTCGGCGAATAATTACTGGTGGCGGCTGTTTTATAGCCGAAATGATCATTCGGTTTTCTTGACTTTTTGTGCGGCCATTGGAAAAATATAATTATCATTTACATCAGAACCAGAGAACGAGCTCTGCTTTTCTCTTTCGATATGCCTGATATCTGATGATTTCTTATCGGCGCGGCCATTTGAATTTGCGGAAAAGTGATTCGAAAGATGTTTTCCGAGGTTTTTTTACGATCCTCGATTTTATGGAAACTTCTCGAACGCCGAGCGGAAGACAATATCTCCTCGCGTGTCAAATCGAGGCACTAAGAATCCGCAACGCTCTCCATATTTATTTTCATAGCTCCTCGCATCCCACTCCCCCTTATTCCCCCCCCCCCCTCCACCTTACGGTCAAACCTCGCTATTTGTAATCCGCGAATCTTTCGTAATTTATTTTCCCTTGCCTCCTTTTTTTCTCTCTCCCTTCCATTAAATTTCGGATACGCCTCCCTCTTACACCCTTTCAAACGGACCCAGCCGTTTAAAGCTCCGGCGCTCAACTCGCGCGAGTTGTTTACCATCAGCGCGAGAAGTGTTATTTCTGAAGGGTAAAAAGAAGGCAAGTTGGTGGCATATAAAAAGGGTTTCTCCCCTTCCACACCCCGATCTTGCTCCCGGTCTTCTCCCTCCCACTTCCTCGGCGAGAGGTTTTCTTTAGAAGAATAGAAGGGAAAAAGTATAATCCTCTCTCTTAGACCGAACTGATAAGGCGATGCGTCAGAATCAGCGAGGCATTCACGAGGAAGTCTCTCTAGCAGAGAATTCGTTCGATATTCGATATCCCCGATTTACTTCACTCGATCGATATACGGCATATTTTTTGATTACGTTTTAGAAGAGGGTTGTGGGCTCTCCCGAAGATCTGGTCACAAGCCAAGATGGAACAACTCCGCATACTTTCACCCGCACCCATCCCAGTTTCATTTCCAACCCCTTTCTCTTTCCATCTTTCTCCTCTGTCCCTCTACCTGCCCCGCGCGCCTTCCCGTCCCCTCTTGACGAATCATTCTCAACGTTCTGCAGCACATCTCAGATCACCTCGACTCCGCGATCTTCCGCCTCCCCGAATTCTCTTTTAGACCCTTAACCTTTTTACCGAGTCCCTGGAGGTGTGACTCAGTTTCGCGGAATTTTCGAACGCTCGGTGTAGGTTTTCGTCCCGCGAAGCTGCGTCGCTTACCGGTCGCCATTCGCGTTAAGTCACGGCGTAATCTAAAAAATAGTTGCGCGCCTCCTCGTGGAAAAAGTTGTTCCTGTCCCTATTGAAAATGTTTTGCATAAATCACAGTTTATGTTTATACCTCTGAAGTATAATTGTTTGATATTTTTGGAAAAGAACATAGAATATCGTTCGATTGACGCCGAATAAACAAAAATTAAATTTCACTATCAGGCTAGAGTTTTTTCTAGTAATTGACGCGGTTTTTCTCCAGCTAATTGACTCCATTGCATTTTTGGGATTTATTCGATATCTGCATCAATATTTTATAGATAGAATCATCGTAAATGGAAGTCGGTTAATATGCGAACAAAGGTGTCTTTAAGTACATTTTAAAAGCCTTTAATGCTTAATGGAAAACCTGATGACCTCAGTCGGTTAGGTTTTACTATGATTAACGTAACCATTCCGTTAAGTTTCTTCGTTTTGCGTAAATTCAGTCTACCGAAAATCTCGGACCGTAGAAAAATTCACGATAATTTATTCATTATCATCCGCTGTCCCAATATCTCCCTTTACGTGTCACTTGCGCTTCGGGCAATTCTATTTGTATGACTCCCGATAACGTGACGGATATAATCCCGGGAATGTTCACGTTTCTCTCTTGGCTTCGTAAATAATCCCCCTCAAAAGGAATCTCAACTGGGTTTCTTGTAAGGGTTTGAGGGTTTCCTCCTTCCCAGACTTATTGTCTCGGCCATGCTCGTTAAGTGTAAGCAATTGGGGAGTCGAAGTTTTGGAGGGAGAATAGAACGAGTCTCAAGGGTTAAGACGGTGAGAGGAGTCGTATAAAAGAAGATAGGAAGTGTGGAGAGAGGAAGAACGATAGGAAGAGAGAGTTGATAGCAAACGGGGGGAAGATTTTAGAAGGGCTAAGCAAAGAAATGAAGGGTGAGGGAAGCTGTTGGACGAATTAGCCAGGGTTGGAAATGTGGGGGGTTAGGATCTTACATTTAGATGCGACTTTGCCTGCAGTGAATGAGAGAGAGAAAGAGAGAGAGAGGGAGGTGTGAAGATGACTCGCCGGGCCTTATAAAAGCCACTGCCTGGACATGAACCAAGAACAATATAATGACAGCCTTTAAGAAGTGATGAAATTGCCGCTGTTGGTGGAAGTTGCTTTATTGAGGCATTCGGCCCTATTAGGGAGCTTCGAGGGAAGTGAGGGGGCAGCGCTGTGGGTGGTAGAGGGCAACACTTGGGTGGTAGGGGGCAGCAGTGGGTTTGGTTGGGGGCAGCGCTGTGGATGGTAGAGGGCAGCACTGGTGTTGGTAGGGGGCAGCACTAGGGCTGGTAGGGGGCGTGGCCTTTCTCTCGTTTCCCGCTCTTTTGGTGGTCCACGAGGGACTCGGACCGAATTTCGCTCAGCCATTTGGATGTGTTCGAGTACTCGAGATCTTTTAATATTTACGACTCCACTCTTTCAGTGTCCGATGAGTTGTTTGTAAGTTATGGCAAGAGAGGTTCACTTTTGAGAGGAGGATGAGGAAGAGTGGGGGAGAAAGGGTTGGGGAGGAATTAGAGAAAGAGTTTAAAAGTAGATGTAATTTATAATGGCTCTGATTCATGGCGCCAAATGTACTTAACTCCTTAGCGTAGCAATTTATAGCGTGTGATGTTCACTTTTTCTTCTCCTCTCCCTCTTTCTCTCTTTCTCTTTTCACAGACCATTATTGCCGGCGTGTAGCGATAATAAAACATAATTTTTCATTCCCCAACTCCTAAAAACCTCATATGCCGCCATAGCTAGGTTATACGTGATTATACTCCCGATTATAAATTCTCCTCTCGAGTTATTTATATATTTCGTATCATCAAATGATTTTTTTAGATAAGGCTTTGCCTAAATCTGAACTGACTTACGCAGTCGCGGATTTCTTTTGCATTATAAAATAGATATTTTAATTGCATAAATCACGTTTCTTTAACAATTAAGCCAATAAAAACTTAGAATTTTTGAAGTATTGCTGTAAATTATAGTATAAATTTTGATTACGTTCCACTATTTTTCGATTCGCACTTTAGTTCAAGTTTTATTTGGAAAAACACCACATTAATAGTACGAATTTTTGGCGTTGCATATTTGCAAACTTTTCATTTAGCCTACACGAATATCAGAAGATAAAATTTATAATTTTATCATCATTTTTGTTTGATTTTTGTATCATTAAGTCCCATAATCATTTCGCTATTTATCATTGTTTTCATGGAATAAAGCGAATGAATTACTACGTTATTAACCAAAGTTTGTAGTCGTTATCTAAGTTCAAGTCCCAAAAAGTATTACTTGAGGATTTTGCGGAAGTTTCCCGATTAGAAAATTGTAAATAGATATCGTTCTAGAACTTTAACTCGAGAAAATAGACTTGTACGATTTAAAATTGAACCATGTGTTTAAATGCAAGATTTTAAAATTTGGATTCCGGTAATTGCTAATTTCTGCTACTTATCACGCAAACAAGAATTATTTAACTCCGACATAGGGAAGTTTATCTAAGGAACGTAAGGCCGTCAAGCGCACCCCCTCGCGGAGGAATACGTTTTACGTTTTTGACGTAAACATTTATCAGTCCGTAAAGTATGATTGTTATAACGGTCTCGTCAACGGGAGGGTTTGTTTGGATCCGAGAGAAAATTCTTTGTTCACTATGTAGAACGGGGGCGCAATAACATCGGCTACCGGTTCATGTCAAAACTTAAAAGTTGGGGAGAAGGGAAAAAAATGAATTTTCCGATCGCTATACGATCGACCGATGCGGCTGCCCTCCCCCCAATCGCCCTCCCCTCAACCGACTCTCCCACCTTAAGCAGCCGTTTTTCTTTACTGCCTCCGTTTCTCCACGCGAGTGAGACTTTACACAACTACGCGACCCTTCACCTCAGGCATTCCCTTCCCCCGGCTCACCTCCCGTTCTCTGCGGAAACTATCTCCCTCCCTCTTTTTCGTTCTTTCTATCTCTCTTTCTATCCCTCTTTCTCTCCTCTATCCCTCTCTCTCCCTTTCTCCACCTTCCTCACACTCCATTTTTTCTTCCCTTTCTCTCCCTCTCACCACTTCCCTCTCACCATCTCTCCACCTCCCTCTCCATTTCTCCACCTCTCTACATCTCTCCCTTCCTGTCCCCCTCCCTCTCTATCCCCCTCCCTCCCTCTCCCCGCCTTCCTCTATCCACCTCCCTCTCTCTCGTGTCCCTCCGTCGTCTTCTTGTGTGATGCGGCGCTTCCAAAGAGAACCCTCGCAGATTTTCAGCTTTCTTTATTTCCTCCGCTTAATTCTTCTCTTCCCCTTTCCACGATCCCCTTAACCACCTTCACTCCTTCCTCCCTCCTTTTCATCCTGTCCTTCCCCTTTCTGCACCTTATTCCTACCCCTCATCCAAAGTTCCTTCCTCCCTCTCGTCATCCTGCCCTCAACCCCACTCCACACACACATTGCCCGTAGCTCTCTTTTTTGCGGTGCACAATATTTCCAGCCTATTTTTGGAGATTTATGAGGACTCATTTAGGGCATTATGTTCCACTGGAATGCACATATTACCTTCCCGCGGTTTTTTTTCCTCTCCCGCCCCCTTTTTCCTCCTCCGGTAAATAGAAATCCAATAGAGATTCCCGGAAGAGGGGGGCGGAGGGGGATGGCGATAGTGCGTCGCACGGGGGGAAAGTCGGATTCCAGCACGGGGGGAGGATAAAAGGGGGCGGTTGGGTGCACGAGAAAGGGGCGGGGGAGAAAAGAGGTGCGAAGAGTGCTCTTAACGGCAAGTGGGCGAGGACCTAGGGAAAACGCCGTCCGCAGCAGATTACGCCCAACCTCTCCAAGGACCATTAGGCGTATCATTTCCTATATATTTAAATTAGTCTATCTCAAAAAGGGAGCCTCTTTCCCTTTTCCGCCTTCCTTCTTCCGCGCTCCCCTTTTTCCCTTCGCCCTCTCTCTCACTTACCTCTCTGCCTCTCCCTCCTCCACTGGTGGAACCTCTAACACCCTTTATCACTTTTCCGATGGTTTCACCGCAAAGATAAGAGCGGAGCGTTCTTTGTTTTTATACGTGGGTAGGGAGAGGAGGGTGTTTAGGGGGAGGGTAACCCTCCCGAAACCTCTTTGCCTGGACCTCCCTCTCCCCTTCCACTCCCGTTTCTCCCTCTTGTCCTCGCTCGCATACCCCGAGTTGGAGGTCTCATTCTCTTTAGTATCCTGCCGAAGAACCATGTTTTGCAGTTGCAGTGGGTGAGGATGTCTTCGGTCCGTTTCCCTTACCTCCGAATCTGTCGGTTTTTAACGCTTTTCTGCTTCATTTAATCCAATATGTCGAAAAAGAATTATGTTAACTAATTCGTCTCAATAGGTTTTTAAAGTAAATCATTCCATTATATCAAAGGGTTCCTTGAATCACGTGCGAATTTGCACTTCAATGTATTTTTCGTCAGTGGTTAATCGTCTTTGATAAGAATGGTATCGATGGCGGCTAATCTGTATCTGCATGCACAATTGGCTTGCTCAATCGAGTTTTGACTATAGAAGTTATAAATGTAATGTTTTGATGAAAGCAAAAATCAGAGGCAACCAATTCCACTATGACCAAACTTATTGCATATATTGGTCATAAAAATGGTTGTTTACGTGTTTTATTATTTTTTTCGGAGTTTAATGTTTTTCCTGTAGATTGTTTGAACGCGTTTTCCTAGAATGTGCACTCATTTTTGAGATTTTCCTTCGTTTATCAAAATAGCTACTCATTTGTAGATTTTGTCGTTATTCTTATTTTTCTAAACGTTAATTGCATACTTATAACATTTAGTTTTAATACGTCGCTTTTGGATTTATTAAAATGTTACGAAAGAGAAAAGGATGATTGATCATGGCTGTTTTATCTCAGACAGTAACGCCTGTGGGTGAAAAGCTACTGTTTACTCGCTTATGTGTAAAGTTTTTCGCGATTTCAAACAGCTATTCTCATTCTCGGCTGTTTTCGCTAAATGTATAGATTTATATCGGCAAAATAATGATTAATTCGCAAGTTTCGTTTGACACTGTTTCTGTCAAAGCCTTCAATGCCAGCACTCTCGGCAAAGATGATATTGACAATGATTGATGACGTGCACAAGCTTTTTAGTTGAAGCAAATTAACATGCTCTCCAGACTCCCTCACTGTGCATCAGATATAATCGTATATTGCCAAGATATTTTAATGAAGTATATTCTTAGAGTATTTTCTTTCTCCAAGTTTGGAAATATTTTTTATAACCACTTTTTCAAATTAATGTTTCAAAGTAGTCATTATAAGGTTTCGTGACTATTTTCCACTTAAGCTGTCTTAAATTTACATATAGAAGTTACTATGGTAATTTTATATATTTATAATTCATACGGCAGAAATTTCATATAGAACTTTCCCGAAAAAATATTAGTCGGACTTTTATGGCCAGTAAATTTGAGTGAGTTACGAAAAATATTTCCGCTTGTCATGTTGTTTTAAGGAAGAAAATTGAGCTAGAGTCCTTTCATCTATACATAAATGATGTATTATAAGCCATTTATGGACTTATTATCAATTGTCTTGTTATTACTACACATTAATTATTTTTTTAATTTCATTTCCTTTTATAATTTGTAGGTGCATCTACCGACTTGATATATAAATCAGACTGGCTCGCTTATTTTTCAAAGCGGAATGTCTTCAAGTTAATTCAAAAATCTTTACTCGTATTCTATGACATGAATTTGGAATGGATTAGCGATCTGTCCGAAATCTCTGGTACATTCCATACTTCGTTGATAATAAAATTTTTAACTCTTTCTCTAAAATAAGTACATATTATATTAAATTTATATCAGTTTATATCCAGCATTTACGCGAAGACCATTTTTAAACCGTGGAATACGTTTTTATCCTAGTCGCTAGAACAGAAAATCCGTAAATGACAATTGCTTCGAAATTTCACGAACGTTGAAATTGTAAACCTTCGATTATTTCCGACTGAAACATGTCTCAGACCAAAGAAGGAAGTTAAAATATCTGACGTTACTTTATATTCTTTCCTTATTCCCGCCAATGCTTCGCTCTTTTTACTCAAACTTCTCCCGTATCATACATTTCTTTTTCCATTCAGGGTCTTATTCGCTCAACCCTCAACATGCAGAAACACCCCTATAGTTTCACCGTTGCTCGGTCACCTCTCTCGCAATAATTGTTTCGGTGCATAGGGGAAGGATGTATTTCCGATCTTTTTTTCTCCATCTTACTCGGAAACCCTGAACTATTTCTCCTCACAATATCGCCACCTCTTCCCCCGTTTCGGTAATTGACGGCCCTTTTCCAATCCGCGGCGTCTCCCACAGGTTGGCTCTCTTCTCTCTCTCTCTACCTTCGCCGCATTGCTCTTTCTCTCCATCTCCCTCTCTCTCCGTTCCCTCAAGCGGCGTCACCGTTCCTCCCACGTCACCCTCTCCGAAAGGGAGAAACAGAGAAGCTCGCTCCTTAACATAATTGCAACGGCTCGACATTCCCATAACCACAGTGGCCGCGTCGTCGCTGCATGATAGACGAACTCTCTCCGAATCGGTTTTATCCGGCTCTTAAAGCTCGCGGAGAGAGGGAAAATAGCGAGATTTATTGGATTTTTCTTCCCTTTCTCTCTTCACGCTTCAAAAGGGAATCGTAAGAAAGAGAAAGATAGAGAGAGAAAGAAAGGGGGAAGGGAAGAACGCCTCATCCATTCTTTTTGTTTTCGTGACGGGGAAGTGGCTAGTAGGCTAGTGGGAGAATGAGGAGTGAGGCGCCGTGTTGCGGTTTCGGTGGTCGCAAGAGAAGGAGAGTGAGGGAGAGAGTTAGAAAGAGAGAGAGAGAGAGATAGAAAAAGAGAGAGAGAAAGAAAGAGACGGGAACAGTGGGACAAAAGGTTCGGCGTGCAACTCCTCCTAGATGCCAGGATGGCATCTTGAAGTGGACGGTCTCTCAGCGGTGATTATAGCGCGTGTCAACCGTGACTCCTTGTCGTCTGAGAACGTAGCCGTGCCGTCGTGTCGCGGATTGCACGAGGTCCCGGCCGTGAGGGGGGTGTTAATTTCAAATTCGAATAACTATCTCTTACGCACAATCGTATTTGTCGCGGGTTTATGCCGTTGGGATGAACGCAGAGAAAAATATTCGTGAGTAATTTTGGATAATCTACGTCATAACGGAAATGGTGGTCTAAAACCCATTGAAGATTGTCTTATACCGCTTTTGACAAATTGAAATTTTCCATCGCGGATTGACGAATTTTTCTTTCACTAATGATGTATCAACTATAGGTTTTCGTTTCTTTGAACTGGATTGGAAAAATATTAACTGCGGTTTTACTATTGTTTTGTTGGCGCTATAGCTTTGATAAGGTAGATAGCTTTAATAACCATATAAAGGTTGGGAAAAAATGATGCGCATGTATGTTACTAAGTAGCCGTCCTTTATGTTTACTCGACAATATAATCCTGCAATGTCAGCCAAAAGGCGAGCTCGAAAATTTTCCTTTTGAATGGGCATTATACATGCTTTATATCGAAAATATTTTTCCTGTCGCGAATATTAGTAAATGTATTTCGACTGTGAGACATATATTGATTATTTTCTCTTAATTAATTAATTAAAGTCAATGAAACGAGTGAGTATCAACGCGATCGATTTTTTAAAATTAAACTCTAGTAACTGAATTATTTGGCCGAAAACTCTCATCGAGTGGATAACGAAACTTCAAAAACGGAATTAGTTCTCACACTTTTCAGGGCGTTTATTGTTTAGTTTTAGGCAGAATATTTTTATTTAATTAACCTAAAATATAAACAGTAGAGAAGTGGAAAATATTACTAGATATTTATTTATTAATGCGATCTAGCTATTCAGGAAGAAACATTTATTCACTTCCTGATCAAATGCCTTGCAACAAAAGCATTCTAAGTTATTCTACGATAGAGTATTTTTATATCGCAACTCCTCTTTAACATTCCCAATCTCTCTCTCTCTCTCTTGTCGACTTGATAATTCCGATACGCCCACGAGCGTCTCAGCGAGCTTAAGCGAATGAGTTGAGGCGTCATTTATTTCTTCCTCGCGTCAATTAAGGCTAAGGCAGCCTCATTAGGGTGGGCTTGCTGCGAGTGTCCGCAGAAGAGTCGCCGGGCATAAACGGTTCAAATGCCCTACTCCCACGCCTCCTTCCCTGTGTGTGTGTGTGTGTGCGCGCGCGCGTGGAAGCGTTGCGAGTCGAATTAATTCCCGGTTTCGGCCAACTCCTTCCCAACATCCCCTCCCCGTTTCCTCTCCCTGCCTCTCCCTTCTCCCACCGGCTACGTTGCGGTGGTCAAGAGAAAACGTGGCTCCAGGGACAAATGCCGGAGTTTTGGGGGCGCCCACGGGTACTTAAACGGCTGAGGGAACGGCTCCAGCCCACTCTCTCCCTTTCTCTCCTCCGCCCTTCCATTCTCATTAAGTGAAGAGGGAATTAGCGGAGAAGGCGATAAGAGGGAGCCATCTCGCAACCTTTCCTCCACGATCCCTTTCCAGCCCTGCGAGTTACCCATCGTGTCTTCCTCTCCCCCTCCTCCCCACGCCTTCGAAACCCCTCCCTATCTCCTCCTCCACATACGAGGAGGAATGCCACCAAATAATCGCACCAGAGAATGGATACGCGGCGATTGACTCGGTGGCGACCCTTCTTTAAGAGGTAGAGGGAGGGAAAGAGATCGGCTCTCCCATTTTCCTCCCACCGAAGTGCTTTCTCCGACCTTCGATTCTTCCCCGAGTGCCCAAAGAGATATCTCACTGATTTCCTTATACGCGAGGTAGCTACCCTTCGAAATTATCGGGTATTTGAACGGCGAGAAAATGGCAATGCCGCGATGTTCATTTGTCGCATCGCTTTATTAAATTCCCACAATCGATGAACCCCTTTTCAATAAAATTAAAACTATATTCCTGAAATGAATCGTTGCCAAGGCGTATTTACCGAACCCAGGGGTATTTTCCTTTAAATTTAAGGTATTTCCTCCGCGAAAATAAACTCGGCTGAGAATTCCAAAATCGACCCTTGCAAAAAGTTTGCATTTTTTAATCTTAATTTCGATTTTTCAGTCTCTCCTACTTTTATAAGGATGATGCATTTTTGTATATTCGTTCCAGGGAAGCTTCTGCATTGATGTCCTAATGGTTGCGTTATATAACTGGGAAAAATACGCGAAATAATCACATTTAGTTAACATCCCTTGAAAACGACTGTAATTTATATCACGCTCTTACATTAACTTAATAAACCGTATGATTAAGTAACGTTTTCACTGCACTTTTGTGTCGCATAAGTACTGCCTCATTGCTTATTACAGCCGCGCCATTGTGTAGCCTCGCTCGTTTGGCAACACAAGGGCCGCCGAGCCACAGTAAACAACAATTCGTTACATGTTTCGCTTTTCGAAATAAAGCGTGGGCGTTCCTTCCTGCAACTGTTTTTTAGGAAAGCCTCTCTTTTCCCTCCGTCCATTCACAATAATGTGCTATATGCTTGACCTTTCTTCGAATTGTAAAGAAAGAACATGTTTGTAACAAAGGTCTTGTTAGGTACGGCTTCCATGAGGATGACGTTATTCCAAACCATTAAACTTCTTTATGACTTGTACTTGCGCTGCTCCACTTGCGACGGGGTTTTATTTTTTTATTTTTCTCATTCCACCCGTCCTCGTTTTTCCCTATTCGCCGGATTCTACTCATGCCTTAGTGTCAGGACAATTGTTCTTATCTTTATCTCTTTCTCTCCACATTTTATTTCCATCGTTTCATCCGAATCTTACTCTCCATGGAAAGCTACAGAAAATATGAAGTAAAATCTCGCTTTGACGAATGCCTTTTTAATCCCCGGCGGACTTAGCAAATTAGCAGCACTTCGCGAATCTCCCGTTTATATGTGCGTGTCTCGATGTGTTATTTGTTACCTTATGGGACTATTTTGTTTAAAATATTATAACCTTCATTTAAATGAATTTTGTTCTTTTGACATAATTTTGAGCAGTATTCGTTAAAGCGAATTTCCATTAACAATGAAGTGTGTCACGCGTTCCCACGAAGTTCGTTACAATTTACTGTTTTTAGGTAGGTTACGACTGTTAACCAAAATTTTATCGTTTATGTGATGTTTCACCATCGCGTTAAATTGTAATTTCTTATGGTGTAGGGCAGTGGTCTTCAAACTTCGAGAGGCTGTGGAACCCTTTTAGCGACCCTCTTAAACTGCGACTCTCCACCAACCAAATTAACTTTGCTATGAATGTATATAACTGTACATACTATAAGTAAATGTGTTTGTTTTAACAATAGTATCATATTTTATATTAAATTATGATTTTATTACTTGTTTTTTATATTATTTCTTTAATCCGTGAATCACTTCGCGGGGCACAGATTGAAGAACAGTGATCTAGGGAATTAGAAACTTATAAAACGTTTGATGCATAAAGTTTAAATTTTTAATGCGATAATCCTTCTTCATGCAAAATGTTAGTCACCGCTACCTGATTCCTCTATTTTAGGTTTTCGACTCTGTTTAATTTTGCGAATACTTTTCTTCCACTGACTCTGCTGTCAATATTTGACTCTATCAGATTCCTGTCCTTTTTTATTATGAAAAAGATATATTCTGATAAATTGAAGGAAATAGTAGATACGAGCTTTCCTCCCTTTCCGAAATCTCTATTTAGTTTCCTCTCGCCTACTTACACCCGTAGATTCTCTCTCTCCTCCTCCCTCACTTCCTCTCTCCCTAACTCCTTCCCCCCCTTACTCCCTCTCAACACTCCTCCCTCCCCTCCTCCGCGCCACTCGACGCCTTTAATCCCGCTCTCTCCCATCGCCTCTCTCCCTTTCGTCGGGCTTCCCTCCACTGCACCACGATACATCCCGACATCCACCCCCCTCCACCTCCCCCTACCCCTCCTCCCCCCATAAACCGCCTCCCAGATCCACCCTCCTTTCCCCCGGCCGCCTCACGCGAAGAGAGATAGAGCATCGCACCAGCCCCTTTCCAATCCGCCCACCCCCTCATTCCCTCTTCATCTGCTCCTTCGTACCTCCCAACCCGAAAGGGAAGAAGGCTAGGTGGCTACGAATTGGGTTCTGTCGTCGAGACACGAAGCGCCCCACCCCGCAAATAAATAGCTCCTTGTAATCCGGGACCGTTTCATTAAGAGCCACGCTCTTTTCTCTATCCGTCCCTTTCTCTAGGCCACCCACAACCCATCGGAATCAACGTTCCTCCCTCGCCACCACTCCTCCATTCCACCTCCCCCTTTTCGGCTCTCCCCCGCCCACCCACGCACTCTCATCCCATCACCATTAAATCAGGATACCCTTCCTCGCTCTCCTCTCTCTCACGCTCTCCTCTCTCTCACGCTCTCCTCTCTCTCACGCTCTCCTCTCTCTCACGCTCTCCTCTCTCTCGCTCTCCTCTCTCTCTCTCTCTCTCTCGCTCTCTCCGCTGTTAATCTGGCTCCCTTACGGCCCTCCACCCTCTTTTGTGGCTCCCCCGCCCCTTTCTCTCTCCTCCCCCAAAGGCTGCCTCTTGACGCGAGGTCTAATTGGCCGCCCCCATCCACCCCTTAGGAGCTCTTGCTTTGATTCTCTACAACATCGCACTCTCCCGCTGCCTTTCACTCGCACCAAAAGTGATTCGTAAACGTCAGCGGTGGTCCTCTCTTCTCCCCTTCCCCGACCTCCTCTTCCCTCCTCTCTCGCTCTCAATACCGCTTCACACAACCGGCATACACAATGCACGACCACTTTAAGTAAACTCTGACCAGACTTGTGTCTCGCGCTTATTGACTCAGTTTAAGAGCTTGGATGCGGATTGGCGTTTTTTATAATTGCGAAGATGTCATCATTTTTTCGATCGCCGTGCTATGAAAACTTGACGATATCCATTCGGTGAAATTGTTGTTGTTGGTAGACATCTTTTTTTCAAACAGATTGATACGCATCGTGGTCATATATTTGTTTGTATTTTTTCTGATAGTATTCAGCCGAAATGCGTTTTATTCTGCGTATAAATAAACGGCATCAGTTCTCGAACGATGTTTCTCCAACAGCCGTAAAGAGGTTTGGGAAACCACATGCGCATTTCGTCTACAGAGCAGGCGTCAGCGTTGGCGATTTAACTTTAGAGGTGAATTGCCACGGATGACGATTGCTTTGTGGCGTTTGATCATTCTTTTATTGATATTCTTGGGTTACCTCTACGTTTATCCTCGGTGAAATATAAAAGTATCCGTTTATTAGTACCTGGTCACGTGTACTTATCGCGAATTAACCATGCCAATGAACAATTTCAGTAAATACGCGATGGTCGATTTATTGAAATGAAGATAATATCCATATTATTGTAATAGATGTGTCCGCGGCCAAATTTTCTCATTGGTTGTAAAAGTTTTCTCAATATAATCCGTCATGTTAAAAAAGTTTCACTTCCTCTCAAAGAAAACTTCATAAATCTTTGTCCCTTTTTGAATAAAATAGTAATTCAAAATTTTGGCCCATCGATTTCTTGCCGCTGGTCTAGTTTATTATACATTATCTTATGGTCCCACTTTCTTGCATTTAAAGAGGCTATATAAGATGTCAAACGAGGATTTTAGTGGAACAAATAATAAAATTGTATAATCGAGTGTAACTTTCGTTGGATTTATGATATTTATTTGGGTGGCGAGCTATATTTCATTCTTCCCCCCACCAGGGGTTTGAGGGTGTGAACGGAATTCCTGGCTCCGTCTTTCCACTCCATGCAATAAAATTGTCTGGAGCTTACTTCATCGAAGTCTCAAGGAGGAGGGCGTCCGTTACAGCTAAAATTATGTTAATTTTGCTTGAGAGCTTCTTAGATCTTCCTACGTATTTACTCCGCCCTTCTTCCTATGAAGAATACGGAGTCACAGCGCAAATAAAATTCTTTCGAGGTATTTCCTCATTTTATTATCGTGATTAGTACAACAGTGTGCGTGTATTTCAGTCAGGGGCGAGTGAATTATTAACGGAAAATGGTTCGTAATAAGTTGGCACAGGTTGATGTATGATTTACACGTGAAAAGTTTTTATTCCTTTTTGTGGCATTTGTTAATAAAGGAATGTTCTGATCTTGTAATTTTGTCGAACTGTCTATTCATGTTAATTTACGGAAATTATTTCTATGAGGGATACTTCTTAGAAAGTTATAAGTTTACACCTGCAAGAATTTTTCCGGTAGTTCATGGGCTTCTCCGCTAGTGGCGCTGATTTCTGGAAAATACATAAACTGTGAAACGGATCTGTGATCAACATTTTATTGCCAGAGGATTCAATTTTTAAGAATGGTAGTGCCTAGTATAACTTTACAATTTAATCCGAGGTTTGATAAAGGAGAATAACATATTTTTTATGAAAAATTTCAACCAACTCTTGCTTCAGGGAAGGTATTTCTGCCTGTTAAATTTCTACCAAGCGTTTTTATTCCTACATTGTACAGTGTGTCTCTTTCTTTCTATCGCTTCAATATTCTCCCCCTCTCCTCATTTTCTGCATTCTCTTACATTCTGTACGCGTAGCTTTTCCAATCTCCAACCAATACACTTTCTTGCATGTGGTAGGTGCCAACTTCATATGCCAATGATATTATTCGGCATTATGAGGCCAACTCCTTAGCGAGTGATAAAGTGGTGCTCTCAATAAAACAGAAAAATGACTTGGAACCAGATATGTCGCGAACGTTTCTTATGTTCAAAGTCGTAATATTCCACCAAATGTTTTTGGTTTAATTGTGAAATCTTGTCGTAATTTATGTTTCAGTTTCGTTGATGATTAACATCGCGTACGTGATAGCATTTGTCTGATGATTTGACAAGGACGAGAAAGTAAGAGTGGTTTATGAGCAGTAATTTTTCAATAGTTATGATTTTAAATTGATATTATGATGATAATATCCTGTAATAAATTTTTTTCATGTCGTGAACATTTTTGCAAATGTCCGAGATATATATTTTTTCCAGTATAGTCCTCCAGTTTTTATAAAATTCCATCGCTTAGTGTAGGGATAGTCCTTGTTCTACTTCTTTCTAGAATAATAGGAGGTGGCACATTTGCGGCATTATAAAATTTGATGCATTTGGGTAAAGGTATATCATAGAAGAATATCTTTTTATATTAAAGAAAAAGCTAATGACCATCGTTATAATCGACGGAGAAAGCGCGAGAATCTTTTATATTATTTTATTATTTTTACCGAACAAGGTCATTTTTATAAATTACCTTCTTTTACTTCAAACATGAACATTATGAGTTTTCTATAGCTAATTGTATGACTAAGTTTAGAAGTTAAGTCCATGGAGAAATTTGGTTTATTCCAAACACATACGGAACGGGTTGATTACAAAATTCATACCAGTTAATGATATAATTGTTAATATTGATGACGAACTCGTCGAATTACCCCCCGCGTCATCGATTCGTTAAGTGTATGTATGTAAAGGTCGGACAAAACTGGCGACAGTAAATCGAAGCGCTCGTTATCCACACCAAAAGTAGCGTTAGATACGTTTTGCGGTTTGAAAGCCGAGTAAGTGTAAAAAAAATAAAAATTTCAATTAACACCGTATCACCTTCCCTTCAAATTGCTACGTACCGCAGTCGGCAATTATATAACTCGGCTCGTCCGAACTTATGCCCTCAATTACAACTCCATCAACACGTTCAATGGATGTCGCTCAGAAAACGTTATGCCTCGTCCACTCGACATGCGACGGCTTTGATTCCACGACGGCGGTGCCTCAACGTGCGGGTACACCTCACGCATTCACTCAGCGAGTGTATTACCGCAGTTAAATGGCCGAGGGCAGGGGAAGTGGGCGTAAGTTCACGCGACCAAACCTTTTCCCGACTTATTTTCCTTCGCGGTACGTTTCCCCCTTCGATGGAGGAAGAGGGAGGATAACACTTTATTTATCCGCTTTCGAACCCCTCCTCGCCTTAACTTCTCCACCTCCTTCGCGGGGATATTATTTTTTCTTGGCACTTATGCCTCCGTTGAGTGTGAGAAAGAAATGAGAAATGCCACTCTGATGAGGAGAAATCCTCGCACTCCATTTGAATGCCATTCTGTAAAGAATTTCCTTCCTTCTTTCGAGCGAGATGTAATTATGTTGTCGACTTGTGAATTGTGAGTTTTCACTTAGACCCTCAAACTAATTGCGTCCGAGGGTTTTTTCTTTCTCTCTCTCCCTTTCTTTCTCTTCCGACCGTTGGTCATCTACGACAGAATTCGCCCCTTTGTTCTAGAAAGTAAGAGCGATTCATCTTTGAGGACCGAAAAAAGGAGCATCTCTCTCTTTTCAACAAATTTTCAAAGTGACTACTTTTTATGGCAATTGTATTATGAAAATTATCAAAAGTAAATTTCTAACTCGGCTCTCTTATTGCCGGGCGGAACTTTTTTAATCTACGGACGGAATTTTGCTTTAATTAAAGAAATAAGCTTTGGCGGAATCGTTTTCGCGATAAATTTTCGACGATTTTCACTTTCGGATTTTTTACGTCGTCGCGATGAATTAATTTCTCTCTGCGTCACGCTCGCTTTATTAGTTATTAATTTTGGATCTCTTCCGTTCTGATGGACGGAAATCATATTTACGTAATACGTAAGGAAAGTTGACGTTTCGTCGCCAAATTATAATCCTGTAATCTTTAAGCGTTCTACTCTCAAGAAACAATGTTTGATTGTCTTTATCTGGAGATTATTTGCATAAACTATATTTAGGATTGTAATTTTTCAAAAATGTTAATTCGCACAGCGGTGCAGTCGTTTCGCGATACGTTATTCTCCATCCTTTTCATTTAAACTTTTATGGTTTTCATCGTTCTTAGCCTCTGAAGTGCGTTTTACTCTTTTCGAAAGCCGGTTTAAGGTCAAAACGACTCTTTCGAGAATTTTCGAAATCGTAATTGCATGCTGAAATTTTCAGTGGAATAGTGCTTAAATTTGCAACCTGTTAAAATCAGCCATTAAGGCATCGTCGGCTCAAAAACTGAAGGAATTGGGGTTTTATAATCTCTAACACGCATAGTTAAGCAAATAATAATTTGTCGAACATTGCGACGAACTTTTAGCGAACGAGAACTCATCCCCATCCCCTCTAGGAGGTCGTATTAAATTAGCATCCCCCTCTCCCGTATAAAAAAAGGTTTTCCTCCGCATTAAATATTACTCTCTCTCAACGTTTCCATTTTGCCAACTCAAGCGGCACTTCCATTGCTAAGGCATGCAGATCCACGCGTGATATTCCGCTGGTTTTGCTCATGCATCCGATTTACGAGTGAGGCCGTGCGCGGTATAAGGGTTTGGGTTTGCCTGCAGTGTCTTCGGGACCCGACGGCGCCCGGAGATTCACAGATCTCCGTCCCCCTAAAAGAGAGGCCTCTCCCTCGCTAGCTAGCTTTACTTCCCTCACGTCTCCCCACCGTCCTTCGCATCCCTCCCCCCCAACAACGAAAACCCCACGATTCCCTCTACACCTCTACATCTCTTTCCCTCTCCTCTCAAAAACCTCTCCATCCTCACACACACATACAAACGCCCGCTGCGTTCCACTGCCCGCAACTTACTCCACGCGTCGCCTTTTAACTCTCCCCCCCCCCCGCTCTCCCCCCCTTTTCTCCCTCGGTAGTCCCACATACACGCCAAACGAGAGACGAGGGACAAGGGTGCTTCTTCACTTCCCCTGATTAATACCATTCACATAATTTACTAATTAAAATTGTTAATCCGAGAGGAGTTCTCTGTGTCTCTCCCTCTATCTCCCGCGCCCTTTTCCAGCCTCTCACCCTCCATCCCTCAGGAAATCTGGCAGAAGGAGAGAGCTAAATAAGTGGTGTGACACCCTTTCCCTCCAGCGACCCTTTTCCTCACCCAACCCTCTTTTCCTTATCCTCCCACCTCTTCCCCTTTCCCTCCCGATTCCTTCTCTCACCTCCCTCTTACCCTTCAACGCCCTCTCGACTCCTCTCTCTCTCCCCCCCGACCACCATCTCTATCTCCTCCCTAAATCCTTAGCCAACCTCTCTCTCCGAACCCATCCGCGTTTTCACCTCGAGTTACCCACCGAGTCCTCCGTCAAGCAAGGCGTGTCGTCGAGGGCTTAAAATTCACCCTCTTCGGTCTCCCTTCCACAAATTGCATTTTAATTATGGTTTGACGCCTCCGCCTTCGCCGCAGTTCCTCCTTCGCATATCCCTCACTCTCCTCCCCCTTCTTCCCTTTTACTGCCTCTTCACCATCCCCTACTCCTCCTTCGCTGCATACTGCCTCTGTTTGTTTTCACAAGCTTTGACCGGGAGAGGGAAAGAAAGGGGGAGAAAGAGGGAAGCGGCAAGGAGCAGGGGGTCGGGGGGAAGAGGAGGCGGGAGAGGGGGATGGGGCGGAAGGGTAAGAGAGAACGGGAGAAATAAAGTGCCGTTCGAATTTGAATGCAAATGGGCGAAGGAGAGCCATTCCATTTCAGCTCTATTAAATTCATGCACCATTTTTCTTTGGTTGGTGCCTGGACTGGGAGGGCAGGGGGCGCGAGGGTATAAGGGGAAGAGGGTGGAAGGGGGAGGAAGAAGGGTTTCCACCCTCTCCCCCTTCGTCTTCCCTCCTCCCCAGAACCCCTTTTCCGGCCCTCGCGAGAATCTATGGCCGCACCACGAGGGAGGCACTACATTCGTCTCCCGGCTGCCTTTGACAGGGCGGCGGCGGAGGTTGAAGGGGCCGCTCTCTTCGCCGGGGGCTGGGCGCCCCTGGGGGGTCGGAGGCGCCTCGTCGCCTCGTGAGGGAACACATTTGCCCGTCCGCCTCCCCCCCTCTCCTCTCTCTCCTCTTAACGCTTCCCTTTTCCCCTCTCCATCTCCCTCCCTCCCTGCGCCATCGTTCCCTCCGTGTCCTCTGGGGCGTGAGGTCTTCATGCGGCCGCAGCGGAGTCTCCTTCTTCCTCCCGTTCGCTACCCCTTCCCCCACCTTCTCTCTCCCTCACCCTTTGTTTCTCACTTTCTCTTCCGAAAAGTAAGCACGCCTCGCTTTCCTAGGAGACTTAACTTTCGTCTATGACTAACGTAAGCGGTGATATTGCCAAAAATTTTGATCCTAACCCCTGTAGTAGTTGGGTAATGAATGTGCGTCGTGGATTCTTGCATGCAGAGGGATTGTTTTTTTGCCTAATGGCAATAGTAATATGATGGTAAGGAGATGTGGCTGGTGGTAGTTACGCGTTAATTTACTCGTGTTAACATTAATTATCAATTTGGCCCAGAGCGAATATCATCTTTCAAACCTTGAATTGCTTGTTCACTCATAGTTCTCTATTATCTTTAAGATGTTTTTCGAAATATTTAACCAAATGCATATGCTGCTCTTAAAATTTTATTCGTTTTATAGCTTTCCTGTGCAAAAATAATCCATAAAATTTTCATCGCGAGTATTTTTTAATGGCATATAATTGTAAAAACAAATTATATTTATTTAGGTAGATTATTTGACACAACTTTTTTTGTTGATCTTGTAAATTTTATACAAAAACTGCAAGAGCTTGGATTCACTAAATGTATATATTGTCAGTATATATCAGTATCTTTACACACAAATTATTTAAAAGCTTTCGGTCGTAACATTCATATAATTCACTACGAATTATCTCCTACTGTGATTGATTTCTAGCAATCCTTACCTTAAAGAAATGATCTCAATATCAATTCATATATTATGTGCGTATTTAGATAAATTTTAATTTTTAACCTCATGATCTTAATCAGTTAAAATAATTGTAATAAAAAGTCCACAAGCGGTTTGCTAAGAAAGGACGAGGGGGGTAAGCAGCCTTTCGATAAGTGGATTTTTCCCATCGATTAAGATGTCATTGTGTTGTTTCATATTCCGAATAGGATTTAACTTTATATTGCGGCCACCGTTCTTCTTCTTTCATGACGCATACGTTATATTTTATATTGATCGAATTAATGTCACAGGCAAACAAAAGCGAAGAATCCATCTTCTCCTAATCAATTTACGCCTTTCATAAAAACATTTATTATTGTCGCAAATACTTGAAACGCGCATATTTATTAACCTTACTAGCCAGGCTCTCTCATTACCAAGTCAGAATTTAATCATAAAGCCGGGGTTGTTTCTCTCTTTTGTCCATCAAAGTCTTCAAGTATTTTCCTCCTTTTTATTCCCTCGCGCGATCGAGAATACTTCCTCCAGCTGAAGGAGAAAACCGTTAACGCTTTTCCAACCGACACGAATGCACTCTTCCTTCTTTCTTTCGATTCTTTAAACCCCACCCATATTCTTCAATCAACCTGCATTCATCTCTTTACCTAAAATTCTCCCACGTACGCATTTATTGACCTCGACCTCCTCGACAACGTTATGCGGAAGGAATTAAACCGGACTACCCGCTCCCTCTCACTCTGTACCTCCCTCCCACTCTCTCTCTCTCCGTATATCCCTCCCTCCCTCTCCCTCCGTCTCCCTCCGTCTCCCTCCCTCTCCCTCCCTCCCTCCCTCTCCCTCCCTCTCCCTCCCTCTCCCTCCCTCTCCCTCCCTCTCCTCCCTCCCTCTCCCTCCCTCTCCCTCCCTCTCCCTCCCTCCCTCTCCCTCCCTCTCCCTCCCTCTCCCTCCCTCTCCCCCTCTCCCTCCTCTCCCTCCCTCTCCCTCCCTCTCCCTCCCTCTCCCTCCCTCTCTTTCCCTCTCTCTCCCTCTCCCTCCCTCTCCTCCCTCTCCTCCCTCTCCCTCCCTCTCTATCCCTCTCTCTCTCCCTCTCTCTCCCTCCCTCTCCCTCTCTCTCTCCCTCCCT